>JAYKYS010000003.1:46865000-47212500 GCA_036924285.1 Asterella californica | reverse complement strand
TCTGCTTCCCAGATGGACTTCCACCTAGCTTTCCATTGGGGTTCGCTGTCTTCTCTCACCCATTTACGATTGAGTTCTCCTGTGCAGCTTGTTTGGTCTTCAATGCGTGAGTACAAGTCAGCAGCTTTAAGGACGAATCCGCCCCACTCCTCTTGGTCTATCCATTTCCATCCCCCTGTGGTTGCAAGTTCCCTTCTTTCCGGCATTCTCCCGCTTAGTATCGCGTGAAGGTACACCTGCAGTGGGCAGCCATTCCTTCTAGCAACCTCGTTCTCCTTGCCAGCTACGAACTTCCCGTGGAGTGCGGTACGTCGCTGGTAGATTACCACATTGGTGGTGATGCGTAATTCCCGTAGCCTTTCCATTACCTCTTTGGTTTCGGGATGTCCTGTAGTCTGTTCCTGCAGGATCAGTTTGACACAATCCCTGAGCGTAATGTTGTTAGGGATGTGGATCCCTTTTGGCGACCAGGAAAGATTATGCTGGACTCTTTTCCAGGCTTTGTTGAGCGAGTCCGCAAAGTCGGATCCTCCAGTGTGGAGGTCTTGGTTGGTAAGGATCAGGTCTCTTACCGAGTAGTCCCTTTGAACGACGTTCTGGTCATGCCCCACTCTAGCCTGTAGGACGAACGTCTTGAACAGATTACACCAGCTGTGTTCTCTTCCCTCAAGAAGTTCTCCCATCTTTTTGCTCAGGAATGTGTATCCCTGTGTTCTCAGGTCCTTGATTCCGAGCCTGCCTTTCGCTTTACTTCTACACATTTTCTCCCACGCAATGAGTGCCAGCTTTGACTTGCCTTCTGCTGTGGTGCCCCACAGGAAGCGACGGCAGATTTGTTCCATCTCCTTGCTCGCTCTGTCGGTGAGGTCAATTATAGAGATGAAGAAGACAGGCAGTGCGCGTAGCACATGTTTCAAAAGGATCACGCGGGCTTCGAATGACAGGTATTCTCCCTTCAGTGCATGTGTCTTCTTTATCATTCTATCAATGCAGAATTGAAGCATTTGGTGCTTTGTGATGTCCTGTCCGATGGGGGCACCAAGGTGTCTGTGTACCTCCTTCCTGTTGTAGATTAGACACCCTGTGTTGGTGAGCCAGTTCGGGCATCTGTGAGTCCCCATTAGCATGACGCTTGATTTTTCTAGATTGAGTCTCGCTCCTGACCCTTTCTCAAATACGCGTATGCATTCTCGCAGGGCACCAAATGAGGCTTCGTTCACTTCCATGAATGCGCCCATATCGTCCGCGAAAAGGGAGTAATCCATTCGCACGGTCCCAAATTCCAGGCCTCTTATTCTCCTCTCATTGTACGCCTCATCAAGTTCTTTCATCAGAGGTTGTGTGGCGACAGCAAAGAGAAGCGGGGCCAGGGGGCATCCCTGCCTGACACCCCTTTCCACTTGGAAGTGGTACGTAATCCTGCCGTTCACGTGCACTGCTGCAGCCGCACCGATAGTGAGGCCTTTAATCAGTTGGATGATCTTTGAGCCTAGTCCCACCTTCTCCAGGGTCGCCCAGAGGTAGTCATGGCTAACTCTGTCGTAGGCCTTTTCAAAGTCCAACTTGACGTAGATTCCCGTCCTTCTCCCTTGTTTCATAAGATCCTGAGTCAGCAAGACACTAATGATATTGTCCATCATGCTTCTCCCCTTAATAAAGCCCGTCTGCTGTGCGTTCACTATCTTAGGAAGTAGAAGCTGGAGTCTTGAGGCAATGATCTTAGCTATGACTTTGTAATCAGTTGTTAACATCGTCAGGGGTCTCCAGTCTTTCAACCTGTCTTTGCTGACTGTTTTGGGGATGAGTTTGATGACCCCTTCTGTGATTGTACTTGCCAAGATCTCCGTTTCCCAGAATTTCTCGAGCATGGCGTAGTACTTGGGTCCCACTGTATGCCAGAGCAGCTGAAGACATTCTGAAGAAACCCCGTCGACTCCAGGTGATTTATTACGGGGGAGGGAGAGTACCACATCTGAGACTTCCTGTAGTGAAGGCACCTCTGCAAGCATCTTCCTGTCTGCGTCACTCAGGTGGTTATGAACCCGTCCCAACAGTTGAGTCTGCTTGTCCGTGGTATGTAAGTCGATTTCCTCCGCCTTATAGAGATTGGCATAGAAGGACCCGATCTCGTTCATCACCCCAGAAGCGCTGGTCACTTGCTGTCCGTCTTCCTTCGTGAGGGAAGTGATCTGTTCCCTAGCACATTTCTGTTTATGAAGGTTAAAGGTGGGCGCATCCCCTTGCCTCAGATGTTTAGCTCGTGACCAGGTCCTGATCTGTACATCCCTCTCATGTTCGAGTCTCCGTTTTCTGTCCTCCAGCTCTCTTATCTCCTCTTGCCTGATCTGGTCCTGTACTTCTGCAGGTTCAGCATGAAGCGCTTGGATGCGGGCTCCAAGTGCCTCGATGGTTAGGATTTCCTTGGAGGTCTGCCTCTGCTTGTTTCTCATGTATCTTCGGGTTCCGTTCCACCCCTGCGCATACACTCGCCTGGGATCTCTGCCTTCTGTCTTCAACCCGTCCCAGATCTTTTTGATGTTCTCTTTGTTCTCAGGTTTGCTCATTTGAGTCACACTATATTTGAAGAATGTGGCGTGTGAGTCCTTCGAGGGGCCAGACCATTCCTCTTCAATTCCTATAGTGAGGTCAACCGTGACAGGTAGGTGGTCTGAGAGCGTAGATCCAGAGTGGTGTTTAAGCTTGGAAATTCCAGAGAGCCACTTTCCTCTGAGCGAGAGATAAATTCGATCAATCCGTGACCATTGTATGTCTCCTCCATAATACCGCCATCGCGTGTGGTGTGGCCCTTCCTTCCCTGCTACTATCTCCGTGGTGTCTACTAGTTCCAGTTTCCTTTTGAGTTGCCGGAACGCGTCTTCTTCTCCACCGTGTAAGATATTCCTTTCTCCTGCCGCGTCCGCGCTCTGCTCAACCATGTTCCAGTCCCCCATTAGGATCCAGTTGCTAACAGGCACCAGTTGGTTCATGTTCTCCCAGAACCGTTTCCGCAGTTGATGGGTTTGGGGGCCATAGACGGAGGCCAGGTGCACAGTGTGGCCATTTTTTTTGACTTCAGCCCACACCAGGTGACCGTCTTCGGTACCTCCTTTTGAAACGATTGTGAAAGAGTTATGGATCAGTAACGCAGTGCCTCCTCCGTTGACTCCGGCTTTCCCTACTATCTTGTATTCGTGTGAGGTGGAAGAGGCAAGCCCAGCTAGCTTGAAGCTATCGAGTTTGTGTTCCTGAATTGCCAGGACATCTACAACTTTCCCTTGCTTTTTGACCCAGTCTTTCACCTTGAGTTTTCGAACTGAGTCGTTCAGGCCTCCCACATTCCAGGATGCTACCTGGATAGCGAGATGGGGAAGACGCCGCGGGTGTTCATTCATTATTCGCGGAGGCCCCCAGGCCGCTAGGTGAGTTGCTTTCCTCTCTGCACTTGTCAGTCCCGTTCTCCTCGGTCTTTCCCTGGGCTCCGCACTCCATCACCTCTCCAGTAGCCACTTTGCTCTCCGCCTGTTCGTAGGAGAGTTGTCTTTGTCGTTGTTGTCTCTCCCTGGTGTTTGAGCTTGTGGCTTTGCCTTGTTTTGCTTCTGTCCTCCATCCTGCACAGGGTCCAGACATAGGATGGCCAGGGCTTTTTATCTTACCTTTCTTGGGTGTCTTAACCCGTTGAAAAAAGCCTAGAAGTGTTTCTGTCGAAGTAGCGCGCCTCTTCTTAGTCGGGCCGGCTCCGTTTGTCTGTCCATCGCTTCCTTCGACTTCCAGTATTGTCCGTTTTTTCAGGAGGCCGGTCTTCTCTGATGCTTCCTGACGATTCGTGTCCCGCACCTTGCCCGATCCAGACAGTTGGTGACCGTCCGCTTCACTCTGTGCTTCCTTCCCACCAGTCTTCACTCTTGCGTCCAAGCTCTCTGCCGATAAGGGTGAGGAGAGAAGGGTCATTGCCCACTTCATTCTGGGGTCCCTGATCTTGCTTCCTCCATCTCCTACCGAGTTCTCGGGTTCGCAGTGCCGTGAGGTTCGTTCGTTGTGGTCTCGGGTGTTGCTTTTTGTTGGTCTTTCCTGCTTCCCTTCAGCTTCTTCGTGCTCGTTCCTTGCGTGTGTTTCCCATTTTGCGTTGGTTTCTCCTCCTCTGAGGTTGTCTGTCTTTCCTTCCTCTTGTGTAGATGTTTCAGTCACGGGGTAGGTGTTTGGGGCAGGCAAGGTCAGTCTGGGGGTGACCCTGTCTTCTGTTCTTCCAGCTGGTCTGGCACATGTCCCGTCCTCTCCATCCTCTGGTTCCGTGACGTAATAGCAGGTCTCCTTGTCGAGTGTGATGCCTGCATTGTATTTGATGACCTGTGTGTTCCTGTCATCGTCTTTTCTGTGGCGTGCTAGGGGGTCTTTGCTGATCGGTGCTTCCAGGGAGCACAATTCCATCGGCGAGGGAGGATCCTCCCCAAATTCCCCTAGCATCTGCTTGTCCTCGTCTACTGCTTCGGGGGCAGATTGCTCGTCCCTTGTCCTTTTGCACTTGACTGAGATGATCCCGAAATTGGATATCTTTTCTCGATATTGAACAATCTTTCGGAGTGCAATGCCAGCGCTTTGAAGGTTGGTAGAGTATGCCCTTGTGGTCCTGGCCGAAAGAAGAGGAAGGAGGGAGTCCCACCATGTGCTAGCTTCTCCGTCAGTTATCGGTGTATCTGTCGTTACGTCCTCCCAGCCTCCTCTCACTTTGAATCTGTTGAAATTGATCTGTTCGTCATGCTCCATGCACTTGCTTCCTCTTGGAGTCTCGGGTTCCTGTTCTTCTGCACCCCAATCTCCTGTCAGGATCCAGCTGGGTCCTTGAGCGGCAAATGGGAATTCCCTCAGGAAGTTCCAAAGCTCAGCACGTTTGTGAGGTTGTCCGTCTGCAAGTATGCACCCGATGCAGAGGAGTGTCCCTCCAATTCGCAATCTGGCCCACATGAATTTGCCATCAGGGCTCCAGCCGTGTGCTTCCATCTTGACTCGCGATGCAAGTAAAATGGCCACCATCCCGGATTTGCCTCCTTCGGGTACGTGCACCGTCATTCCCAATTTTACTTTATTGCAAATCTGTTGTAGTATATCTCCACTTGTGCGAGAATCCTGGAGGCAAACAATATCAGGTTTGTGCTTGCATTTTATCGCTGATAGGGCCAGTTCAGCCCTCATTGTGCACTTCAGATTGCCGATTTTCCAAGAGAGAATATTGACATCGTCATTTTCCGCTTCTCGCACTCTTGGAGGCACAGTGGTTCCATCTATCTTTGCTTTGCTTCCTTCTCCCTTCATTTCGTTGTGCTCACTACTAGACGTTGCTGCCGGATTGGTGTATGAGTCTATGGCCTGAATGCGTCTTGCAGGTGGAGCTGAGCTGTTGGAGGAGACAGAGGGGCCAAGGTGGGGTGCATGTCTGTTTCCCTCGTCCTGGATGCCACTGTGTTCCCCATCCTGGCTACCGCTGGCACATGAAATCCCGTCTGCCCTAGTGTTCCTTGTGCCACGAGAGGACCTGTCTCCTCCCGGGTGATTTTCTGAGGCTGTGGGTCTTTTCAGCCTATAGTCCCCTCCATTTCGAAGGGTGCAGTCTTTCAGCCAGTGGCCCAGCTGCTTGCACCTAAAACAGCACCCAGGTAAATGCAACCATACGACCTGTTGTAAGTGGATGGATCCACCAAGGTCCAGTAGGATAGCTGCCGGCGGACGACTTTTAATGTCGAATTTGATGCAGGCCCTTACAGCAGTGCTAACAGCCGGGTTATCATTAGGAAGCAGGGAGATGATTTCCCCAAGTTGTGCTATTGCTGCTTTCGTGTAGCATGGCAAGATAGGGGGCATCCCCGGTAGCTCAATCCATATTGGTATGGGGCCAGGATGGAAGTCTGCGCTCTCTGCATCGACTGTCCAGGGCAGAAAGCAGGCATGATTTCCCCTTATTGTGCATGTCAAACTTGCTAACATTTTGGCACAGTCCTGTTCTTGTTCGAGGGCGATAGCAAAGTGTTGCTTTCCCACTATCCGTACGCTTTCGTAAGTCATCTGCGTGGTGGCTCTCCATTCTGTGTCCAGCCATTCCTCCACCTGCGACAGTAGTGGAGTGAAGCAAGAAAAGAACAGGATCACCACCTTGGTCGTGAGTTCCTCTACAGCTGCAAGGCACTCTTCCAGAGGAATGTGCATTATGGGGCCTTGTAGCATTGCTGGAGTGATTTGGGCGGGCGAGATGAGCATCTGCTGCAGGGTTCTTGTGAGTTTTTCCTCTCTCCTCGCGTTCTCCTACTCCTTCCGTCTTTCCTCGTTGCTTGTCTCGGCGTTAGCCTCAAGTAGGCTCTGAGAAGGACCTTGCTGATGTTCCTCTTCCATACCCGAGTATTCGGTACCTCTCATATTAACTTCCTTCTCGTCATTTGCAGGAGTGTGGGTTGCTTCCTTCTTCCTGTCACCTTCCATCACTGCTACTTGGCCGGGTTACCGCTGTCCGGTCCTCTCCAGTCCGTTAGCGTGAGGTGCAGGCACTCACCACTCCTTTTCACAGGCTTGCACAGACTCCTACCAGTTCAAGCTCTCTCCTGCTGTCCTCGAGTATGCTTGTACCACCGGCAGTTTTCAGTCGATCGGCCAGTATGTCTTCATTCGTTGTACCAGTGTGAGAACGATCTTCACTCTGTACTGCAAGGTGCAGTCCCGAGCTTTCACTAAGTGGCAGTGGGTTCTATCGGACCTGAGGGATTAGGGCCCTCTCCTTTGGCTCACTTGTTGATACTTCACTTTGCTGCTCTTCGCCTCGCACACTTTGGTACCCTTCGTAGCAAATTAGACTACTGATGAATCCGCAGTCACACTTAAGGTTCCAAAACTACACCTTTCCTGTTATCTCGGCGTCCATCGCTACCCTTCATTGTGGTTCGCCATCATCTTCGCTTCCAGGTGCCTCGACTCTTCACCCGCAGCTCAGGAGGCACATCTTCTCAAATCCTTTTGCAGTAGTTGTCTTGGCTGCTCATTCAAAGTCTCCCCTTCAGTGTACTTAATCTTCAATGCACCAACAAGGTCACATTTCCTGTACCAGCTCTGGTCAACGTATCCCTTAGTCATGGTATAATGTGTTCGGCCCGTTCAATCCTTCTCATTTTGCCAATGCCTCCTCCGTCCTCGAATCACACACTCGCTTGTTACTG
Organism: Asterella californica; assembly: GCA_036924285.1. NCBI lineage: Eukaryota > Viridiplantae > Streptophyta > Marchantiopsida > Marchantiales > Aytoniaceae > Asterella > Asterella californica. Next base: position 47,205,307 of record JAYKYS010000003.1, on the reverse strand, counting down.
TTTACTCCTAGACGGCTCGATTTCACAAAGCCCTAAAATCGTGTATCAGCTGTTGTTGCGCTGCTTCAAATTGTTTGCTTCTGGTATTGTTGCGCGGTCTTCACACCCCTTCGCGTTAAGCCTGTCGCCACTCCTTACGCCCTGACCTCGTACTGCCCGAAAGAGGGAAAATAGACAAAGCTGACCCTAAAATCGATGCATCCTTCGTCTGCTCATGTCAACGTATCCTCATGTCAACGTATCCATCTCCAAAATCGATGCGCACTTCGTCTGCTCTCCTGCTTTGCATGCTCCAATGGGGCGTCGTTTCTCCCCCCCACGTACAAACTCGAGGTCAAAATCACACCGCAATGCAAGGTACCAGAGATTGAAAAACCCTAACCAGCACGTCGTGGCGGCTAAGAGTTCGCGGCCTTCTCTCCGTTCTCAGTTTTGCGATTTCTTCACTGATTTTTCGCAGATTCTTGCCACCATGAGCACCGTCACCTTGCATGTATCACTCAGTAGCCTTGTCCCTTCTCAACGCACTAATCCGAGCCCAAAATCACAGCTGCGATGCCAGGAATGAACCAGATTGCCACAGCGAGAGCTCCTCCCCTGCGCAAGCACTCCAAACCTCCGCATGGCTTAATCTCCTGCATGGCTTAATCTTTTTTTTGGCAGGAACCCTTGAGAGCCGAAAAACAGCAAGCAAGGTGATTTATCAATATAGTGCATGGCTTAATCTTTGAGACAAGCATATGACTACTGGCAGGATCAACCAGGTAGCCGACTCTCCAAGAACTCATCGACGGGTTGCTGATCCGACCAAATGAATGGTCCGACCAGCAACCCGAGTGAATTCGCAGTCTCCCTTTGGGAAAAGGGAGACAAGAAAGTCACCGAGTGAACCATTTACCCCTATGCGAACGCCAACTTAGACCGCGACATTCAAGGAGATGGTGAGTATCCGAAGCTCTTGCTCGCATCATAACGGGAACACGACGGTACTATTTCCGATACTTTGTGTTTCTCTGGGTTGTTACAGTCATAGATGGGGACTTAGTTCTTCTCTATGACAACCGACACCTTAAGTTCCCTGGGAAACTTCATTCTTCGCTGGATGGGTCCTTACCACATTTTGGAGGTCTTCGACAATGGCTCCTTGCAGTTGGAAGAGTTGAACGGTACACTGATGACCACTCGTGTTAATGGGTGGCGCGTCAAGAAGTACTGGACGTAAACAGAAGTGCAGAAGACATTGATATTTGCGGAGACGCAAACATGTGAGGGTGGGCGTATGTGGTGCCCACAAATTACAGGATGCACGAATTTTTGAAATTTTTGAGATTAATAACTTGTTTGTATAACTGAAGAAGCGTTGTTACTTAAGGTTACGTCTTCCTTAACAGGAAGATGATCTTAAGAGCTGTTTGTAATAAGAAGTTGACTTCTTCAGAAGACGACCGTCTTCGGAAGAGCGTCTTCTCAGTTGCGTCTTCAGACGACGGGAAGACGGCGGAAGATGAGAAGACGGCGGAAGACAACTGTCTTCCGGAAGACAGCGACCGCGAAGGCCTAACCACGAGTTTTCGGGTAAGACAGTAGGTGTACCTACTGGGTCGCACCGAATAGGTAGGTAGGTCGGGGAAGACACCTAAGGTCGAAAACCCCTAATCTGCAGGGAAGATGCGCAGGAAGCACATTAGACGCATTCCAACTTCCCGCAGCACAGCGCGCTTGAGAAGATCGATTGGAGAGAGTGAGCTTCGCAAGTGAGCTTTGAGAGAGGAATCGAGTGAGGACATCGAGGTAGGAGAGAATCAGTTGGCAGCTAGGCGAAGGGCGAGATCGAATTGCTGGAGCACAAACGACAGAGAGCGAAGGCGTTTTTGTGAGCTCCCGAGAAGCTGACATTGTAGAGTAGCAAGTAGAATCGAAGGTGGAATGGAGGCGTGGCCAGAAATTGACAGCAGGCGCAGTCGTGAAGAGTCGCATTGGAGCTAGGACCCGAGCCAAGAAGCGCGTGGAGGTCGAAGGCAACTCGGGGAGCCGAAGAAGACTGTAGAGGTTCTTCCTCACGTTCTTCCCCCTTCTCACTTCTTCCCGCCTTTGTCTGGTATTCCCCGCGCTTCCTTGGTTGTGTGCAGGCAGCCTGATCGATTACCCCACCCCCCTCATTCTTTCTATTGAGACATTGGGCGCGGAAGCGCTGCCCAATTTCTGTCAGACATCTTCTTGTTTCTTCCCGAGTTCAATTCGAGCTTCCCTACTCCTAGCCCTCAAATTGGAGATCCCAGCTATCAATTTCCCTACCCTACTACCTCTCTATCCCCGAAACCTGGAACAGAAGACGATTCGGAAGATGGGAACATCTTCGGAAGACGCTTCTTAAACTTGACTGTCTTCGGAAGACTGTCTTCGGAAGTCGACTGAACACAATTCGTATCAAGAGTGGATTTGTGTTGCTTTGTGTTAAGAGAGGCTTGGTACGAATCCTGAGTGGTGTGGTGAGTTGTTTTGTTATTTCGAGAAGTTGGAAGTCTGGAACTAGGCCTGTGCCTCCCGGTCCTCCAAGCTTCTCAACTCCACATCTTCCTAGAGAGACTAGAAGACTGAAAGGCTGGCAAAATGAGCGAGAAGACGTGAGGGTCCATTCGGGTCTCTTCTGTCCGACCCATAGCAGTCATTCCTTCTTCTTCCCAAACTTAGAAGAGAGTCGTAAGAATACTTGCTGGCAGAATCTGGAGAGAATGGTCGAGGGTCATGTCTTCCCACCGAGCAGCAAGCTTCTTCTGAGTGCGTATGAGAGGTGAGAAGTCAGAAGAACAGAGTGCAATTGTCTTGAGTCTGTTGTGAGGATAGATTGCGCGTAGGAAGACGAAGACAGGAGAGACCAGTGAAGGGAAGTCTGACTTCGAGAAGTCTTCCGAGAAAGACATTGAATCGGAAGCTGTCCCGAGTGTCTTCCCAGAGGCCACTGTCACCGCAGGAGCCCGCAACCATCTTCTAAACTTGTCATGCACTTATGTTTCACGAATCTTGTATCTTCTGATAGGAAGTAGGATGTAATGCAAGGTGGGTTGTCTTCTTGATAATCCATGCGAGGCCTTGCTTAGATAGGATTGGTTAGATATAGCTCGGAAGACGAGAGCTATCTAGGAAGTACTGTTAGAATCCCGGAAGACGGAGTAGCTGTCTTCTGGAAGACTAGGTTCGTCTTCTGAGAAGTAGAAGCTAGACTGTGGGCACTTGGGAAGGACTGAGCCTTCAGCTCATAGTAAGTGCTTGTGGCTTAGTGCAACAGATTTTCGAGCATGACGATGCATCCGCGAGGCTTGGTGTTACCAGCGGCAGAATTGGCCGAGGCCACTCCTTTCCTCAAGGAGTTGGGTCTCGACTTCTTCCTGAGGGATTGGAATCTCGCAGATCAAGGACTTCTGGAGGAGGTGTGGGCAGCGTTGCCACCTCGTAACCGTGTACATGCGAAGGCAGGAGTAGCTCGAGGAAGACCATCTTCCTGGACTGAAGACTGGTGGCGCAAGGCTTTTCACAGGCCTGAATCCGAGAACCGAGGATATTGGTACGAGAAGAAGATCTTGCCTAGGATTGTGAGTTCATGGCATGTGCCTGGGAGCACCACCTGTCTTTTCGTGGAAGACAGGCAGGGGAGGAACGGTTGGAAGATAGAATCTTACCAGGAGCCGAAGAAGCGACTTCTGGCGAAGTTGTTTCTACATCTTTTCCCCAAGGGGAAAGCACAGAAGACCAGGTACTTAGGAGATCAGGACGTGGAGTTCTTGGAATCAGTGTGGGATGACAGAACGCCCATCTACTGGGGCGCGTACATCCACAACTATGTAAAGACGGAGCTAGCATACTTGGGTACTCCGACGGGAGGACACTTGACGCCCTTCCTCTGCTACTTGTATGTAGCCATGGGGGATCTTAAGGAAGATCAGCTGGCAGGATATGGGCCAACGGAGCGACAAGAGGTGAAGGAGGAGACCTCGGAAGATGATGATCGAGCGGCAGCCGCAACGTCTCCTCCCACTCTGATGCCACAGCTGAGATCCGGCTCTCACCAGAAGACGCTTTTGGTAAGGGAAGACGAGTCTAGTGGGTCGGAAGACGCCACGCCACTGAGGAAGATGGGTCCCAGAAGTGTACCGAGGACACCCATCTCCCTCATTCATTCAGGATCGAAGTCCGACTCGCAAGAAGACCTGCTGAGTACCCGATCAGAGCAGAAGACTGCTTCTGCAACGCTTGGGAGTCTTTCGAAGACTCCAGAAGACGAAGGATGGATGGGTGCTCCTGCTGCGATGCGAGGAAGAGCAAAGAAGAGAGCCTGCCATGAGGAGTCTTCCACCCCGGAAGATGAGAAGAGTAGCTTCTTCTCGTGCGCAGAAGATGAAGGTCGTAGTGGTGGAAGAGGCTTCCTTGCCTCTGGAAGACGAAGTCGACACCGCGGAGCGAGTGGTGGAGATGAACTTGTCTTTCGCAGGAAGACGACTGGAGGAGTTCAGCGTCTACTTCCAGAAGGAGATCCAGCCCGCTATGGAGTTGCTGGAGAAGAGAGCGAAGGCACAGGAGAGGCCCTTGCAACCTGGGTTCGGCCTTCGCACCTTGCTGCAACAGGAGGAAGACCAGAAGAAGACGGAGTCGCTGGAAGCTAGTCTCCGCACCTTGGAGAAGCTTGCAGCAAGATACAAGGTGGAAGCAGCCGCTTCTGCCAAGGAATCGATACAACTTCGGAAGAGCAACCAGGAGTTGCAGGCGCGGGTACAGCAGCGCAATCAGGAAGTCACCCGAGTGCGGGAGAAGATCACCGCCCTCGCAGAAGAGCAGACCATATGGAAGACGCAGCAAGAAGCCGCAGAAGCGCGAGCTGTAGTTGAGAAGACGCAGCGGGAAGCAGCAGAGGCCCGTGCACAGAAGATGTTGGCACAGTCGGTGGAAGCGCTTCGGAAGAAGTTCAACTACACCGCGGGTAGGAAGTTACTTACCTTAGCTAGAGGATGGGACAGCGAGTCCAAAGCGATGTTGGTGGAATGCCGGGAGAGCATGTTCAGGTACTTGGATCGACAGATAGAAGGAGTGAAGACACTTTATGGTCTTCCATCGCTTCCGACACCTGCAACCGCATCTTCCCACGCTCCAGCACCATCGACTGGATCCGGAATGGAGAAGGAGGAGTTCGATCTCGCTGTGCACTTGGTGGTGACAGCATTGGAAGCCGAGAAGACTCCAGAAGACACCCCGGAAGACAAGATGTCTTCTGGAAGACATGAAGACGAGCCGTCTTCTCAGGTATTTCGCGTGGAGGAAGCGACTTCCCCGGATCCCTATGAGGTCCCCATGGTCCCTAGTCCCGCACTCGTGCCTCAGAAGACGGAAGAAGCACCGATCGACTCCGCTTCCCAGAAGACGCTTCTGTCTTCCGAAGCAGAAGCCGAAGCCGAGGAAGACGCATCAGCAGCGACAACAGAGCTAGCCAAGGACGATGAGGAGGAAGCCACCTCAGTGACACCCGAGGTAACTGCAAGGCTTTCTAGCTTATCAGAAGCCGCATTAGGAGCTCCGATAGGAGCAGATCAGGTAGAGATTGCCTACGTGCAATCTGAGTAGTTAGTAACTCCATTGACAATTCCAAATATAGTAGGATCGAACATGTTATCTTAAGGATGGCAGTTTTTCCATGTAATATTAGTTAGGATACCATGTGACAGCATAGGTAGCGTAGGAAGGACAAGGTGGATGGCCAATTCGGGCAGGGGAACCGCTTGCATGTGAGGTGACAACCTCCTGTCAGCATCTCTCTCTCCCTGGTGGTCGTTTCCCCTGGTTCTCATGGCAGCAACATAAGTAGGATCGCAGAGTAGGAGAGAGAGTTCTGCCTGTTCTGCCAGTTCTGAAAAGTTCAGTAGTCAATTCTAGGGAGCAGGCAGACTAGACACATTAGAGAGAAGACACCTGATAGATAGTTCTTCGCACTACACCCGTTGTTGGAAACATACGAATAGTCTTGGAATACACAGGGGGTCTGCATACTCGTACCCGCAATGGTTCGAAGATGTAGATAGAAGTAGTGGACAATCTAGGAACAGGGAACGGCATCCTCGTGCAGTCCTGTTAGCTAGGCTGGTGTGTCGAGGAGTAGACGCAGGAAGTAGAGGGAGTGAGCTTCCCAATGCCATTGTGACTTCTTCTCGGGGAATAGATTGTGGATTTGAGTGCAGAAACTTTGCTCATGTCTTTTGGATGGTGGGTTCCTTGAATTCGCTCTCAATTGTGCATGAGAAGTGTTCTTCTTGAGTGGCGGTGACTGTCAGCAGTTGTGGAAGTGTAGCTTGGCTCGTTCAGTAGAGCACTTGGGATCTACGTACGAACGGTCTTATGGGTAAGGGATCCCAGAAGACAGAGTAGTCAGAGCAGCGAAGTGAAGAAGAAAGAAGCCTTCTTCCCACAGCAGAAGACGACATCCTCGAGTAGAAGACGGTGCAACAGTACTCACGTTTGTTGTCTTCCTCCCCAAACTATTACAAGCAGGGATGGCTTGTTAGTCAGGATCCGGACTAGAAGCCTGTCAGAATCTTAATTTACTCTTTTCTCTTGTTTGGATTTTCTTATCTTCCCCATCTTCTCCCATCTTCCCCATCTTCCCCATCTTCTTATCTTCTTCTAGTGAGCTTCCGAGACTTCTATTGAGCTTCCGTGAAGGTGAATGTCGTTGTAGTGCTGCAGGAAGACTATTTCCGTAGGCAGAAGCCTGGGAAGGCTACAGGGGGCATACACCTTGTGGTTAATTTAACCCGTTGGGATGTGAGTGTGAGAATAAGGTGTAACGACCGTTGCTAGTTGACTTCTGCGAAGCAGGACAGCCTTCTGGAGGTGTGAGAAGACGAACTGAACCCCCAGAAGACGAGAATCGCTTCGGGAAGACGGTATCGAGAAGACCGGAAGAAGCAACTTGGAAGTAGGAAGATCGTCTTCCCGAGCTTCTCTGTGAATAGTTGTGTGATATTTTAGTTAGTAGTTGTTTGGGCAGTTCCAGAGCACCATTTGGCGTGTTTGGAAGACGTGTGGTTTTGTGTCGTTTTGTGAGAAGACGGGATTTCTAGACAAAACCCGTTGTCGTATTGTACATAGGTCTGTATAGTGAAAAGTAGTGCAAAGATGTTTTTTTCTATATTGTGTAAAGGAAGCTGCCCTGCAGCTTAACAAGCTAGGCAGGAGCTAAGCTGGGGCCATGCTTGACAAGCTGCCCCCTAGCTTGGGTTGAAATATCACCCCTGAGAGAGTCGAAAGACACCAGAATGTGAAGTTCGACGAGGAGAGCGACCTCATGCTTCTAGTTTTGACAGAAAGTGCTTTAAGTAACAGTTAGCACGTGTTTTAAACTAAGAAATATGCGATAGAGGGAAATCTGTCGATTCTGACTCGTGACTCGAACTCAGAATCTGATAGCGTGGGTGTGTAGGTGTTCTTGAATACTATAGTTTTGACTCCTTATTCATTAAAAACGGAGTTGTATAGAGAAGTTAGCACAGAAAAGGCTAGTAAAGACTTTACAGGAAAATTTCCTTAGTAAAGCATATGTACAAACTGTAAAAGCTTTTTGAACGGAACTAGAGGCCATCCCAGTGATAGGGCGCCTGCCTAGGAGGGAAGTGGTCTCAGGATCAATCCCTCCTGGCCTCTGGTTCCTATTCTGGCATGTTGGCCTCCCGGATGGGAGTCTATGTTGGGTATTCAGTCATGTCCTGTATACCTAGGGGCGGGAGACCGGTATCTCCCTTAATCGTGGGCTTCCTGGCCTAAGCCTCCGCATGCCATCCTGAATATGGGAGATACCTGGTGCGCATATGGGGGGGTTGTAAGCCCTGTGGGGCAGCCTCATAAGTGTAAGGGCTTCGACTTACATTAGATGGCTTGTAGTATATTCAGGATGGCATCAAGATGGCATCAAGAGCACAGGAAACTTTTAGCACTTGCGATGGGGAATGAGGTTATGTGAACCTTTATCAGTGTAGGGATAGAGTTTGTAGAGACAACTGCGAAACTTATATTAAAAAGGGGTCAACTTTGTAAAAAATGCTTTGTACGCATAAGGACAGCAGGGGGGCAGCTTAAGCTGGGGGCCTGCTTGTGATAAGCGACTGTGCTTATAAGGACAGCAGGGGGGCAGCTTAAGCTGGGCCCTTAGCTTTTAGGTTAAATACTTGCGACGGCTGAAGATCGGGGGACTTTTCAAACAGTTTGGCAGAGGAGTTTTCTGAGTGAGTGGAGGCGGAAGGAGGAGAAAGGAGCATAATTAGGGATTGAGGGGAGGAGACGCTGAGAAGCTTGGAGGCTGAGTGGGGATCGAATTTTCTGACAGAATTGAGTGGATTGAGGAGAGGAGACGCTGAGAAGCTTGGAGGCTGAGTGAGGATCGATTTTTCAGACAAAATTGAGTAGAGTGAGCAGGGGAGATCGTGAGAGAGGCAGGAAAGTGTTTTGGAGACAAGAATCTCATTTGCAAGCGATTTTTGGACTGAGAGCCGGGAGCTGAAGCAGAAGGAAGGGAATTAGGGATTTAGGATCAGGGAAGCGCATGAGAAGCTGGGAGACAAGGAGAGAGGAAATTTTTTGGACAGAATTGAGAAGGTGGACGGTGACTTCGTGACAGAGGGATAGACAAACGTTTGGAGGTTGGAGCTTCATCTGATATACAGTTTGGGGTTTGGAAGCAGTAGAATTGAACGGACAGAGGTGGTTTATTTGAAAGAGATCGTTTTTGACAAGGCTTTGGTTGTCGTAAGATCAAATTCCTTGGAATTTTCAGCTGAGAAGGACTTAGGAGAGGAGGAGAGAGATATTTTCTTAACAGTGAAGCAGTTGACACTGTAATAAAGCTATTTCTACTCCGGAGAGACATATTTGTGTACCTGAGTGCGTGCTTGAGTGTTTGTTTTGCAATTGGTGGATACAAGAGGCTGGGTTTTGAAATTTCATCGTCTGCAGCGACCTATCTTCCTTTCTGGTCATTTCTCTTTGATCTATCACAGTCAAGAGGTCCGCCCTCCCCAAGAAAGACTCTCACCACGACACCGTGTGTTTGTGTGTTTGAACAGATCTTAGAACTTAGAGCAGCGTTACTTGTGCAAATCCTCTGTGGGAACGATATCTTGTATACTAAATGGGCAAAAGGAGAAATCCTGCGTCACTACAAGAATACTCACACGAAAGAGCACACAAGCTTCTAGAAGCGTCGAACATCAGTGATACTGATACAGTCTGCTATCCTTGCTATAACATCTACCTTCTCTACGTTCGATCTTCTTCCAAATGTGCCACACAAATGACCAACCACCACAATCTTTGACATTCCAAAACGAGACTTAGTACTTGACAGAGTGAGGTGCACTTCCTCCAGACGTGTTAGAATCTGACCCACGTCTCGAATGTGATCTACGATAAACTTTCTGCAACCGTCGGAAGTTATAGTCTCGTCCTTGTCTTCCACCGGACAACTTTTCATAGGAATATCATCCAGAAATGGGATAGTGACCTCATGTACAAATTCCCGTAACACTTTATGCATCGCGTTCTGCATATGTGCTACTGAGTTTGTCGTCTCTTGAGGAAGAATGCACATCTGCATCAATCCCAAAGGTGTACGCAAGGTATTCAAATCTCTACTCTCCAAGGCAAGTTGAAACTGATCATAACCTGAAAACAAATCTTCGATAGAATAGACCGACCTCCCAGCAAACGCCTCAACTATCTCATCAACTGCAAGTTCTGTCCTCACGTTTTGAATCGTGATATTGTTGGTTGGCTGCAAGTCGTAGATAAAGTGCAAAACCTCTTAGTTCTTAGGTACTGTCAACCATCGGCTAGAGTACGGAGCCATGGATGGCTCAAGAATACCCATTTGGATCTTCTCTTTCAATAGCTCAATGAGCTTCGACAGCAAGGCACGAGAGACTAGAATCAACTTCAAGTCCCAAGGTACATGAAGAACAGTGAAGATAACCATCGAAGCTATCACACTAGGATCCACACAACCAGTTTCTTCAGTTGAGAAAGAAAACGCTCTACCATGATTGACAATCATTTGCTCAGAAGTCTTGTTCTCTATTTCAGTCAAGAAACCACTCCTATATGGAGTTGTTCGAGTGTCTCTTGAGTAAACTGATGTCTTATTCGTGCAAGGTTTCTAAGTACATGCTCAGTGGCGGCTGACTCCATCTGCTGTTGTGAATCAACAGGTAACTGGATCACCACAAGCTTCACCTTCCTCACTATAGCCTTATATTTGACATGTACTTCTGCTTCTTGACGAGAGTCACATCAACAGACTGCATCCATCCATTCTTTAGTCTCGAATGAGGACGATACCGCAAGTACAAGACAATCTCCTCATAGACTTCAAGAAAATGGATCACCACCCTACCTCTCATCTGTTCTACCATCCTATCTACATCATCTAACCAACGAACAAAAGATTGTACATCGACAAATTCTTGGTACACACCAGAAATCATTTCATCTTCCTTCAAGGCTCCTGTACAACGTAGATCAACTACATGTCTCTCCATCCTCCTACTCTTTACAGTCAGATCTTCTACTTGTATAAACTCACTCCAATCATCTAGACTCAAACTCAATAAACCAGATCTCCAACTTGGTACTCCATATACACTCTCAAAATCTCGAACAACCTCTTCATTAGCCCCCTGTGATCCCTTAGGCTGCTCAAGCGGGATCATGATAGTCCTAGATCTTTCACTCCTGTCATCTTGTCTTACAAGAGTGGGTTCTGAAAACCCTTACTTCTAAAAATAGGAGAGTCTCTCAAGGTCCGTCTATTTCGCTCGTGGTTTGTTCGGACAGTCAGAAATTGAACAGAACGTCTATCACCCGGACTACGGATCCTAGCAAAGTGCGATCCATCATCCATCACCTTTGTCTCCATGCGCACTGTAGTGATATAAGACTGACCAAGAATAACAAGATACGAAGCAGAAGATTACACAAAAATCTACTTCCACATCACATATCCTCATCCTCACGTTAGAATAAGCTCCGTATAACTCACCCTTTTGGTTGTTAGCAGCACGTCGTACCCAGCCATGATAGGCAGAGTAGGAAGCGCAAGAACAGGAAAGAGAAACCGCTTGCATGTGGAGGGACAGCTATTCCCTCCCTGGTGGTGCTTCCCTCTGTTTTCTCGTGGTAGATGTTTAAGTAGGATCCCAGTGCAGATTTTGAGAGATACATTACAGACGCATACGCATCACTGTGAGTAGGGCCACCTTACGCACAGTGCACACTACACCCGATGTTAGAGACATACGAATAGATTGGGATTATATCGGAGAGGTCTGCATGCTCGTTGCCAGCAGTGGTTCGAAGATGTAGATGGAGGTAGTGGACAGTTTAGAAGTAGGGAACGGCATCCTCGTGTAGTCCTGTGAATTTGAACTCCTGCAATAACAACATCCATCTTGCTATTCTTCCCAACAAATCAGATTTTTGCACCAGATGTTTTAAAGCATAGTGATCCACGTAGAATACAAACTCGCATCTCAACAAGTAGTGTCGAAATTTTCTGACAGAATACACCATCCCTAGTGCTTCCCGCTCTATAGTAGAATAGTTCTTCTCTGCAACAGATAACTGTCTACTTGCATAGTAAATCGGATGGTCCCTCTTTTCGTGGTCTTTCTGACTCAGTACCACTCCAATAGCGAATGCTGAAGTATCCACATACACTTGAAAGGGTAGACTCCAATCTGATGCCTTCATGACTGGAGCTTCAATCAACTTCGTCTTCAGCGTTTCAAGCTTTTTGTCTCTGTTCCTGCCAGATGTACTCAGTAGTCTTCTTCAACAATTCGGTTAGTGGTGCTGCCAGGGTTGCATAGTTTTTTATAAACCTCCGATAGTAACCCACATGTCCTAAAAATCCCCGCAACTCGCTAACATTTGAGGGAGGATCCAAAGCTACTATAACTTGAACTTTCTCTATGTCTACTTCAATGCCTCGCTGCGAGACTCTATGTCCTAATAAAAGGCCTTCTGTCATGACGAAGAAATACTTTTCTGGGTGTAATGCTAACTGAACATCTCTACAACGCTGAAAAACTATAGCCAAGGAATTTATATGTTCTTCCCTTGGACCGAAAATGCAAAAATCATCTATAAAAATTTCTAAGAACTTCCTAAGATACTCCTGGAAAATGTTTGTCATCATTCTCTAAAATGTGGCAGGAGCATTACACAAACCAAAGGGCATCTTGTGATAAGCAAAAGTACCCCAATCAATGGTAAAGTAGTCTTGTCTTTGTCTTCTTCTCTGATGGATATCTGATTATATCCTGAAAATCCATCGAGAAAACTATAGCACTCATGACCAGCTACCCTATCCAAAATAGAATCTGTAAAAGGTAAGGGGTGATGATCTTTCCTAGTGGCTGCATTCTTTGAAAGTCTTGACATATTCTGATTTTACCAGTCTTGTTCTTGGGTACTATCACGATAGGTGATACCCATTCACTGCTAAGGACAGGAAAAAAGATACCAGCACTTAAGTACTTATCAATCTCATCCTTGACTAAGAGAGAATATTTAGGATTTAGCCTGTATTGTCGTTGCCTCACAAGTACAGAGTTTTCCAGCAGGTCAATTCGATGTTGACCCCACTTCACAAGAATACCCTTCATGTCTTCTATCTTCCAGGCGGAGACATCTTGGTAGTTTGTCATGGTACACTTCCAATTCGACTCCCTGTAACTTCGCTGTGATCTTCAAGACCTTCCTTTCTTCGAGGACTAAATCCACTATTGCTGACTTCAGTACCATTCCTTCGTGTGGCTTATCTCTGAACTTCCCTGTCCTAACAGTGATTGCTATTCTTCATCAGGCTCTTCGCAGTCTTCTTCTTCTTCTATCTCATAGCATTGCAAGTAGTTCACAACTATGTAAGGTCTCGATTTTTCATTCTCTGAGCTATTGCTTGAAGACGAAGAGTCTTCTTCCGAAGTGTATCCTGAATCTGTTGAAGATGTCTCGCCCTGGTGTGACATCTTCTTCCAACTTACAGAGACACTCTTATCCTTTGGTTTCATAAGATCATTAAAGGACAACTTCTGCTTATACCAGTCAGTAATTATCTTAGCACCATATAGTCAAGGTCGACCTATAAGCACTCCATAGCCAGACTTAACCAATGGTCTTAGTACAATATAGGTAAGTTTGAAGATTATCCCACCAATTGTGGTAGGGATATCTCGCAGTACTCCCAAAGGTCTTCGTCGACTCTGATCCGTCATCCTCAGCACTCTTGGGGTTGATTCGAACTTTGTGTAACCCAATCCATGCGCTGTCTCTTCTGTAATAATGTTCACACTAGAACCAGAGTCTATAGGCACATGCTTTATTAGACATCCATCTATCTCGATGTCTACTTCTGGAGATCCCAAATCCTCTAATCCAACTTGAAACAATGAAGGCAGATTCTTCGATTTAGCCTTCGCTGGTTTTCTCAAGGCTGCCAATAACAACTTCCTGTACAGCCTATTGTCTTCGACCAACTGCTTGATGGTTATGTTAGCTTGTTGGTTCAGCAAATCTTCTACTACGTTGTAATGAGGGCTCACCACTGGAACAGTCCTCTTAGTTTGGTCTACCACCAGCTTTCGCAGTTCGGAGGATCGACCGACTTCGGGCGAAGATACTTCGGCCCGCACCTTCCCAGGCTCTTCGCGGTTAGGTTCTACTTCCTTGGCTTGCGTACTCAGTTCTTTATTGAGTAGTGCTCTCACTTCTTCGGAGTACCCGCAGGTAGTATTCCTGAGGTCTTCTTCGTTCTCTGCTCTTCTTTACTATCATCCGTCTGTGCCGATATCGTCTGTTTCTCTACAACTTCGCGCACTTGTTCTGTCAAAGTTTTGTGCGCTTTCTTCTCTTTCTTCAGTTGCTTCCGCTCAGTCTTTTTAAGGTCCTTCTCCTCCTGAGCTGCAGCTTCTGCTAAAGTCTCTCCCTTTCGAAGTAGTCTCTTCCCACTTCGAGTCTCCACTTTGTTTACCAGAATCTCCTTGTCTTCTGGCCAACCATATCCATCGTCCTTCGAAAGAGTGTAAGTCTTCAGATCTTCTACCAAATCGACTATGTTCATTCCTGCATTTGGTCGTTGTTGGTTGGGAGGTGGTTGAAATCTCACTCCGGTCTTCTGAGCTGGTTCATTCGTACAATCCGTGGCTCCATGACCGGGCTTACCACACTTCCCACACAGTGACATATATCCTACTTGTTTTTTTGGATGAGGACAAGAAGGAGCCCAATGACCATTAGCGCCACAATTAAAACATGATGTACTAAGAGATGGTGGTGGTTGGTAACCTGCAGGGGCAAACTTTCGTTGAGTAACGTTAGTTGTCATTTGTCGAGGTACAAAACGTTGGATGTGTACCGGAGGAATGGGAGTAAATTGTTGAGGTTGAGTGGACACCACAGCACCATCTTGGGTTTGTACTTCATAGACCCCATCTTCACATTCCACAAAGTAGTTGGGCTCATACACTGGCGCCCATTCCACTGAATGTGTATTGTAAGATGGTTTGCTGTTAAAACATTCCGTGTTGGTATGTCCCGGCTTCCCACAATTAGTATATCACAAATTCGGACGAGAACTAGTCGGCGACTTGCGTCTTTCTGACGTTCTCACTAACTGCACCTTGAGGTCTTCGAACTTTTTGAGAAGATCATCAAGTGCGTGATCTTTAGGTGGTGGAGTTCTCTTCACCATCGGAGGTCTGGACCTCGTCATTCTTTTCCGCTTCTTACGCTTTTCTTCTTCGTCCGAAGATGAGGAATCTTCGTCTTCTGATGTTGAGCTTTCATCCGAAGACTCTTCTGAAGATTCTTCCGAAGATGAATATTTTCTGTGTTTCCGTTTTAACTTCTTCTTCTTCTTCTTCTTCTTCTCGTCTTCGCGACTGTTCTTGGACTTCCTGAAATTCTTCTTCTTTCTCCACTCCGAGGTCTTTTCATGGTCTCTGCTAAGGATATTGGAGGATTCGTAATTCTCAGCAGAATCAATGGCTCGCTCCAAGGTTGACGTATCAAACCGTCTAACCCACGTTTGTTGCTTTGAAGGCAACCCCTTCACAAACCACTCTACTACCTGTGCCGGCGTGTAGGCTGGGTGTGTTCCGCTGGCAGGTAATCTATCCAAAATTCCATAAAATCATTGGACGTAGCTTTTCAAGGACTCTTTCCTCTTACGTTTAACGCTATTTACTTTATGTAACACATGCCTATTATAATTCAGTTCTCGGAATCTCTTTAGGAATTCGTTTTTCATTAAATCCCAGGTAGATATGATTGCGGGAGTTAGATTGGCATGACTATACCATTTTTCGGCTGCTGTTCCAACAAGCTGGGAAAAATCCTTGTCCGATCAGGATCATTGTCTTCTTTGTTCGCATGTGATACCGCTTCAAATTGCTTAACGAAAGAATCGACGTTCTCTCCGTCTCCATCACTATCTGAATCTTCACCACCAAATTTAAGATAGTTTTGGCGAGTGAATGACGGGTATCACCCCCTGACGGTGGTGATACCCCTGTCATTGGATGAGGTACTGGAGGAAGTGTGCCTGATGGGTGCTGCTTCCGTCTGTATATTAGTTGTGTTGGCAGAGATGAAGGCACCACCAGCTTAGTATTGAACAAATTCCCCGACGGCTGAAGAGTCAGATTTGCAAGAGTGTTTACAACAACGTTACTTGCTCTTGCATCAAGAAGATTCACTTCGGATGAATGATCTTCAATTGATTTGCCCATCTTCTCCGCAAACTTCGTCTTGTCTTTTGGTGAAGACGACGTGGAAGTCCCTTGGCTCCGTAATTTGAAAAGTGATATTCCTGGAGTCCCGTGAGGTTTGAGATTCGAGATTTGAAGCGCCGGTGATCTCAAGGGCAACAATTCTCGAATTAAATCCTCTCCCCTTTGTTTCTTTAGAAGTTCCACAAAAGTTGTGATTTCCGGCCCATGTTTAACGATCAATTCTAAGGCAGCTTCTGCTTTCGAATTTGGGTCTTCCGCAAGAGTAGTCAAAATATTGGATTCTGACTGCGCTGAAGATGAAGATGAAGATGAAGATTGAAATAACTCCACTCTTCGAAGTGAAGGAGTTTCTTCTCTATTTGTCTCTTCGTCTTCAGCCAGAATACTCTTGTCCTTCTGCGTCCGTTCGAACAGGGATTCATGCAAAATTGTGGTCCTTGAAGGGAATGGTAGCCATGAGCTGTCTTTAGGCGAACTCTCTCCACTCCTTACACTCGAGCTTGGAGATCCGATATCAATCTTCTTCTTGCAATATTTCTACTCGTCCTTCTCGTATTGTGTCCGTGGTGAAATAGGTACAGAGCTTCTTTCAAGCGAAGATGAAGTCCCTTCAGATAAACTTTTTATCTCTTGCTACTTTTGAGCTGCTTGACGTCTTTGCTCCTTCGTAGCTTCCTTCTGGCGTTGGACTTCTTCCAACAGTTGTTCGCGGACCAATCTTCTTTTCAGCGCTCGTCTAGTCCTTCTCGTCTTCTGATCTTCTTTATAAGGCGCTCGTACTCCCCCCAACATACATGTCGACGGTTACAACTTACTGAATTCAAGTAAAAGTTAAATCTGTATCCCCGGCAGCGGCGCCAAAAGTTTTAATGTTTCTATATGTAACAACCCAGAGAAACACAAAGTACAGAAATAGTAAATTAAGGATCGTTCCCACGAAGATACAGTTAACAATTACACAAAAGACAGTACTACAACGTCACAATGATAATTCAGATAGTTTTCTGTTATTCTCACGGAATAGAATAATATCCGGATGAGAATTTAAGTCTGATAAGAAACCAAACCAAAGCAAAACCTGATAAATCGAATACAAACAACAAATGAAATAGTTCTTTGATCAAGGACCCTTCCAAAAATACAAACAAAAGATTTGAGAAGACAATTGTGTGAATGAATGAAGAATGTAAAATGCTACTGAAATGTTACTAGTCTTCTTATGAAAAGACAGAAGAATACAAATTTCACATCAAGGTTCCAAGGCTAAGCCCCTACTCTTCCTAAAGAGCGTTCTTCCAACTAAATCCTCACTCTTAAGAATCCCACTTATTTGAAGAAGCCAAACTTAAGACGAAGCCACCATATTCCAAACTCTCTTTACAATTTAACTTATCTCTTCCACTTCACAGTAACTGATTTGTTCTCAGATCTTCGTTCAAAAGCTCTTCACGAAGATTACAGGTTCAACTTCGGCCGAAGTCCCTTCAAAGTTTCTACACCAAAGTTCCTTCGTTCAAGTCTAACGGCAAAGATCTTCGTCAATCAGAATTACACCTGCGACAGCAAACTCTAAATATTCAGAGGAAAATATCTTCGTCCAAAACATTCACAACATCGCTCCGCACTTTTGAGAAATGAAAATTAATTAATAAAGAACTGAAAATATGGAAAATGCACGAGGGCTGTGGATCGCGCTGCTTATATACTCTTCGTCCTAACCTAACTAGTTTCTAACTATACTAACTGTTTAACTTCCTTAGAAGGCGGAAGACCTTCGCTACCCTAAGATCATCTTCATCTTCACCAAAATCTAGACTCCTAAGCCAAACTGTGCTCTGAATTCCTCTAACTGAACTTCCGCGTTCGCTCGAATCTCACCTATCTCTCTATTTACTTTTTGCCTGAGTCGAGAAAGACACGCTTTCACACCATCGGGGTTCGTCTCCGCTTGCACTACCTCCGCCTTCAGCGCTCGAAGAAGACCAAGCTCGTCAGCATCAAGTCCCGAAGTTACATACGTAGAGAGTACATGCATCAACTTCTTCCGAAGGTCTTCAGAGTCAGCTACCTTCGTCTTCAAGCTCTCATTCTCCTTAGTAAGCTCGCCCACTGTAACTTGGAACTCTTCACGGCTTCGCTGCAGTTCAGCCTTCTCATTCGGTAACTCCTTAATGCGTTTGGCGAAGCTCTCCGTTGAGACCTTAAGCTCATCCTCCTTCGCCTTCACCGAAGACTGAAGTTCTCCGTTCTGACGCTGAAGATCTTCCATCTCCTACTCTGTCTCCAACCTCAGCTTCGTCGCATTCCGGGCTTCTTCGCGAAGGTTGTGTTTCTCCTGCTGCCAAGTACCCCTGCTGAAGTTCAATTCGGCTAACATCTCCGGGAACGACACCTTCCTCTGAACCTCCTTCTCATAGTCCTCTTTGTTGTCTTCAAGAAGTCGGAGAACTGGGACGACTACCTCTTCGCCGAAGATCATTGCCCTCCTGAACATGTCAACATTACCTAAGGCAGATCTCTCCGAAGTCCCTTCGCCACAGACAGCAGCACTTTCCGTCTTTGCACCCGAGCTGCTCAGGTCCACCGTCTCCCTCTTAGTGCTCTTCGCTTTCTTCCGTACCTTCGGCTTCTCCATAGATGAAGTCGGAAGAGTCTTCTTTCTCTTACTGCGTCTCTTCTCTTCTTTATCGACTGCAGCCTGTGCATCCTCCGTCTGCTGCGTCCCTTGGGGTTCTTCGGCTAGTACCTTCGGCGAAGCCTCCAATTGCTGAACGTCTTCAGCGGGTGCCTCTTCAACTTCACGAACAGGTGAGAAATCGTCTTCTTGCCCTTCATCTTCGCCAAAGCCCAACTGCTTGGCTTCGCTCTCCGACAGCCATCCGATGCCGAAGTAGAAGATACTGACAAAGCCTCCCATGTAAACATAATCCTGCTTCTTCCACAGGCGCTGAACTTCGTCATGAAATATCTTCGCCCAATGTGCTCGTCTTCCGGCAAAGAGGTTCTCGAAGAAGCATACCTTCCACGCGGACAGGTAAGTCGTTCTTCGTGGACTCATGATCAACATGATAGCTTCCGCGATCTTTCTCTTCACTGGGTCGCGGTAGTCGGTCAACTTGTACCCATTCGTTTGGTGTACAGGATGCTCGAAGAGTTCTCTGTAGTTTTGGTCCTCCTTGACCAAACTCTTCATCGAGGTGTTGTCGAAGAGCAAGTCGTCATTCGTCCCTGCCTCGTCTAACAAGACCTTCTCCCAGTTCTCGACGATTCAGTTATCGGGTCACGCATAGCCATCTTCGCCCCCGTGATCTTCACACATCCGTATCTGGCTAATGAACTTGCTAGACACCTTAGTCCAGCCTCCCAGGGTTAGGAATCTCAGACCTAACTCCTACAGCTTCGGCCGAAGGCGCACTAACTCCTCTTGATCTAGCTCGAAGGCTCTGATCCTCGGTAACTTCGTCACGATTGACATTGTAATCGGGCGAAGGTTGCTAAACTGGCTGTGGGGTAAATTTCGCTTAATCTGCTAGTCTTCGCTCAAGATGACCTTCGCCTAAACTGATTGTCTTCGTCCAAATCCTCTATCTTCGACTAAACTTATCGTCCGCAATCGGGGAACAACTGAGCGCTAAAAGTGGATTTGAGAAATGAGCTGGTTTTCCTAGTAGATAGCTTGGTTCAAACTCCTCGTACGTGCCGAAGTCGCCTCTGATTGTTTGCCTCTGACCTGACGAGGGCATGCGCATGCTGTCTTCGCCCACGTCACTTATCGTTCCTGTTCCTTCCTGGGTAGGTAGCTCGTCCTTACTCTGACTACTTCTCGATTGTGAATTCCTCTGACTATTCGTGAAGAGAGCGTACTAACGATCTGCGTTCTCAAGAAGTCTCTTCTTCACTAAAACTAAGCTATTCTTCTTCTATCTTCATTATTTCTTCTACAAACTTCTACATTTCGATCTTCTTCTGTCAAAAATTGAAAAAGTGGGCTTTACAATTACAAGCATGGATGGCTTGTTAGTCAGGATCCGGACTAGAAGCATGTCGGAGTCTTAATTTCTTATTCTTATCTTGTTTTTTCTCTCATTTGGATTTTCCCTTCTTCCTCATCTTCTCCCATCTTCCCCATCTTTTTACCTTCTTCTAGTGAGCTTCCGTGAAGGTGAATGTCGTTGTAGTGCTGCAGAATGATCGTTTTTATAGGCAGAAGCCTGGGAAGGCTACAGGGGGCATACACCATGTGATTAATCTAACCCGTTGGAATGTGGGAGAGTAAGGTGTAACAGCCGTTGCTAGTCGACTTCTGCGAAGCAGGAGTAGTCTTCTGGAGGTGTGAGAAGCCGAGCTTAACCCCCAAAAGCCGAGAATTGCTTCAGAAAGACGATATTGGGAAGACCGGAAGAAGTGACCTGGAAGCATGAAGCATCTTCTCGAGCTTCTCTGTGAATAGTAGTGTGATATTTTAGTTAGTTGTTGTTTGTTTAGGTCCAAGGCACCTTTTGAAGGGTCTGGAAGCCGTGTGGTTTTGTGAGAAGACGGGATTTCTAGACAAAACCCGTGTATTTGTGTGTTTGAAAAGATATTAGAACTTAGAGCAGCGTTACTTGTGCAAATCCTCTATGGAAACGATATCTTTTATACTAAATGAGCAAAAGGAGTAATCCTGCGACACTACATATAGTGAGTATCATTTTTGGCACCGCTGTTGGAGATTTCATCTTAGTAACTTCTATTCTAAGCTTCCTGGATCTGTGTGCTAGTAGTTAGTTTCATTTCGAACTAACTTCGATTGTAGTTGAATGTGTTGTGGGACTTTATCTTGCTAGAAGACATGAATCGCAACGAGAAGCTGATGAGATACATCATGAGGAACTGGAAGAAGCCGCTCCTCCGCTTCCAAGAACTTCTTGGAAGACTCGATCGTGGAAGACTGCAGGGAGTACAACAGGAAGCAGGAGAAGAAGACGTTCTGAACCTGTGATCGGTTGTTCAGACATCCTGTCTGCCGGATCTAGTGTTAGAAGAAGAGGGACATCTCTTCGCAGCACTCTGGTGGATGCCTCCGACCAGAGGAAGAAGTAGAAGACGCACGGATAAAGATCATGAGTGGATACATTCACCCCAGCGAACCGCTTCTAGAGAACAGCGGATATCCCTGAGACACCAAAGGAAAGAAGAAGAGCTCAGGAAGATCCGATCTGTAGAGTTGGAAGAACCTTCCATCTCGAGCATAATCTTTGGAGAAGATAGAAGCCAACCGGGTGATCACGTGTATAAAATAGATTTTGATACAGGTTACTCAGAAGACGTCTTCCCAAGTGCGGGAGAAGCTTCTCAAGGTGAAGAAAGACTAGAGGAGATTGTTCCAGACGTCTCAGAAGATGATAGCGACAGTAGCTCTGACTCAGAAGACGACATTCGTGATTCAGACAGACTTGGACCTTCGAGAAGACCATCTTCACCACCTAGGCCTGAGGGAGGAAGAAGTTGGCAGTCGCACCAGCCGGCAGTCGACATGGCTTCCCACACTCAGCAGAAGTATCATCCGTACGACAATGATGCTGACGCGGACGACTTCATCATGATGTTCGAGACCATCTCTCGCTCCAACAAGGAAGACTCGGATGCCGACAGACTTCGTGTATTTCCTAGTTTGATCGTAGGGGAAGGAAGGAAATGGATGAGTAAAATGTTGGATGATGGGTTAGTAATGGCCGCTTGGGCTACTCTGAAGGCAACTTTTCTGAAGAGGTTCAGAGGAGTGGGCTATGATCGGATGACCCTCATAGAACTTCAGAGACTCGAACGGAAGAAGAAAGAGACACTGCGGGATTACACCGAGAGGTTTGAAGACCTCCTGGATCACATCCCTCAAAACCAAGGAAGACCCGGTTATTGTACCCAGCAAGCCGTGGATTGGTACTTGGGAGGATTGTCTCAGGATATGGAGTTGTACTGTAGAAGATGAGGAGGTGATGATTTAGTAGAAGTACAGAAGCATGCTGAGCAGTATGAAACCTCGAGCATCACTCGGAATATGATGAAAGACATAGGGAAGATCTTGAAGAAGTCCAAGAAGTCGAAGAAGTCTTCTAGGAAGTACAAGAGGAAGTCCAAGTCCACTGAAACTGATAACAATGATTCGGAAGTGTCCTCTACTTCTGAAGAGTCTACTGTCGAAAGTTCAGAATCTGAATCTGAACAAGAGAAGAAGACTCGGAAGAAGAAGAAGGAGAAGACACGATCAAGGGAAGAAGTTGTGCAGCAGATGTCTCAGACTCAGATCATTCAGTCTGCATCTGATCCCCATATCGATGAAGTTCTGAAGCAGTTTGCCGACCTGAAAGTTCATCTTCTGAATCAGAAGGACAAGCGGAAGCAACCTACGGCTTCTCGACCAAACCTTTGGTGCAACCTTTGTAACCGGACACACCAGAGATCAGTGTACGCAGGACCAAGTTGTCAATTGGGCAGGCAGAGAAGAAGACGATGAGGGACATCTACACAATCTCAGTGAGGAAACCTGCTATAGGATCGAGACGATACAACCATTCACTCCTACTCCTCCCGCCCAATATAATCGTTATGTACCTAGGGATAGGGCTAGCAATGTACTGTAACGACCTATGTTACACATAGGAAGTTTGTCTTTTAGTAAGGTGTTTAGTTATAACTAAGTGTTGAGAATGTTTATTTGCTGCCAAAGTATTTTAAGGAGGTATCAAGTTAGTCATGACTAGCTAAAAGTTAGTTATGGTTAAACTTAGCTGTACTTTTGGTAGAATTCAGATATTTGCTAAAGAGTGAGCACTACTATCTTGTCATCTTGTCTAAAAGGTAGAAAGAGGGTGGAAAGTATCCCTTATCTCCTTTTTGACTTGATATTAGTGGTTGGATTAAAGTTGTGGACTTTGTGGGCATTAAAAACAAGAAGAGATTCCACATGTTTCCTTTTTAGTGGGTCTTAGTGTAGAGGAGGGGTGGAAATTCGAGATTCCTTGAGAATATTCCAGAATCCTTCTAGAAGTTGTTGACTTTGAAGGAATAAGCCCATGTGAAAAGGTAAAAAGCCCATGTGATCAATGCTTTTACCTTAAGTAATATCTTAGTAAAACCCGGTAAAAGTAGTTACGGCTGAGTTACCGGAGGGTCGTAATGACAACTTGAGTAATATAGAGAGTGTGGAATATTTTTAGCATGTGAGAACTTGAGAGACGTCGTTAGAATGGAGGATTTTAGTTAAGGTGTTTAAGGAGATTTTTAGTTGATAAGTTTGTGGGTGTATGAATGAGTGAACTCAGCATTTTTCCTTCAAGTTCATGGTGTGCTTCCATCAAAGCCATCAGAGGTGACCCCTGAGTGAGAGACAGGCCCGACATGTTGCAGATTCGTGGATGACGATCGTGGAGGTTGAGAGATCGGGGGGGGGGGGTAGTTGATCGATAGGACCGCGGAGGGTTTACATTTTTGGTTCCGTTGCCGGGACCTCACTTGAAGGGATCGTTGAACGATGTTTAGAGTTCAGTTCTATATTCGACAAAAGGAGATTATGAGAGAGCACATGGAGAGAACGTTGGGAGGAGAGAGAGCTAACGCGATGTTAGCAACGTTAGAACCTTTCGTGTATCCCGTAGTGATATATGACGCCTTCGAAGTCATTCTTTACATCTTGTTCACTTAGAAAGGGTGTGAGGAGAGTTGAAAGAGGGTGCAACAAGAGTTGTAGAGAAAGGAGGAGAGAAAAGTTGTTAGAGGAGATAAATTTGTGAGTTTAGAAATTCTGCTCTCTAGAAAATTTGTACAGTCGCTGTCAACTTTTCTGTGAATTTTATTTTCTTGTGAAACTTTTCAGTGTTTTAGATTGGCTGATAACCTATCTAAGACAAAAGAAATCATAGGAAAAGGTGGTCTAGAGAGGGAGCAATGAATTTTCAAAGTGGAGGGGGTTGACAACCATGAGGGAAGTGAAAATATACAAATTTCAGTTCTCTGAAAATTTGTACAGTCATCACCATCTCTTCTGATTAGGGAATTTTCTGTTGAAACTTCATGATTTAGTAGCTTGGAGGTTGAGCTACTGGAGACCACAAAAATCTTGGAGAGATCTCTTACCAACTAAGAGATATACGTTTCGGCATACAAGGAGGTCTTGAAGATACTTCATGAGGAATCTAGTTCGAATGACGAGGTGGAAGAAGAGACGTTTAGGAGTTCGAACAGAGACGGAGAAGCCCAAGTTAAGTATAGATGAGTTACGAACCCGCATCTATAGCACTTGGGGTGCCCTCTTTACCCTATACGAAGAAGCTTTCGCGACCATTGGCACAGATTTGAAGAAAGCTGAGTTTAAAGCAGCATTCACTGTGGAGGCCACGAATGCTCCTGGTGAAGTAGAGTTGGATCCTTACAAGAGTGAGTTCAAGATGTCTGTTGTGATTAGTACAAACGATGGTGAGGAGGATCATATCTTCGATAGTTAATTTTAGATTAGATTTTATTTCGTGTATAGCATGTATAATACACGATTGGATATAATACACGATTTCCAATATAAAGCTCGGAAGAGTTAAGAAAGTGATGTAGAATTATTTTCCTCTATGATGTTTTGTCCACTTAATGGTTGAGAAGGTGCAACATGAGTGGAAATTCAAAAGATTGGAAAGTTAGACTTAGAAATCTTCCTCAAGGTTTAGATGTCATAGTAAGTGTCGGAGAAAGTTCGAGAGAGATTATCATCGAGTTTGAAAACCCTAGTACTAAACCTCAAGTAGAATCTCCGAGGAGAAGGGTAGAAACCGACTTGTGGTGTTATTTCTGTAGAGAGTTGGGACACAAAGTAGTGAATTGTCCAACTAGAATCAGAACCGAGAGAGCTAAAGAGAAGCGGGAGTTTACTGATTTAAGTCTTCGAGTGGGTCCATCGTCACCAGCGCCAATTCATCTTCTAGGCGAAGATCCTTGTCCAAGTTGTGGAGTGGGTGATCTATCAAGAGGACACAAGTGCGTCGATGTGACCGCCCTACTTACGTGAGTAGTCGAGAAGTTGGACGAGACTCAAAGAGCTGAGACGGAGAAGTTGTCGACTTCAAAAGAGGACTCAGCTGAGTTGTGATGGAGATCGTCATTCGGATGGTGGAGAAGACGGTGATGCGACTCAGACTCATGATTACCTTGGGAGAAGAGATGGCACAAGAGGTGTTGTTACAACCATTTCTTTTTATTTTACCTATGGTAGATTATTCACGAATGGAATTGGTGATGTTCGTACTCTTTTAGCGAGTAGTTATTGCACGACGATTAGAAGAGTAGAAAGAGTAGTTACAAGATGGGAAAGCTATCTGTGTTTCATGGGAAGGACAATGAAGATGTAGAACCGTTTGTTCGAGACTTCAAAAGAGGTTGCATCGGAAACAACGTGAGAAGGAAGGAAGAATAGGTGTTGTTACTGCCAGAGTTTTTAGAAGATTTTGCTCTTACGTGGTATGAAGACCGAGTGAAGAGCAAGACACCTGGTGCAGTTGAGGACACATGGGAGACGTTGAGTAATGCACTCATCGAAGAATTTCTTCCAGAAGAGAGTTATGAGAAGCTCATGGTGGAGCTTACTCATTTGAAGCAACGAGACGACAAGAGAGTTCGGCAATATGCCGAAAGGGTGGATAAGTTGGAGCAACGGTTTCGGACGGTCTTACAGAAGAGTGGAGACAATGTGGAGCTAACGATGGCGGGGATTGGAGCAGTGTTGACCAAGAACTTGGTGGGAGGGTTGAGGCCTTCAATTCGAACCCAAGTGAGGTACGAGAAGCCAACAACCAAAGCGGAGGCCATCAAGATTGCAACAAACATGGAAGAGAGTTTGGATGAAGGAGATATCATCCAACCTCATCATGATGCTCTGGTGTCAACTCCGACTCCTGGTGTAGTCACAACGATCGCACGTGCACCATCACAATTGGTGATTGCTTCAATGTCAGCTCCTACTCCAATGGTGATGCCAAGACCGTTTGTCCCAACAACGATGTCTACTGCCACCTCTGATTTTCATGCTGAGCTGAAGAGCATCACCGATACTCTTGCGGATCTCAAGATAAACGTGGTGCAGTTACAAGAATGGAGGAACAAAGGTGGAGGAGGAGGTCAAAGAGGTTACGACAACAATCCCAACCGAGGAAACCAAGGTAACTTTGGAGGCAACCAAGGTAACTTTGGAGGAATCACTTGTTGGACGTGTGGAGGTTCTCATTTCCAGCAAAATTGTCTTAACAACGGAGCAAGAGGTGCCGAAGCTGTCAGAATGAATGTGGGTGGAGGCAATCCATCACAAGGACGAGACAAGGGGGTGGCTACTATCGATGTCGTGCGAGATCCCATCTACGAGAAAGAAGAGAGTTCAAACTCTTCTATTGCACCGGTGGAGCTTTTAGCTCAAGAAAGGAAAAGAACTCGATTTTCTGATGAACCGGTTTTCATGGAGGAGTCAGCAAGTAGAAGTACTCGTTCGAGTAGTGTTTCGAGTACACCAAGGGAGCCAAGAAGGAAGTTGGGGATGGCGGATTTCACCATTTCATCTTCCCAAGCGGGATGATGTGGTTGAAGATGTGGGTGCTCAGAAAGCCAACATCACTGTTGGACAACTGATCGCACTTAATCCCAGCTTACGAAGGGAACTCAGAGGAGGATTGAGTTCTAAGAGAAGCAAGAAGAAGAAACCCAAGAGCAAGACCTCAAAGTCTGTGGGAGTTGGTGTGGTGGATGTGCATGCTTCAGAGGTATGCACTAGGGCTTCAAAGATTGAAGTCCGGTTGAATGGTCACTATGTCTCTGACGTATTGGTGGATGGAGCGTCGGCTGGGTTGTGAACGCTGCGAGTGGGACTTAACGGCTTGGCCGGCAAGTCGGGATCAGATGAACCCTAAGTGGTTCTCTGAACCAAGGTTGGAACCTTGGGTTAGGACATAAGGGCCTACCCCAAGAGGGCCCCAGACGAACGCTGACCTAAGGGGGCGAGTCTAGGAACGGGCTGAAACATGAGTCTCAGACATAGGTCTGAGATGTGGGTCTGAGATGTGGGTCCGAGACGCAGACGAACCACAGGGTTCGACCCTGGGTCTGGACCACAGGTTTCGGAAAAACTGTTAAGTGTTGGAGCTCCAGGGACGTATTAGGTCGTGGACGGAGCTCCACGTAAGATCTCGAGGCGAGTGAGGTATCATTGGAAAGGTCTCGTCGAGAGCTTTCCAGTGATATATTACACTCCTCGATCTGACCTCCGAGCTGGAAGTTATGGCCGAACCACAATCGGGTTGTGGTATAATTTTCAGAGACCAAAGAGGAGGGCGGGGCCGCCGATCCCCAGAAGTATATATGAGGGGGGCTCGATGCCTGGGTGGGCCAGGACGAGTCACCCGACCCCAGGGTTCGGCGGGTGGACTTTGGGGGCATGAGGTGATGGCTGGGCCAGTTCCAAGGCACGTTCCGATCTAGACTTGGATGTCTTAGCTTAGGAACGATGTAAGGGCTGGGGCAAGACTAGAGAACGAGTCGGCGGGTTAGACCACCGTTCGGGAGCCTAGACCCAGACGGACATCACGGGCGGTTGGACCGCTAGGTGTGCTGGAGGCACCGTTTAGGACCCTGGACTTTATGGGAAGTCCGCCCCAAGTCATCTTGTGACTTGCTCATGTTTGGGACCGACCTAGGCGGCTCTAGGTCGGGACTTAGGAACGGTTGAGCTTGATGATTAGGGAGACGGTCCGACTCGGTATGGATCAAACTGAGATAAGGTAAGTGGTGCATGGACGCTAACTTGTGATTGTGTTTGCAGGTTAGCGGTGTAAAGTTTGCGACCTACTGAGCAAGTGCTTCCGCTGGCGCAACAAGGCGGTAGGTGCGCGAAAAGTGGTATCATAGCGCCGCTTCGGTGAGCGAGAATTTGAGGTAGCGGCTGAAAGCTGGACGCTTGAGGAGGAACGGAAGACACGAAGTGGATCAGCGTTTCTAGGTGAACACTTGGAGCGATGGCCGACGACGGACAGAGTTCCAGGAGGAAGACCAAGAAACGAGGAGCGGCTAACGGGAGCAGATCGATTCGAGCTAACCCCGAGGCACAGTCAGGGGAGGACAATCGACAACCTTCGCCCCAACGTCAAGGGAGCCCAGTGCCAGCTGCGGCAACGCTGTAGCAAGATGGAGTCTTGCCAACGGTGCCCACCGACTCAGGCACGGGAAGTCAAGGAGCCTTGTATGCGGAACTCATCAAGATGATGAAGACCATGCAGAAAGACATGGCCTCCAAGGATAAACGTATCGCTGAACTTGAGGCAGGCCAAGGGAGTTCCTCGTCTACCAGAAAACTTTGTAAGACGAATTTGCCGACTCTGTTTTCAGGTATAGGACGGGCTCGCAAGGTTAAGGATTTCTTAACTGAGTTGGATCTATACTTTGAGGCGCAACAGGCTAAGGAGTTTGACAAGGTGAGAGCGGCGGTTACGTTCCTGAAAGACCATGCGCTTCTCTGGTGGACTGCATACAGGGATGAGCATGCCTTGACCGTCTCGGCGCTTAGTTGGAAAGAGTTCAAAGAGTTGCTTGCATGACGATTCACTCCGGAGTATCAAAGGATTCGGGACGGTGTTGAGTTGGTGAGACTGAAGCAGACGGGGACCTTAAGCGGTTATGTGCGCGAGTTCAGTGCCAAGCTGAATTCGTTCTCCAAGTGGACTGAGGAAACCAAGATATGTATATTCATTGAGGGACTCAAGTCTAGTTCGGAGAAGGCTCTCTTTCGGATGCCAAAGCTACCAGAGACAAGTGCCGAACTTTTGAAGCTAGCGGAGCGAATTGGGGACGACGAAGTCCAGCAGCAGAAACCCTTTGAACCACGCAGCACGGACAAGTTCCAGAAGAAGAACAAGGGCTTCAAACGACAATGGGATGGGGGTGAGAAGGATCGGAAGGATACTTCTGCCCCGGCAGCAAAGCGGCAACAAACAGGAGTAAAACCTAAGGGGCAAACACCTCAGAAGGGCAATGGCGCTAAGTTTACTTGCTACAACTGTGGCGAGGCGGGTCATATTGCTAAGGGGTGTACGAAACCTAAGGTTAGTAACTGTAGCATGAATGCGTTTGTTGCAAAGGACTTGTTGGAGGGCCAGATGACTGTGACCTTGAGAACCACGAAGAAGACGCCGGGATTGATGTATCTACAAGCCAAGGTTGCTAACCGTGATGTTACTTTTCTTGTGGACACAGGAGCGACTCACTCCTTCATAAGTCCAAAGTTGGTGAAGAAGTTGGGCTTGTCTACCTCCAAGGCAGACAAGCCTATTCAGGTGCGCTTTGCCAAGGGCAAGACGTACCAAACTTCTGAAGTAGCCTTGGACGTACGATTTGTGTGTGGGAAGTTGGAGTTCACAGAGAACTTCACGGTGTGCGAAATGGATGATATCCATGCGGTTTTGGGAAACACTTTCTTGGACAGGTTTGAAGTGGAACTTAGGCGGAAACCTTTAAGGTTAAACGTTAGAGTTAAAGGGCGGAAGCTGGGGTGAGGCTGATCCGGAAGGCGCGGAAGATTGATGACTTTGCAGTGAATTTGATCAAAGGCAAACAGATGGACTTCAACGACGGAGTCATGTGTTTGATGCGGGTTGCAGATTTGATGGCGGGTAGTGGACAAGAGGAAACATCAAGAGACGCGACTAAACTTCCGAAGGTGCTTCGCGAAGTGATTAAGGAGTTTGAGGATGTCTTGACGGATGAGTTACCTGCTGAGTTACCTCCAAGGCGGGTGGTGGATCACAAGATCGAGGTCTTGCCAGGATCGGAACCACCTTCCAAAGCCCCTTACCGACTCAATCAGGTGGAACTCCTTGAGTTGAAAAGACAACTCGGTGAGCTATTAGCGCGGGGATATATTCGAACCAGCAATTCACCTTATGGAGCCCCAGTTCTTTTCGCAAAGAAGAAGGATGGGAAGTTAGACTCTGTGTAGATTATCGTGCACTCAATAAGGTGACGGTGAAGAATAATTATCCTTTGCCAAGGATAGACGACCTCTTTGATAGGCTAGCGGGCGCAATGGACACAACGCAATTTTTGTGATAGTTGATCGGTTTAGCAAACTAGTCAAGTTTGCTCCGACCTTGCACACTGCAACAGCATTCACGACTTCTCGGTTGTTCCTAGATACTTGGTGGCGTTCACATGGATTACCTCGGAGTATTATTTCAGATAGAGACTCCAAGTTCACAAGTGCCTTTTGGAAACACTTGTTCCAAAAATTGGGGACTAAATTAAAATTTAGTACCGCCTTTCATCCGGAAACAGATGGGCAAACGGAACGAGTTAACTCGGTTCTGAATCAATACTTGAGGAATTATGTGAGCGCGGACCAAAGTGATTGGGCGGAGTGGCTCAGTCTTGCGGAGTATTGCTACAATTCCACGAAGCATTCGGCAACCGACGAATCGCCTTTCTTACTGGCTTACGGACGTGAGCCAGAAGAGCCTCTTGACTTGACTCTTGCAGGGAGTTCTACATCAGCACGACCAAGAACACGGCAAACATCAGCTGAAGAGTTGGTGGCAGCAATGCAGCAGCGCGAGGAACAAGTCAAGAAGAACCTCGAGAAGGCGCAGCAACGATACACGAAGCAGGTAAACAAGCATCGGCGGCAAGTGAAGTTTCAAGTGGGTGAAGAAGTATGGTTAAGTGCGAAAAACTTCACACTTCCGAAAGATATATCGGCGAAGTTTTCATCGAAGTTTGCGGGACCTTTTGTCATTGTCAAGAATCCGCACGAAGACGTTTATACCTTAGACCTTCCTCGCGAGTGGCAGTTGCATCCGACTTTCCATATTTCTTTACTAAAGAAACACTTCAAGGATGATTTGCGACCGGAGCGCAAACATGTTCTCAAGCCTCAACCTGATGTCGTGCAAGGCGAAGCAGAATATGAGGTGGAGTCCATTTTGCGATCTCGGCGCAAATCAAACCGGATGGAGTACTTGGTCAAATGGCGTGGCTACCATTTGAAGGAAGCAACTTGGGTGCCAGAGGAAGATCTCGCTCATGCGAACGAAGTATTAGACCTCTTCAAGCGGAGACAAGGACAACAAGGACGTTAGCAAGATGAGGACATCTTCTTCCAGCGAGGGGTGAAGAAACGACGAACCATACGAGTAGCAACTTGAGGCGATTTGGGCCGATGGACTTTGTAGCTTTGACTTGTGTTCGGAAATAAAGATTTTGTTTCTTGAAAATTTGTCTAAGTGTATTGGTAGTGCATGGCTATGACTAGTTCTGATCAGATGCCTAGGATGTTGTCAAGAGGAGGAACGAAGCACACTCAAAAGAAGCGTGCTGGTTTGGATAAGCATCTAAATCAAGACTAAGTCTTAATTTCAAGACTTAGGTTTGCCGTAGCGTTGGCAAAACAAGTATGAACTTTCATACTTGTCTTGGGGCTTGGGGTGATCTTGCTTTGCGGTTTTCTAACTGCAAAGTAAACTTAGTCGCGCGTCTAAGTCAAATCAGATTGCGATCAGTAGGTGTGAATACTTATAGTTTGCAAGTTAGAGTCTTAAGTAGAATGTTTAGAAGTTGCCAACTAGTTTTGTTTAGGATAAGCCAAAAAGGTAAGGCTTTTCCCGAGACTAGTTGGAATTTTCTAAGTGTTCTAGCGACAACTTAAGACTCAAGCCAAGAAGGGAATTGCGGGTTAGCTACCAGAACGCAATTCTGACGTCAAAGGGGTTGGCTACCCATTTTGGACTTGGTGTTAACTTAAAGGATCATTGTTGATGAGGGCATCAACCTCCAAAGTGGGGGTGAGTCGCACGCAAAGCAGCTAAGGGTGGTGTTGACGAAGCTGCGGGAGCATAAGCTATTTGCCAACATTGACAAGAGTGAGTTTGGTTTGGAGTGCATTAACTTCTTGGGACATGTCATTAGTGTAGAAGGAGTCGGCCCGGATATGCAGAAGGTGGACGCGATTGTGACTTGAGAGCCTCCGACTACAGTGAAGGGGATGCGGCGAATCTTAGGATTGGCGCAGTTCTACCGCAAGTATGTGAAGGGATTTTCAAAGATCGCGAAGCCGCTGACGGACTGGACGGGCAAAGACGCACAGGTAAGTTGGACCAAGGAGGTGGATGATGCGTTTCAGACGATCAAAGCTATTTTGTCAAAGGCGCCAGTTTTGAAGCTGCCGGAGTTCGACAAACCATTCGAGGTGCACACAGACGCGAGCGACTATGCGATTGGCGGAGTGTTGGTGCAGGATGGAAAACCTGTAGCGTACGAAAGCAAGAAGTTATCTTGGACAGAGAGTCGATGGCCGACTCACGAGAAAGAAATGTTCGCGGTTGTTCATTGCTTGAGGAAATGGCGGCATTACTTGGGACTTCACAAAACCCAAGTGTATACTGACAATATTTCGTTCAAGTACTTTGAGACACAAGATCGGGTGACGCCAACAACAGAACCCTAGCGGACTTGCGCTAGGTTGTGAACGCTGCGAGTGGGACTTAACGGCTTGGCCGGCAAGTCGGGATCAGATGAACCCTAAGTGGTTCTCTGAACCAAGGTTGGAA
The DNA here is from genome assembly GCA_036924285.1 of Asterella californica. NCBI lineage: Eukaryota > Viridiplantae > Streptophyta > Marchantiopsida > Marchantiales > Aytoniaceae > Asterella > Asterella californica. The sequence goes on along the minus strand of JAYKYS010000003.1, from coordinate 47,172,891 downwards.
CCTTGGGTTAGGACATAAGGAGGAGATAGACAAGTTGAAGGAGGCGAGTTTCACCTATGAGGTGGAGAACTCAGAATGGGTTTCACCCATTGTGATTGTCAAGAAGAAGAATGGTAAGCTGCGAGTGTGCATAGACTATAAAAAGTTGAATGCAGTTACCAAGAAGGATTATGATGCTCTACCATTTATAGATGAGATTTTGGAGGAAGTTGCTGGTCATGAGTGGTTGTCGCGCCTCTCATTCTCAAGATCGAGCGCAGACGCGAACAACAGAACCCTAGCGGACTTGCGCTAGGTTGTGAACGCTGTGAGTGGGACTTAACGGCTTGGCCGGCAAGTCGGGATCAGATGAACCCTAAGTGGTTCTCTGAACCAAGGTTGGAACCTTGGGTTAGGACATAAGGGCCTACCCCAAGAGGGCCCCAGACGAACGCTGACCTAAGGGGGCGAGTCTGGGAACGGGCTGAAACATGAGTCTCAGACATAGGTCTGAGATGTGGGTCTGAGATGTGGGTCCGAGACGCAGACGAACCACAGGGTTCGACCCTGGGTCTGGACCACAGGTTTCGGAAAAACTGTTAAGTGTTGGAGCTCCAGGGACGTTTTAGGTCGTGGACGGAGCTCCACGTAAGATCTCGAGGCGAGTGAGGTATCATTGGAAAGGTCTCGTCGAGAGCTTTCCAGTGATATATTACACTCCTCGATCTGACCTCCGAGCTGGAAGTTATGGCCGAACCACAATCGGGTTGTGGTATAATTTTCAGAGACCAAAGAGGAGGGCGGGGCCGCCGATCCCCAGAAGTATATATGAGGGGGGCTCGATGCCTGGGTGGGCCAGGACGAGTCACCCGACCCAAGGGTTCGGCGGGCGGACTCTGGGGGCATGAGGTGATGGCTGGGCCAGTTCCAAGGCACGTTCCGATCTAGACTTGGATGTCTTAGCTTAGGAACGATGTAAGGGCTGGGGCAAGACTAGAGAACGAGTCGGCGGGTTAGACCACCGTTCGGGAGCCTAGACCCAGACGGACATCACGGGCGGTTGGGCCGCTAGGTGTGCTGGAGGCACCGGTTAGGACCCTGGACTTTATGGGAAGTCCGCCCCAAGTCATCTTGTGACTTGCTCATGTTTGGGACCGACCTAGGCGGCTCTAGGTCGGGACTTAGGAACGGTTGAGCTTGATGATTAGGGAGACGGTCCGACTCCGATCCGGATCAAACTGAGATAAGGTAAGTGGTGCATGGACGCTAACTTGTGATTGTGTTTGCAGGTTAGCGGTGTAAAGTTTGCGACCTACTGAGCAAGTGCTTCCGCTGGCGCAACAAGGCGGTAGGTGCGCGAAAGTGGTACAGCTTTGGTGATGGTTATAGTGGATACAACCAGATCAAGATAGCACAGGAGTACCAGCAGTTGACTACTTTCACTACTCCTTGGGGAACATTTGCATTTCGAGTGATGCCATTCGGACTGTGTAATGCTCCGGCCACGTTCCAAAGGTTCATGAACCATTCATAGGGAAGTTTGTTCGGGATTTCATTGATGATTTCTGTGTGTACGGAAGAAAGGAGGACCACTTTGATCATGTGATCAAAGTTTTGGAGCGGTTGGAGCAAGCCAACGCTTCTCTAAATCTAGAGAAGTGCATCTTTGGCTGCGAAGAAGTCTGTTGTTAGGGCACATCATTTCCAAGAATGGGATTGCGGTAGATCCTGAGAAAGTGAAGAAGATTGTGGATCTTCCATTTCCGATCAACTTGACAAAGTTGAGGCAGTTTCTTGGCATGGTTGGATATTATCGTAGGTTTGTCTTTTCCTTCTCAAACAAAGCAATAGCTTTGACTATGTACATGAAGAAGGGAGTTGATTTTGACTTGATAGTGCATGATCAGAAGGCAAAGGAAGCATTTGAGGAGCTGAAAAAGGCATTGGTGACAGCTCCTATACTTGCTAAACCTGAGTGGAATAAAGCATTTATTCTGTATACGGATGCCTCCAATGTAGCAATCGGATGTACATTAAGTCAACTAGATGAAGATGGGCATGATCATCCTATAGCTTATGCTAGTAGGCAGATGGTTCCAGCGGAGAAGAATTACTCCGTGACTGAACGAGAAGGATTAGCGGTGATCTTTGGATTGAAAAAATTTCGACACTACTTGCTAGGAGGGAAATTTTCCATAGTCACAGATCACAAGGCTTTAAAGTATATCTTTAAGAAGCCTAATGCCGAAGGTCGTATTGCTCGTTGGAAGATCCTTCTAACAGAATACGATTACGTGATCGAAGATAGACCAGGGAAAAAGCATGCGAATGCTGATCTTTTGTCGAGGGCTTATGATGATGAGGGAGAAGAACCGTTTGATGATTCATTTCCAGATGAGCATCTGATGACCATCACAAGCATTGAGGAGATACCGGACGAGTACAAGGAAATCTGGAGTTTCCTTGCAGATGGCTCTTTTCCAAAAGGTATGCATACCCAAGAACGTAACGCGTTGATCAAGAGATGCAAACCTTACACCATGGTGGAGGGAATTCTATTTCATCAAGGAGCAGATGGCTTACTAAGGAGAGCAGTTGGTCAGAAGGAGGCATTCAAGCTAATGCACGAGTTTCACGATGGAACTGTTTGCGGAGGTCACTTTGCTGGTAAGATAACAGCCTTCAAGATTTTGGATGCGGGTTATCACTGGAGAGGGATTTTCAAAGAGTGTTTAGACTATTGCAAAACTTGCGACGTATGTCAAGCATTTGCTCTGAAGTTTACTAGAACACCTCCGTTAAGAATAATTCCAATATTAGGGCCGTTTGAGAAGTGAGGTATTGACTTTGTAGGTCCTCTTAATAAGACACCTCGAGGCAATAGATACATTGTAGTCGCCACCGACTATTGTACCAAGTGGGTAGAGGCTAGACCTTTGAGAGAGACCAATGAAACAGAAGTCGGTAGATTCTTATGGGAGATGATCATCACAAGATTTGGATGTCCGTTAGAGTTGATCTCGGATAGAGGAGGAGAGTTTGTAGGGAGCATGACTACTACTATGCTACAACACTTTTCTATCAAGGCACGAGTAACGACCTCATACAAACCAAATGCCAATGATCTTGCGGAGAAGACCAATCTTACACTTTGTATGATGCTCCCCAAAGATGCTGGTGTTGAGACTGCGAAACATACTTGAGATAAGAGGCTACATGCCATCTTATGGGAGTACCAAACGACAACAAAGACTTCTACTGGGTACTCTCCATTTCGACTGGTTTATGGAGTGGAGTCCAAATTGCCGATCCAATTCGAATTGGATATTTTTCAAACTATTCAACGAAAGTTGAAAAGGTCGAGGGGAGAAGACGTGGTCAGATCAAGAAGAGAGCAACTCATGGAGTTGGAAGAGACCCGAGCGGTAGCAATGATCCGGATGGAACGAGCTCTGGCGTATCAAAAGAAGAGTTACGACAAACGGTTGGGCAAGAGGGAGGTAAAACCTTTTCAAGTCGGAGATTGGGTTATGTTGTATGATGCTATCAGATTCAAGAGGGCTAGGAAGAAGTTTCTTCCGAGATATTTTGGTCCTTTTGTTGTAGATAAGGTGTGGAGCAACTTCACATATGACCTTCAGGAGTTGGGAGGAAGGAGATTCGATCGGGTAAATCATGACAAGTTGAAGTTGTTTCATCGACGAAAGTTCTCTCTTCACTCCGAGGACGGAGCAAAAATTTAGTCCGGGGGTAAAATGTAACGACCTATGTTACACATAGGAAGTTTGTCTTTTAGTAAGGTGTTTAGTTATAACTAAGTGTTGAGAATGTTTATTTGCTGCCAAAGTATTTTAAGGAGGTATCAAGTTAGTCATGACTAGCTAAAAGTTAGTTATGGTTAAACTTAGCTGTACTTTTGGCAGAATTCAGATATTTGCTAAAGAGTGAGCACTACTATCTTGTCATCTTGTCTAAAAGGTAGAAAAGGGGTGGAAAGTATCCCTTATCTCCTATTTGACTTGATATTAGTGGTTGGATTAAAGTTGTGGACTTTGTGGGCATTAAAAACAAGAAGAGATTCCACATGTTTTCTTTTTAGTGGGTCCTAGTGTAGTGGGGGGGTGGAAATTCGAGATTCCTTGAGAATATTCCAGAATCCTTCTAGAAGTTGTTGACTTTGAAGGAATAAGCCCATGTGAAAAGGTAAAAAGCCCATGTGATCAATGCTTTTACCTTAAGTAATATCTTAGTAAAACCCGATAAAAGTAGTTACGGCTGAGTTACCGGAGGGTACCAAAGTAAAAACCTAGAATGTATAAATAGAGGAGTAGAGAAGAGCTCCTCATCCTTGTATTTCACATTGTCGTAATGACAACTTGAGTAATATAGAGAGTGTGGGATATTTTTAGCATGTGAGAACTTGAGAGACGTCGTTAGAATGGAGGATTTTAGTTAAGGTGTTTAAGGAGATTTTTAGTTGATAAGTTTGTGGGTGTATGAATGAGTGAACTCAGCATTTTCCCTTCAAGTTCATGGTGTGCTTCCATCAAAGCCATCAGAGGTGACCCCCGAGTGAGAGACAGGCCCGACATGTTGCAGATTCGTGGATGACGATCGTGGAGGTTGAGAGATCGGGGGGGGGGGGGGGGTAGTTGATCGATAGGACCACGGAGGGTTTACAGTACAGACCAGGACGCCTTGGCAATCTTCTTCATCACAACGACCTCTAAATCCTCCTCCTGGAGCTTGCAATAATTGTGGAGAGACAGGACACTGGTGGTCCATCTGTCCTCATCCGAGAAGACAGATTGGGCAAGTGCCCTTGTGTGGGAACTATAAGAAAGCAGGACATTTCACGGGAAATTGTCCTCAGATCTTACGCCCACGACAAATGGTTAGATTTGCAGAGACCACGCCTCCTGCGGAAGCCGCATCAGCTTCTAAACTCGAGCTAGTAGTGGTACAGCACATCACGGTAGACGAAGAATATCATGGGGATTGTACGGATTGTCTCCATATCGAGGAAGACGAACCAGACCCTGGGAAGCGCGAAGGAAAGGAACCTCAGCTGCAGAAGACGACTGCAGCTCAGAAGACGAAGTCACTTGAGGCAGCTTCCTCTTTCACTTTGGCGGATGGCACTGTTTGGAGTCCTTGCCCGAATTCAGACAACTGGCCTCCAGAAGAAGTCCTGGATGAAGCAATGTTCAAGGTAAGTACCAGAAGCAAAAGGAAGTCAGAATCCCGTCAGAAAGAGATCAAGAAGAAGAAGTAGCGTAAGGAGAGGTCATCTTCCCCTGAACGGCCTTCTTCTCCTGCTTACGACCGAGAAGATCCGAAGTACTTTGCTCCTGACATTAGGCAAGAAGTTGAAACGATCATGCAAGAAGAGCTGGAGAAGCGACGGAAGATAGTACAACAGCTTCTTCCACCGACTACGGCAGCCCCTGTCTCACGGGAACAGCTTCCAATCGAGGGAAGACACCATTCTGGTCTTCCATCCAAGGAAGCAGCTACATCTTCTCTGTTAGAAACACCAATCACTCTTCTGAAGCGATCCCCTTATGACTTCTTGCGAGACTTGTGGAATCAGAAAGAGGATGTAACCTTCCAACAGCTTTTGGATGACAACGCTGGTTACCGGAAGCTGATACAATCTATTCTTCGAGGATTGAGAAAGAGGAGAACAGCTAAACTTCCCGAGAGCACCCCGATCCTAAGAATCGAGCATGAAGGCTTGGGAGCCCCAGAACTTGATATGAAGATCCATGGCTGTCTTCTGAAGAAAGTATCCACTGATTCCGACTCCGGAGTTAACATCATGACTGAAGAAACGGCGCATGCCCTAGGCTTCACTGAGTTCCAACCTACTCCGAGAATCCTCAGAATGGCTGACCAGACCAGAAGACGACCTTTGGGACAACTGAAAGATGTCTTGACGGTAATTGGTGGAGTATCTTTTTACCTCACTTACATTATTTTGCGACCTGTAGCTAAGGTTGGATATCAGGTGTTGATAGGAAGACCATGGCTGTATGCTGCAAATGTAAATACCGATTGGAGAAGACATCGTTTGAGGTTTCCTAATCCTACACCCAAGCCAGGTGAGAAGACCAAGGTCTCACTTCCTTGGATGACGATTGGACACCAAGGTGAAACTCCTTCTACAACAGAAGAATACACGTCAGAAGACTCAGCTGCGTCTTCTGATATTGATGAACGATACGATGAGTTTGTGGTGAATAACTTGTGTACTACAGAAGTAACAGAGATAGCAGAAGAAGTGATATGTGGATACATTGAGTGCTACGAAATTGCGGAAGAAGAGCTTTCAGAAGATGAAAGTACCATCTTCCCTTCGGAAGATCCGACAGCTGGTCTTTCAGAAGACGAATTTGAACCAGAAGAAGCTCCCAAACCGGAATACTTTAGTGCCATTGAATACAGTCACACTGAAGGAATGGTAAACCCGGATGATCTTCAAGAAATGGAGGTTGCTCCTGGGAAGAAGCTTAAGCTTTCCAAGGTGATCGAGGGCCAGCCGTTGGAAGACTTTAGAGAACTTTTAACAGAGTTCCAGGATGTCTTCGCTTGGACCATAGAAGATATGAAAGGCATACCTCGAGAGCTGGGAGAGCATCGCATTGACTTGCTGAAAGGCGTTGTTCCTGATCGATCAATACCCCAAGGCAGGAGTCATCTTCCCAGTACTTAATAGTGAGTGGGTAGCTCCTATTGTCATCGTGTCAAAGAAGCAGACTGGTAAGATCCGAGTGTGTCAGGACTTCCGGAAGCTGAACTTGGCCACGAAAAAGGATCATCATCCTTTACCATTCATCGACTCTGTGTTAGACCAGGTAGCAGGACATGAATTCTATAGCTTCCTGGATGGGTATTCTGAGTACAACCAAGTCTCAATCAGAGAAGAAGACAAGTCGAAAATCACTTTCACAACTGATTTGGGCAGTACGCGTATAATCAAATGCCGTTTGGTTTATGCAACGCACCCGCCACATTCCAGAGACTGATGATTACGATCTTCAAGGAGTATCTTCGCACATTCATGGAGATCTTCTTGGATGATTTTTGTGTGTTTGGATCGAAAGAAGATCACCTGATATTTCTAAGGAAGTGTTTTTTGAAGTGTAGAGAACATCGTTTGGCTCTTCACCCTGAGAAGTGCTTCTCTGATATGTCAGAGGGAATTTTGCTAGGACATAGGATTTCTGGAAGAGGTATAGAAGTCGACTGTGCTAAGGTGGAAGTCATCATGAAACTTCACCCACCTGCTAACCTGACTCAGTTGAAAAGCTTCTTGGGCAACGTAGGATACTACAGGAGGTTTATTGACAGGTACGCAGAGATAGCAGGAAGACTTACCAAGTTGCTGAAGAAGGACGAACCTTACATTTGGTCTTCTGAGCAGCAGGAAGCATTCGAAGAAATGAAAAAGCTTCAGTCATAATCCCCTGTCCTAAGGCCACCTGATTGGGAGAGAACTGTACGCCTTTCGTCTGAACCTCCTTGAACTCTGCATCACTCCATCCTTCTCTTCTGCATAACGAACTCAGATAAAATCCAATATCGTGGAACCTTTCTGAGTAGAACTCCTCATTGAACGGCAGTGGTTCCAAGTCTGAAGTCTGCTGACCAACTTGGCACCAAACGTCTCTCCTCTCTTCATTCTCCACTTCTGCAAACATCTCATCCTCATCTGTATAGCGAGCCCTAGACAACATATCTGCAACTGGATTGTCCTTCCCTGCTATATGCTTTAGCTCAGGGTTCAGACTCCAGACATAAGCAATCCATCGCAGCATTGCTATGTCTGGTGTATTGCAGTTTGCTATCATACCCAACAAAGGCAACACGAGCTCCTATCAAGAATTCTCGATCTACCTTCATAGCAGTAACAGCTCTCCACAACTCACACTTCACCTGAGGATAGTTACGTTGTCTATCTGTTAAGATCCGTGCTCCAAACCTTGAAACAAACCGCACACCTTCTACATCTTCTTGGCCAACTGCCAACTAATCGCCTTTGGACTCGTATCAACAGTCAGTACCACAGGTCTCCCGCTCTCGTAGCTAAGCCTCCTTAGTATAGGTAGAGACTTCAGAATCTCCTACAACTGCTCCATCGTCTCGTGATGTTCTTGCCGCCAAGTAAACCTCCTTCCCTTTCTCAGAAGTGCATACAGAGGCTCGACAATGTGTGCATAATGAGGAATACTCACACAAAAGAACACACAAGCTCCCAAGAACGGTCGAACCTCAGTGATGTTGATGCTGTCAGCTATCCTTGCTATAACGTCTACCTTCTCTAGGTTCAGACGTCTTCCAAAAGTACCACACAGATGACATACCACCACAATCTCTGACATCTCAAAGCGAGATTTGGTACCTGAAAGAGTGAGGTGTACCTCCTCCAAACGCATCAGAATCTTCTCCACATCTCGAATGTGGTCTGCAACAAACTTTCTGCAACCATCAGAAGTCACTGCTTCGTCCTTGTCCTCCACCGGATAACCTTTCATGGGAATATCGTCCAGAAAAGAAATAGTGACCTCAGTTACAAACTCTCGTAACACCTTATGCATCGCATTTTGCATATGGGCTATTGAGTTTGTCGCACCCTGAGGAAGAGTACACATCCGCATCAAACTCAAAGATGTACGTATGGTAGTCAAGTCTCTACTCTCCAAAGCAAGCTGAAACTGATCATAACCTGTACAGATCTCCAATAGAATAGATTGACCTTCCAGCAAACGCCTCAGCTATCTCATCAACCACAGGTCCTGTCCCGACGTTTCGAATCGTGATGTTGTTGGCAGGCTGCAAGTCTTGGATGAAACGTAGAGCTCCTGTCTTCTTAGGTACCGTGAACCATCAGCTAGAGTACGGAGCCATAGATGGTTCAAGAATACCCATTCGTATCCTCTCCTTCAACAACTCAGTCACCTTTGGTAGTAAGACACGAGAGACAAGAATCGGCTTCAAGTCCCAAGGTACGTGAGGAACAGTGAAGATAACCATCAGAGCTATCACACTAGGATCCACACAACCAATCTCCTCAGCCGAGAAAGAAAATGCCTTACCATGACTAACTATCATCTGCTCAGAAGCTCGTTTCTCCTCTTCAGTCAAGAAGCCACCCCCTCCTATTTGGAGCTGCTCGAGTGTCTCTTGAGTAAACTTGTGTCCTACTTGTGTAGGATCTCTAAGCACAGACTCAGCAGCCGCTAACTCCATCTGCTGCTGAGAATCAGCAGGTAATTGGGTCACCACAGGTCTCACCTTCCTCGCTACAGCTTTATACTTGACGTGTACTTCCGCTTCCTGATGAGAGCCACACCAACAGACTGCATCCTTCCATCCATTCTCCAGTCTCGGATGAAGATAATATCGCAAGTACGAGACAATCTCCTCATAGACTTCACGAGAATGGATGGGGATCACCACCCTACCTCCCATCTGCTCCATCAACCTATCTATATCATCCAGCCAACGAACAAAAGACTGTACACCTACAAACTCCTCATAAACACCAGAAATCGTCTCTTCTTCCTTCAGAACTCCTGTACAGCGCAGATTTGTTGCATACTTCTCCATCTGCCTTCTACTCTTCTCAGTCAAAGCCTCTACTCATGTAAACTCACTCCAATCATCAGAACTGAAAGTCATCAAACCAAATCTCTAACTATGTACAGTGCAACTACTTTCTGAATCTTGAGCAGCCTCTCCATCAGCCTGCTGTGATCCCTCAGGTTGCTCAAGCGGGATCATAGTAGCAGTAGATCCATCACTCTCGCTATCCCGTCCTACGAGAGTGGTTTCTGAAAACCCTTACTCCTACAAATAGGAGAATCCCTCAAGGTCTGCCAGTTTCGTTCGTGGTTCGTACGAACGGTTAGAAACTGCACAGAACGTTTATCATCTAGACTACGAATCCTAGTGTAATGAGATCCGTCGTCCATTACCTTGGTCTCCATTCGAACTGCAGTGATATAAGGCTGGCCAAGAATAACAAGATATGAAGCAGAAGACTACACGAAGAAGTGTTGATCCACATCCACATCACCTATCTTCACCTTCACGTTAGGACAAGCGCCGTATAGCTCACCTTTCTGGTTGTTTGCAGCACGTAACACCCAACCATGGTTCAGCTTAATAGGCCACTGACCTCTCTCATACACCTCTCGTGACATGATGTTGATCTCAGATCTGTGATCAACTAAAGCAGCAACTTGTTCAGGTAAACTTCCAAGACGAACTCGTGTAGTAGTTGTAGCACGAGCGCAATGTCTCCTTCTGAAGTCACTATCAATAGCTGGACTCTCCTCGCCAACTTCCTCATCGTCGAACTCAATAGTGTTGGTACCAGCAACTAACGCTTCTTGCTGCTAGCCCTGGTCATCACTTCCTGAAAATGCACCTTTCCAAACTCTGCATCATTCACAGAAGCTCCTACCACATCTATCATTTGACTTTCCACTTGTTCAGACATCACCTGTCTCTTGCGCTTGATGATGTCGATGATCAGTTCGTGAAACTCCCTCTTTGCAATACCAAGAACTTTCCGGAGAGAAAACTCGATTCGTGCATCGAGTATCCTCTGCTCCAAGATGCTCTTCAGATCAGTAGAAGTTTCAGTATCAGTCGTCAACTTGTAAGCCGGTCCCTTTCCCTCTCTTGGGCAGTAAACCTCCTTCCAGCCACCGTTGGCTCTTGATGAGATCTCTGCACGTCCTCCATCGGACCTGGTGCAGGTGGAGGAGCTTGAGAAGTAGAGGGGATGTCCTCAGGAGGAGCTACTCGCTCATTGTGACCCTCCGTCTATCTCCAGTCTCCTCAGGAATTCCAGTATCAAGTTCAGAGGCCTCTCGTCGCCTCTTTTCCTCCACAGAAGCATCTTGCCAGTGAACGTGTCTATCTACATCCAAGAATGCTCTGATAGAAGCAGCATCTACAGGATCTCCCCATCCTGTGACCCTACGAATAGACTCGACTCCTCTCTTCAATATCTCAAAATGAATTGGAGCCACACTCTTCTCAGCAGTCCTATCTAGCAATGTAGGACTAGAAGAGACCTCAATATGCCAGCATATACATCAGAATTTACCAACGGTGCCATCAACGCAGTTGCTATTGCAGCCGCAACAATCTGAGATAGACTCCTCATGCCTCCTCGCCCAAACTGTGTGCTCAACGGCTCTCCAGTAGAAGAAAGGTGCAGCCTACCGTTCTGATAGCGAACCACACCATCCCGCAAAGCAACTATGAGCTCTTGATAATCTCCTCTAAAATGATCAAGACTGTCACACCATATACATCTACGAACAGGAGCACCTCTTGGACGTGCAGCAGCAGACGCCGGTGGCTGCTCTCTCTGCAATCCAGCTAGCTCTACCTTCAACTCTCGCATCTGCCGAATAAGATCTTCAATCTGATTCTGCTGACCATGGTTCTCCGCAGGTCTCTGAACATGTGCCCTTTGTGCCGGAGTTGGCACAACTGGCATCAAAGGAACTGCAGCTGGGACAACAAGTCTGGGAGCAAGGGCCAAAGGCTGCTGTACTTGAGGAGCAGCATAAGATGGAGTGACCACTTCTGCAAGCGGACGTTCTCCCACAGCCACTCTTCCCCTCCTCTGCCTTGTCAATACAACCACAGCATCCTCAACTCTCCCCCAATCCATAGTAACACCTCCTTCAGCCGATCGATCTGCTAACATGAAACATAATCGATCTACCGTAGCATCATCGGTAGCTTGTAGGAAAAGCTTTGTTCTCCTAGCATCTAGGGTTATTCGCTCTAGAGTTGAAAATGAACCAATGAGAGTTCATAGCTCCATTTGGTTGTCCTTTTGTGCCTTAAACCATGTGGTAACTTAATTCAACTCATAGGCTACCACGTCAAGTCCTCTAAAGCGCCAGCGTATAACCTAAACTACCCAAAACGACACATAGCTCTGAAAGTAAACTAAAACCAGCTAAAAGCATGCATGGGCAACACGTAGGTACAACCCATGAACTTAAACCCTATCTACATGACAAATCTAAGTCATGTACATTGAATATCATAGATAAGTGTGAATTCACTTGCACAAGCGTACGAATGCTTGAACAAGATAAATAACATACTACCAACCTACTAGGACCCAAAATATATGATAGAGTTAATACCATATGCATCAAACATAAGCATAAAAGACTAAGAACAGTATAGAGCTAGCTTCTAAGAGTACTAAACATCAAGTGTCGGAGTAGAAGTAACATGCGTCAAGTAACGCGACAGCAGTGATCAGTGAATCATTTACTATGTCAAATGATTCACATCACGACAACGTGCTTGTGGTATAGATAGCACATTGATATCTCGGTTGTAGATCTTAGATTGAGCGGTGAATCCTATATATAATTGAGGCTTGTGCTTTGTGTAAAAACATCTTTCCAACACAGTCTTTATACTGTTGACATGCGTAGTAGTACAAGCTCCTGAAGTCTTGTAAGTCTTTGGGCACATGTCCTGTAAGACTTTGGCACAACTATGTTACGGAGACCCAACCCCAAAAGTCTTTTGACTCTCTCTATATGTTGAGAAGGGGCTCTGCCCCCAAGTTAATCTCTTTAGTGATACTCTGTTCCTTCTTTTCTTCCTCGTGTGAAGCCTGCGAGAGCCTCCTTCCTTGTTAAAAAGTTTTCCTCCCCTGTTGGAGTGGTGCTATGAGTTGAGTTCTTGCTGCCATACATCGTGACATGGTATCAGAGCTTGAGTGAAGGAATTAGAGATTGGAGACATACAGAGGACTCAGATTGCAAGTGGAGGTGCTGCAAAATTTTGCACATGGAGATTTTCTTGAGACGAAACTCTAATAGGCGTCCTTGCTGTTTGGAGCTACTTTCGAAAGTCCAGACATCATTTTTTCTGGTGCAGCAAGGAATGACAGCGTTGGTGACAAGTTCTGAATTTTCGAATTGTCCCTCTGCTGTGTTTGTTGTGTGTTTTTGTGAGATTTTTCACAATTCTAGTCAGTCAATAAGCTTTGACTGCATTTTTTAGGGTCTTCTACTCATTTTTAGCCAAAACGGATGAAATTATCTCCGTACCCAACAAAATTTTTCTGGACTCATTCTGAGCTATTTCATTTTAAGGCATATAGTCAACTGTACTTTGACCACGTATTTGAAGATGTAAACGATATCTTTTAGACATTCTGACAGTTTGCGTCATACAGATCTACATCCAGACCTACATCTATATAACCGTAGAATCAACATTTCTATCATTGGTATCGCATGTCCGCCTTCTTGAAAGACCAAAGCCTATTTGGCTTGATCAAAGGAACAAATGCGAAACCCGTTGGAGTTGATACAGATCCTGATGTTGATGCATGGAACAAACGGGCTTGTCAAGATGTGCATTATCTTTCTTTGTGTGTCTCACCTTCCATGTTTGGTTACATACAGTCTGTTGATACCTCCAAGAGGTCTGGGATGCACTAGCTAATGTTTTCCAGACATCTACCAAAGCTCGTAAGTTACAACTCAAGTAGCAACTCTTGGATGTTAAGAAGGGTTCATTGAGCATTACAGATTATGTTTATCAAGTGGGAGGTCTAGTTGAGCAGCTTAACAGCATATGGGTGAAAGTCAAGGATGATGATCTCATCCTACACACCATCAATGATCTTGGGAAAGAGTACAAATCTTACGAGACTTCCATTGCTTTCAGGGATACTTTTCCCAAGTTCGATGAGTTGATTCTTATGTTAGTGTCAGAAGAGATTCATCTTCAGGGCAATGGTGGTTCTGCCTCATCACAAGAAGCTTTCTTTGCTGGAGGTAGAGGTAGAGAACGAGGAAAGAGCTTCGGTGGTAGAGGTAAGAATCGATTTGGTTCTTCTGGTCGAGGTCAGTTCTCTCAGTAGCAACAGAACCTTCGACCTGACCATCAGCAACAGCAAGCTAAAGGCGGGGGTGAGCAGCGGTTCTGCGCATACTACAAAACCAAAGGTCATGTGATCAAGACCTGCTTCAAGAGGCAAGCAGACATCAGGTCTGGTAAGGTTCCACAGCAAAACTATGTGTCGACAGAGGAACCTTTTTTATATGGCAGTCTTCTGACGATGGCACATGTCATGAGTTCCATGAGCAAACCTGCTGATGAGTGGTTTATTGATTCTGGAGCTTAGAACCACATGACAACACATGATGAATGGTTCAGCCAGAAGGAACCATTGAAGCACCAGCAATAGTCTATACTGGTGATGATACCCAGCACAACATTACATACATTACTACTCAAAGTACAACACAAATATCCACAGAGAAGCCCGAGAAGACGGCTTCCAGTCTTCTCGCGTCGGCTTTCAGAAGCAATTCTCGGCTTCTAGGAGTTCAACTAGGCTTCTGACATCTCCAGAAGACTACCTCTACTCAGTAGATGTCGATTGCTACTCCATATCACAAATTACTCTCATGATTTCCAACAGGTTAGAATAATCACAGGATGTATGCCTCTTGTAGCCTTCCAAGGCTTCTATTTGCTAAAACGGTCTTCTGGCAGCACTATAATGACATCCACATTCACTGATAATCAAACGAAGCTCCTGAAACCAAATAGAAGAAAGAAGAAAGATGGGAAGATGAGGGAAGAGAAGAAAGAAGAGAAAAATCAAAACAAGAGGAAATAAAAGAAAAGAGATAAATTAAGGTTTCAACAAGCTTCTAGACCGGATCCTGACTAACAAGCCACCCCTGCTTGTAGTAAACTGGAGAAGAAGACCACATATCTACTTACACTCACACTGTCTTCTAGTTGAGAGTGACATCTTTTGCTGCAGAAAGAAGGCTTCTAGCTTCTTCTGTCTTTACTCAGACTACTATGGGACTCAAGGGATCAATCTCTCATGGACAGTCCGTGTGTGGATCTGAAGTGTTCCACTGGATGAGACAAGCTTGGACTCTGCACATCTTCTTACAATCACCGCCACTCAACAGGAAGACTTCCCATGCACAATTGGGTATGAATTCGATGGAACTCAATCCCCAAAAGACATAGATAAAATTTCTGTAAACAAAATCTGAAATCCAATCCCTGAGAAGAAGTTACATTGACTTCTGAAAGCTACTCCATCAGCTTTTTGTAACTATCCCTCGACATACCAGCCTAGAAGCAAGACTGCACGATGATTGTAGTGTTGCAGGATTGCTCCTTTTGCCCATTTAGTATACAAGATATCCCACATAGGATTTGCATAAGTATCGCTGCTCTAAGTTCTAAGATCTGTTCAAACACAGAAACACACGGGTTTTATCTAGAAATCCCGTCTTCTCACAAAACCACACGGCTTCCAGATCCTTCAAGAGGTGCCATGGACCTAAACAAACAACTACCACCTAAAATATCACACGATATGTATTGGAAAGATCGGGAAGATGCTTTTTGCTTCTAGATCACGGCTTCCAGTCTTCCCACGACAGTCTTTCCGAAGCAATTCTCGGCTTCTGGGGGTTCAACTCGGCTTCTCACACCTCCAGAAGACTGCTCCTGCTTCGTAGTCGTCAAATTACCAATGTCTATCACACATTGCTCTTCCAATTCCCAATGGGGTCAGATCAATCACAGGGTGTAAGCCCCCTGTAGCCTTCCCAGGCTTCTACCTACGGAAACGGTCTTCCTGTAGTACTACAACGACATTCACCTTCACGGAAGCTCAACAGAAGTCTCGGAAGCTCACTAGAAGAAGATAGGAAAATGGGAAGATGAGAGAAGATGGGGAAGAAGAGAAAATCCAAACAAGAGAAAACAAGATGAAAATGAGAAATTAAGACTCCGACATGCTTCTAGTCCGGATCCTGACTAACAAGCCATCCCTGCTTATAGTAATTTGGAGAAGAAGACCACAAATTTACTTACAGTTACACAGTCTTCTACTCGAGGATGTCGTCTTCTGCTGTGGAGAGAAGGCTTCTTTCTTCTTCTGTCGTTGCTCCGACTACTCCGTCTTCTGAGATCGCTTACCCATAGGACCGTCCGTACGTGGATCCTAAATGCTCCACTGGATGAGATAAGCTTCGACTCTACATAGCTTCTAACAATCACCGCCACTCCAAAAGAAAGCTTCCCATGCACAATTGGGTGTGAATTTGAAGAAACCCATTGCCCAAAAGACACAGACAAAGCTTCTACACTCAAATCCAAAATCCATTCCTCGAGAAAAAGATACATTGGTGTTGCGAAGCTCACTCCCTCTACTTCCTGCTCCAACTCCTCTAGGCTGTCCATTTACTCTATTCTACATCTTCGATCCACTGCTGCAAACGAGGATGCAGACCCCTCCGGTGTAATCCAAATCTATTCGTATGTCTCTAGCATTGGGTATAATGTGTGTACATTGTCTCTCACATGTGTCTCCCCAATGTGTACGTACAGTAATGTGTGTGAAATCCTACTCTGTGTCCTAACTTATACTACTACCTTGAGGCGTAAGGGAGATCCCCTCCAATCCTCAACTTGCAATCAGGGAGATGGGGGACTGTCAGAAGACCACCACCTCACATGCAGTCGGCTCTCTGCCTTGGTTTAGAAACTTACTTTCTACTCATGTGCTGTCTGCTCTGCCACATGGACTGTTAGCTAAAATTACAAGAGAAACTGCCACTTCCTAAGATAGCAAATTTCGACTCCTACCAAAATTAGACAAGTCAATTGTCTTCTTAACTTGCTACCTATTCTAATTCGCTGGGTGTGATCTTCTCTTGATCGGTTCCTATCTGAACTCCTAATTTGACTTCTAATAAGGTGAGAAGCCCTACGAGTACCTCGGTTGTGACTGAGGTGGCTTCCTCCTCTCTGTTCGTGGCTTGCTCTTTTGGGACGGCTTCAGAAGACGGAAGCGTCTTTTGAAAAGTTGAGTCCACCTGCACTTCCTCGCTCTTCTGTGACACTGGTTTGACATTGGGAGCTGGGGTGACTTCGCAGTGGTCTGAGGAAGTCACCTCCTCCACTCGAAACACCTGGGAAGACAACTCTACTTCCTGTCTTTCAGAAGACACCTTGTCTTACGAGGCATCTTCCACGGTCTTCTCGACTTCCAACGTTGTCACTACCAAGTGGACAGTGAGGTCGAACTCCTCTTTCTCCAAATCTGTCCCAATCGCTGGTCCTGGAGCATGGGAAGATGTAGCTGCCGGTCGTGAGATCGAGGGAAGACCGTAAAGTGTCTTCAGATCCTCATAACGAAACATGCTATTCTTGCACTCCACTAACATCGCTCTGGAATCGTCATCCCATTCCCTAGCTAGGGTGAGAAGCTTCCTACCCACGGTGAAGTTGAACTTCTTGCGAAGTGCTTCCACCGCGGGAAGAAGACTGGAGGAGTTCAGTGCCTTCTTCCACTCGAAGATCCAGCCAGCTATGGAGTTGGTGGAGAAGAGAGCTCAGGAGAAGCCACTACAACTTGGATTCGGTCTGCGTACCCTGATGCGGCAGGAAGAAGGCCAGAAGAAGATAGAAGCGCTGGAAGTCAACCTCCGCACCACGGAGAAGCTCACAGCGAAGTACAAGACGGAAGCAGCCGCTTATGCCAAGGAGTTAGCGCAGCTGAGGAAGAGCAACCAAGAGTTGCAGGCGCGTTTACAGCAGCGTGACCAAGAGGTTTTGCGAGTCAGAGGTAAGATCACCACCCTCGCAGAGGAGAAAACGACGTGAAAGACACTGCGAGAAGTCGCAGAAGCGCAAGCTGCAGAAGAGAAGACGCAGCGGGAAGCAGCAGAAGCTCGCGCGCAGGGATTGCTAGCTCAGACGGTGGAAGCACTTCGCAAGAAGTTCAACTTCACCGTGGGAAGGAAGCTTCTTACCCTAGCTAGGGAGTGGGACGACGAGTCCAGAGCAAGGTTAGTGGAGTGCAAGGAGAGCATGTTTTCGTTACTTGGATCGGTAGATAGAGGGAGTGAAGACACTCTACGATATTCTCTCGATTCCGTCATCCGTAACTACATCTTCCCAAGCCTCAGGACCATCGATGGATCAGACTTGGAGAGGGAGGAGTTCGACCTCGCTGTCCACTTGGTAATGACAGCGTTGGAAGCCGAGAAGACCACGGAAGAAGCCCCGGAAGACAAGAAGAAGAGTTGTCTTCCCAGGTGTTTCGAGTGGAGGAGACGACTTCCTCGGACCCTTATGAGGCACCATGGCCCCCAGCGTCGAACCAGCACCTCTGAAGAGCGAGGAAGCGCAGGTCGACTCAGCTTCCGCTTCCGCTTCCGTCTTCCGAAGCAGCACCAAGCGAGCCAACTACAAATGTTGAGGAGGAAGCCACCTCAGTGACACCCGAGGTATTCGCAGGGCTTCCCAGCTTATCAGAAGCCGAGTTAGGAGTTCAGGTAGAAGCAGATCAGATGGAGATTGCATCCGAGCAATTAGAGTAGGCAGCAAAGCGCAAAAGACAAGTTGACTTGTCCAAACTTAGTAGAAACCAAACATGCTACCTTAGGAGGTGGCAGTTTCAGTGTAATATTAGATAGGTGACCATGTGGCAGAGTATGCAACACAGGAGTAGCAAGGTAGATGGCTAAACTGTAACGACCTATGTTACACATAGGAAGTTTGTCTATTAGTAAGGTGTTTAGTTATAACTAAGTGTTGAGAATGTTTATTTGCTGCCAAAGTACTTTAAGGAGGTATCAAGTTAGTCATGACTAGCTAAAAGTTAGTTATGGTTAAACTTAGCTGTACTTTTGGCAGAATTCAGATATTTGCTAAAGAGTGAGCACTACTATCTTGTCATCTTGTCTAAAAGGTAGAAAGGAGGTGGAAAGTATCCCTTATCTCCTTTTTGACTTGATATTAGTGGTTGGATTAAAGTTGTGGACTTTGTGGGCATTAAAAACAAGAAGAGATTCCACATGTTTCCTTTTTAGTGGGTCCTAGTGTAGAGGGGGGTGGAAATTTGAGATTCCTTGAGAGTATTCTAGAATCCTTCTAGAAGTTGTTGACTTTGAAGGAATAAGCCCATGTGAAAAGGTAAAAAACCCATGTGATTAATGTTTTTACCTTAAGTAATATCTTAGTAAAACCCGGTAAAAGTAGTTACGGCTGAGTTACCGGAAGATACCAAAGTAAAAACCTAGAATGTATAAATAGAGGAGTAGAGAAGAGCTCCTCATCCTTGTTTTCACATTGTCGTGATGACAACTTGAGTAATATAGAGAATGTGAGATATTTTTAGCATGTGAGAACTTGAGAGACGTCGTTAGAATGGAGGATTTTAGTTGATGTGTTTAAGGAGACTTTTAGTTGATAAGTTTGTGGGTGTATGAATGAGTGAACTTAGCATTTTTCCCTTCAAGATTCATGGTGTGCTTCCATCAAAGCCATCAGAGGTGACCCCTGAGTGAGAGACAGGCCCGACATTTGCAGATTCATCGGTGGCGATTGTGGAGGTTGAGAGATCGGGGGGGGGTAGTTGATCGATGAGATCGTGGAGGGTTTACATTTTTGGTTCCATTGCCGGGACCTCACTTGAAGGGATCATTGAAAATGTTTAGAGTTCAGTTCTATATTAGACAAAAAGAGATTATGAGAGAACACATGGAGAGAACGTTGGGAGGAGAGAGAGCTAACGTGATGTTAACAACATTAGAACTTTTCGTGTATCCCGTAGTGATATATGACGCGTTCGAAGTCATTCATTACATCTTGTTCACTTAGAAAGGGTTTGAGGAGAGTTGAAAGAGGGTGCAACAAGAGTTGGAGAGAAAGGAGGAGAGAAAGTTATTAGAGGAGAGAAATTTGTGAGTTTAGAAATTCTGCTCTCTGGAGAATTTGTACAGTCGCTGTCAACTTTTCTGTGAATTTTATTTTCCTGAGAAACTTTCCAGTGTTTTAGATTGGCTAATAACCTATCTAGGACAAAAGAAATCATAGAAAAAGGTGGTCTAAAGATGGAGCAATGAATTTTCAAAGTTGAGGGGGTTTATTCGTGAGAGTTGAGAAATTCTGTTCTCTGGAAAAAGTTTATAGTCAGTGTCAGATTTTCTGTGAATTTTATGTTCTTGAGAAACTTTCCAGTGTTTTAGATTGGCTGATAAGCTATCCAGGACAAAAGAAATGATGAGAAGATGAGGTCTGAAGAGGGAGAAAGAATTTTTCAAAGTGGAGGGGGTTGACAACCATGAGGGAAGTGAAAATATATAAATTTCAGTTCTCTGAAAATTTGTACAGTCATCACCATCTCTTCTGATTAGGGAAGTTTCTGTTGAAACTTCATGATTTAGTAGCTTGGAGGTTGAGCTACAGGAGACCATAAAAATCTTGGAGAGATCTCTTACCAACTAAGAGATACACGTTTCGGCATACAAGGAGGTCTTGAAGATACTTCATGGGGAATCCAGTTCGGGTGCCGAGGTGGAAGAAGAGACGTTTAGGAGTTCGAACGGAGACGGAGAAGCCAAAGTTAAGTATAGATGAGTTGCGAATACGTATCTATACTACTTGGGGTGCCCTCTTTACCCTATACCAAGAAGCTTCCGCGACCATTGGCACAGATTTGAAGAAAACTGAGATGAAAGCATCATTCACTGTGGAGGCCACGAATGCTCCTGGTGAAGTAGAGTTGGATCCTTACAAGAGTGAGTTCAAGATGTCTGTTGTGATTAGTACAAACAAGGGTGATGAGGATCATATCTTCCATAGTTAATTTTAGATTAGATTTTATTTCGTGTATAGCATGTATAATACACGATTTCCAATATAAAGCTCGGAAGAGTTAAGAAAGTGATGTAGAATTATTTTCCTCTATGATATTTTGTCCACTTAATGGTTGAGAAAGTGCAACATGAGTGGAAATTCAAAAGATTGGAAAGTTAGACTTAGAAATCTTCCTCAAGGTTTAGATGTCATAGTAAGTGTCGGAGAAAGTTCGAGAGAGATTATCATCGAGTTTGAAAACCCTAGTACTAAACCTCAAGTAGAATCTCCGAGGAGAAGAGTAGAAACCGACTTGTGGTGTTATTTCTGTAGAGGGTTGGGACACAAAGTAGTGAACTGTCCAACTAGGATCAGAGCAGAGAGAGCTAAAAGGAAGCGAGAGTTTACTGATTTAAGTCTTCGAGTGGGTCCATCGTCACCAGCGCCAATTCATCTTCTAGGAGAAGATCCTTGTCCAAGTTGTGGAGTGGGTGATCTATCAAGAGGTCGATCAAGTGCGTCGATGTGGCCGCCCTACTTACGTGAGTAGTCGAGAAGTTGGACGAGACTCAAAGAGCTGAGACGGAGAAGTTGTCGACTTCAAAAGAAGACTCGGCTGAGTTGTGATGGAGATCGTCATTCGGATGGTGGAGAAGACGGTGATGCGACTCAGGGTCATGATTGCCCTGAGAGAAGAGATGGCACAAGAGGTGTTGTTACAACCATTTCCTTTCATTTTACCTATGGTAGATTATTCGCGAATGGAATTGGTGATGTTCGTACTCTTTTAGCGAGTAGTTATTGCACAAAAATTAGAAGAGTAGAAAGAATAGTTACAAGATGGGGAAGTTACCAGTGTGTCATGGGAAGGACAATGAAGATGTAAAACCATTTGTACGAGACTTCAAAAGGGGTTGCATCGGAAACAACGTGAGAAGGAAGGAAGAATGGGTGTTGTTATTGCCAGAGTTTTTAGAAGATTTTGCTCTTACGTGGTATGAAGACCGAGTGAAGAGCCATACACCTGGTGCAGTTGAGGACACATGGGAGACGTTGAGTAACGCTCTCATCGAAGAGTTTCTTCCAGAAGAGAGTTATGAGAAGCTCATGATGGAGCTTACTCATTTGAGACAACAGGAAGACGAGAAAGTTCGGCAGTATGTCGAAAGGGTGGATAAGTTGGAGCAACGGTTTCGGACGGTCCTACGGAAGAGTGGAGACAATGTGGAGCTAACGATGGCGGAGATTGGAGCAGTGCTGACCAAGAACTTGGTGGGAGGGTTGAGACCTTCAATTCGAACCCAAGTGAGGTACGAGAAACCAGCAACCAAAGCGGAGGCCATCAAGATTGCGACAAATATGGAAGAGAGTTTGGATGAAGGAGATATCATCCAACCTCATCATGTTGCTCTGGTGTCAACTCTGACTCCTGGTGTAGCCACAACGATCGCACTTGCACCATCACAATTGGTGATTGCTTCAACGTCAGCTCCTACTCCAACGGTGGTGCCAAGACCGTTTGTCCCAACAACGATGTCTACTGCCACCTCTGATTTTCATGCCGAGCTGAAGAGCATCACCGATACTCTTGCGGATCTCAAGATAAACGTGGTGCAGTTACGAGAATGGAGAAACAAAGGTGGAGGAGGAGGTGAAAGAAGTTACGACAATAATCCTAACCGAGGAAATCAAGATAACTTTGGAGGCAACCAAGGTAACTTTGGAGGAATCACTTGTTGGACGTGTGGAGGTTCTCATTTCCAGCGAAATTGTCCTAACAACGGAGCAAGAGGTGCCGAAGCTGTCAGAATGAATGTGGGTGGAGGAAATCTATCACAAGAACGAGACAAGGGGGTGGCTACTATCGATGTCGGGAGAGATCCCATCTACGAGAAAGGAGAGAGTTCAAACTCTTCTCATGCACCGGTGGAGCTTTTAGCTCAAGAAAGGAAAAGAACTCGATTTTCTGATGAACCGGTTTTCATGGAGGAGTCAGCAAGTAGAAGTACTCGTTCGAGTAATGTTTCGAGTACACCAAGGGAGCCAAGAAGGAAGCTGGGGATGGCGGATTTCACCATTTCATCTTCCCAAGCGGGATATGATGTGGTTGAAGATGCGGGTGCTCAGAAAGCCAACATCACTGTTGGACAACTGATCGCACTTAATCCCAGCTTACGAAGAGAACTCAGAGGAGGACTGAGTTCTAAGAGAAGCAAGAAGAAGAAACCCAAGAGCAAGACATCAAAGTCAGTGGGAGTTGGTGTGGTGGATGTGCATGCTTCAGAGGTATGCACTAGGGCTTCAAAGATTGAAGTCCGGTTGAATGGTCACTACGTCTCTGACGTACTGGTGGATGGAGGGTCGATTGTAAATACCATATCAGAGAGGTTGATGAAGAAGTTGGGGATGGAACCAACTCGCCCGGCTAGCATTGTCGTGGGGATGGCTAACAAGCAACGGGTAAGACCTCTTGGTGTGTTAGAGAAGGTGGTCGTGTCTGTGATGGGAGTTCAAACATTGATGTCCTTTCAAGTGTTAAAGGACTCTAGTTATGATTTGCTCCTAGGTAGGCCTTGGTTGAGAGCTGTGCGCACCACTGATATGTGGCACAAGGGATACTTACGGATTGGACCTAGAGATCATAGAGTGATAGTTCCTCTCTCGGGTGTTGGAGTTGTGACTTCTGACTCTGATAGACCCACTAGTGACTATTGGGAATCTGATACGGAGGACGATCAGAGTGTCTCAGAAGTAGATACCGGAGATTCTTACGATCAAGAATCCTCTTCTGAGGACGAAGGATTTGGTCGAGATGAATCATTACATCAGCTTAGTGCTATTGACTTGTTGCCTCGACCAGCAGTGGAGAAAGATCCTGACAAAGAAGAGTTGAGTGAGGCAGAGATTGTGAGAAGACTCTCTACCCTGAAGTTTGGTATCAATGTCACTCAAGAGGAGAAAAGTAGATTCTTAGATATATTTCGAAAATATATCCATGTGTTTGCTTTCAGCTACAAGGATTTGAAGGAGGTGACTCTCGAGACTCATCGAATCAAATTGGATGAGAACGTAAGACCAGTTCGACAGAAGCAGAGAAGGGTCAATCCTACAACAGCAATGATGGTCAAGGAGGAGATAGACAAGTTGAGGGAGGCGAGTTTCATCTACGAGGTGGAGAACTCAGAATGAGTTTCACCCATTGTGATTGTCAAGAAGAAGAATGGTAAGCTGCGAGTGTGCATAGACTATAAGAAGCTGAATACAGTTACCAAGAAGGATTATTATCCTCTACCATTTATAGATGAGATTTTGGAGGAAGTTGCTGGTCATGAGTGGTACAGCTTTGGTGATGGTTATAATGGATACAACCAGATCAAGATAGCACAGGAGTACCAGCAGTTGACTACTTTCACTACTCCTTGGGGAACATTTGCATTTCGAGTGATGCCATTCGGACTGTGTAATGCTCCGACCACGTTTCAGAGGTTCATGAACAAGGTGTTCGAACCATTCATAGGAAAGTTTGTTCGTGATTTCATTGATGATTTCTGTGTGTACGGAAGAAAGGAGGACCACTTTGATCATGTGATCAAAGTTCTGCAACGGTTGGAGCAAGCTAACGCTTCTCTGAATCCAGAGAAGTGCATCTTTGGCTGCGAAGAAGGTCTGCTGTTAGGACACATCATTTCCAAGAAGGGGATTGCGGTAGATCCTGAGAAGGTGAAGAAGATTGTGGATCTTCCATTTCCAATTAACTTGACAAAGTTGAGACTGTTTCTTGGGATGGTTGGATATTATCGTAGGTTTGTCTTTTCCTTCTCAAACAAAGCAATAGCTTTGACTATGTACATGAAGAAGGGAGTTGATTTTGACTTGATAGTGCATGATCAGAAGGCAAAGGAAGCATTTGAGGAGCTGAAAAAAGCATTGGTGACAGCTCCTATACTTGCTAAACTTGAGTGGAATAAAGCATTTATTCTGTATACGGATGCCTCCAATGTAGCTATCAAGTGTACATTAAGTCAGTTAGATGAAGATGAGCATGATTATCCTATAGGTTATGCTAGTAGGCAGATGGTGCTTGCGGAGAAAAATTACTCCGTGACTGAACGAGAAGGATTAGCGGTGATCTTTGGATTGAAGAAATTTTGACACTACTTGCTAGGAGGGAAATTTTCCATAGTCACAGATCACAAGGCTTTAAAGTATATCTTTAATAAGCCTAATGTCGAAGGTCGTATTGCTAGTTGGAAGATCCTTCTAACAGAATACGATTACGTGATCAAAGATAGACCAGAGAAAAAGCATGCGAATGCTGATCTTTTATCGAGGGCTTATGATGATGAGGGAGAAGAACCGTTTGATGATTCATTTCCAAACGAGCATCTGATGACCATCACAAGCATTGAAGAGATACCGGACGAGTACAAGGAAATCTGGAGTTTCCTTGCATATGGTTCTTTTCCAGAAGGTATGCATACCCGAGAACGTAACGCGTTGATCAAGAGATGCAAACCTTACACCATGGTGGAGGGAATTCTGTTTCATCAAGGAGCAGATGGATTACTAAGGAGAGCAGTTGGTCAGAAGGAGGCATTCAAGCTAATGCACGAGTTTCACGACGGAACTGTTTGCGGAGGTCACTTTGCTGGTAAGATAACAGCCTTCAAGATTTTGGATGCGGGTTACCACTGGAGAGGGATTTTCAAAGAGTGTTTAGACTATTGCAAAACTTGCGACGTATGTCAAGCATTTGCTCTGAAGTTTACTAGAACACCTCCGTTAAGATCAATTCCCGTGTTAGGACCATTTGAGAAGTGGAGTATTGACTTTGTAGGTCCTCTTAATAAGACACCTCGAGGCAATAGATACATTGTAGTCGCCACTGACTATTGTACCAAGTGGGTAGAGGCTAAACCTTTGAGAGAGACCAATGAAACAGAAGTCGGTAGATTCCTATGGGAGAGGATCATCACAAGATTTGGATGTCCGTTAGAGTTGGTCTCGGATAGAGGAGGAGAGTTTGTAGGGAGCATGACTACTGCTATGCTACAACACTTTTCTATCAAGCCACGAGTAACGACTTCATACAAACCAAATGCTAATGGTCTTGCGGAGAAGATCAATCTTACACTTTGTATGATGCTCGTCAAAGATGCTGATGTTGAGACTGCAAAACATACTTGGGATAAGAGGCTACATGCCATCTTATGGGAGTACCGAACGACAACAAAGACTTCTACTGGATACTCTCCATTTCGACTAGTTTATGGAGTGGAGTCCAAGTTGCCGATCCAATTCGAATTGGATACTTTTCAAACTATTCAACGAAAGTTGAAGAGGTCGAGGAGAGAAGACGTGGTCAGATCAAGAAGAGAGCAACTCATGGGTTGGAAGAGACTCGAGCGGTAGCAATGATCCGGATGGAACGAGCTCAGGCGTATCAAAAGAAGAGTTACGACAAATGATTGGGCAAGAGAGAAGTAAAATCTTTTCAAGTCGGAGATTGGGTAATGTTGTATGACGCTATCAGATTCAAGAGGGCTAGGAAGAAGTTTCTTCCTAGATATTTTGGTCCTTTTGTTGTAGATAAGGTGTGGAGCAACTTCACATATGACCTTCAGGAGTTGAGAGGAAGGAGATTCGATCGGGTCAACCATGACAAGTTGAAGCTGTTTCATCAACGAAAGTTCTCTCTTCACTCCGAGGACGGAGCGAAAATTTAGTCCGGGGGTAAAATGTAACGACCTATGTTACACATAGGAAGTTTGTCTATTAGTAAGGTGTTTAGTTATAACTAAGTGTTGAGAATGTTTATTTGCTGCCAAAGTACTTTAAGGAGGTATCAAGTTAGTCATGACTAGCTAAAAATTAATTATGGTTAAACTTAGCTGTACTTTTGACAGAATTCAGATATTTGCTAAAGAGTGAGCACTACTATCTTGTCATCTTGTCTAAAAGGTAGAAAGGAGGTGGAAAGTATCCCTTATCTCCTTTTTGACTTGATATTAGTGGTTGGATTAAAGTTGTGGACTTTGTGGGCATTAAAAACAAGAAGAGATTCCACATGTTTTCTTTTTAGTGGGTCCTAGTGTAGAGGGGGGTGGAAATTCGAGATTCCTTGAGAATATTCTAGAATCCTTCTAGAAGTTGTTGACTTTGAAGGAATAAGCCCATGTGAAAAGATAAAAAGCCCATGTGATCAATGCTTTTACCTTAAGTAATATCTTAGTAAAACTCGGTAAAAGTAGTTACGGCTGAGTTACTGGAGGATACCAAAGTAAAAACCTAGAATGTATAAATAGAGGAGTAGAGAAGAGCTCCTCATCCTTGTTTTCACATTGTCGTAATGACAACTTGAGTAATATAGAGAGTGTGAGATATTTTTAGCATGTGAGAACTTGAGAGATGTTGTTAGAATGGAGGATTTTAGTTGATGTGTTTAAGGAGATTTTTAGTTGATAAGTTTGTGGGTGTATGAATGAGTGAACTTAGCATTTTTCCCTTCAAGATTCATGGTGTGCTTCCATCAAAGTCATCAGAGGTGACCCCTGAGTGAGAGACAGACCCGACATTTGCAGATTCATCGATGGCGATCGTGGAGGTTGAGAGATCGGAGGGGTAGTTGATCGATGAGATCGTGGAGGGTTTACAAAACAGGAAGGGAACCGCTTGCATGTGGGATGGCATCCTTCTGACAGCACCCATCTCTCCCTTGTCGTAGTCGAGGATTGGAGGGGAACTCTCTCTTGCGTCTCAAGGCAGATGCATAAGTAGGAAGATAGAGTAGGATTTTGGGCACATGAGAGGTGCACTAAACACATTAGACTCATTGTGAACACAATGTACACACACTACACCCGATGTTAGAGACATACGAATAGATTGGGTTTACACCGGAGGGGTCTGCATGCTTGTTGTCAGCAATGGCTCGAAGATGTAGATGGAGGTAGTGGACAGTTTAGAGCAGGGAACGACATCCTTGTGTAGTCTTGTTACTAAGCTGGTGTGCCGAGGAGTAGGAGCAGGATGTAGAGGGAGTGAGCTTCCCAACACCAATGTGTCTTCTTCTCGGGGAATGGATTTTGGATTTGAGTGCAGAAGTTTTGTCTATGTCTTCTGGGCAGTGGGTTTTCTCGAATTCACACTCAATTGTGCATGAGAAGCCTTCTTTTTGAGTGGCGGTGATTGTCTAGAAGCTGTGTAGAGTCGGAGCACTTAGGATCCACGTACGGACGGTCCTATGGGTAAGCGATCCCAGAAGACGAAGTAGTCGAAGCAGCGATAGAAGAAGAAAGAAGCCTTCTTTCCACAGCAGAAGACGATATCCTCAAGTAGAAGACCGTGTAATTGTAAGCGAATTTGTTGTCTTCCTCCCCAAATTACTACAAGCAGGGATGGCTTGTTAGTCAAGATCCGGACTAGAAGCATGTCGGAGTCTTAATTTCTCATTTTCATCTTGTTTTTCTCTCGTTTGGATTTTCTCTTCTTCCCCATCTTCTCTCATCTTCCCATCTTCTTACCTTCTTCTAGTGAGCTTCCGAGACTTCTATTGAGCTCTCGTGAAGGTGAATGCCGTTGTAGTGCTGCAAGAAGATTGTTTTCGTAGGCAGAAGCTTGGGAAGGCTACAGGGGGCATACACCCTATGATTGATCTAACCCGTTGGGACTTGGAAGAGCAATGTGCGACAGACGTTGCTAGTTCGACTTCTACGAAGCAGGAGCAATCTTCTGAGGCCGAGTTGAACCCCCAAAAGCCGAGAATTGCTTCGGGAAGACTATGCTGAGAAGACCGGAAGAAGTGACCTGGAAGCAGGATGCGTCTTCCCGAGCTTCCCTGTAGATAAGTGTGTGATCTTTTAGGTGGTAGTTGTTTGTTTAGGTCCAGAGCACCTTCTGAAGGGTCTGGAAGCCGTGTGGTTTTGTGAGAAGACGAGATTTCTAGGTAAAACCCGTGTGTTTGTGTGTTTGAACAGATCTTAAAACTTAGAGCAGCGATACTTGTGTAAATCTTCTATGGGAACGGTATCTTGTATACTAAATGAGCAAAAGGAGAAATCCTGCGTCACTACATCTCCTGACCCAGTACTTCAGGATCAAGCATCGGAAGACGACACCGTACAACTCGAAAGCTAACGGATTGACAGAGAAGTCAAATGGTCTTCGTTGTAATATTCTAAATAAGGTAACTGTTAATCACGCATATGATTGGGACACGAAGCTGCCATCTGTGTTGTGGGCTTTTAGGATTTCATCTAAGATCACCATCCAAAAGACACCCTTCTATTGGGATGAAACCCATTGTTCTCATCGAGTTAGAGGTCCTTACTTACAAGTTAGCTGTTATCGAACGCATGGAAGAAGAGGAAAGCCAGGAGCAGCGTCTTCTGAACTTTGTGGAGTTCGAAGAATACAAGAACGTAGCTCTGGAGAAGACTTACCAGGTACAAGCACAACGTAAGGTTAACTATGATTGCAAGCTGAAGAAGGTGACTGTCGCGGATGGAGACTTGGTTCTTTTATACGACAACAGGTATCTGAAATTCCGTGGGAAGCTTCATCTTCGCTTGATGGGTCCTTATCGAGTCTTGGAGGTCTTCAACAATGGCTCCTTATAATGGAAGAGCTAGATGGTATCTTGATGACCACTCGCGTTAATGGGTGGCGTGTCAAGAAATATTGGACGTAAACAAAAGTGCTGATGTTTGCGAGGACGCAAACATGTGAGGGTGGATGTATGTGGTGTCCACAATTTACAAGATTTATGATTTTTTTACTTTTTTAAAGTTAATAACATGTCTATGTAATTGAAATAACTTGGTTACTTAAGATTATACCTTGCTTAGAGGAAAGATGATCTTAAGGTCTTTTTGTAAGGAGAGGTTGACTTCTTCGGAAGACAGAAGACGGACATCTTCCGGAGAGACGTCTTCTCGGATGTGTCTTCCGAAAAATAGAAGACCAAAGACGGAAGACGGAAGACGGGTGCCTTCCAGAAGACAACGACCGCGACTGCATGGGCATCAACCACGTGCCACCTAGGCAAGGGGTAGGTGTATCTACCAGGTAGCCACCATGGTATTAGGTACGTCAAGGAAGTCGAACTCCTAATCGCGCATAGAAGATACGAGAGAAGGCGCATTAGCATGAGATCAGTCGCCTACTTCCCGCACTAAAGGACATCTGCATTTTGAAAGGTCGATTGCAATCGAGGTATCGAATTGAGTTGTGGAAGCAAGGAGAGTGAAATGGAGAACATAGGATTGAATTGAGGCCAGAGAAGGAGCGAGATCGATTCTGTTAAGCTGGAACCACAGTCGAGCTGAAGGAATCCCTACGGATTTCAGGAAGCAGACATTGAGGGCTGTAAGCCGGCCTGTCTCTCACCCAAGGGTACCTCAGATGACTAGGATTACTAGTGCACTTTTATTACAAAGACTCAATTCTACCCATGCTCACTTCACTCAACTCTCTGACCCATATGGTCACATCGGTCCCTCTAATTGCGTTCTTGCAAACAAGTTCTAACCCCGCTCTCAACATTGCATCGCATAGTACTCAAGGACTCCCAAGGTCTCCAATGCTCACTTTACTTATAGACAAAAAAATGAGAGTGTCTTCCACTCTCTCAACTCCTCCTTATATACTCTATAACTTCTTACCGTGGTAACTTTCACTAAGTTACGTTACCTCATGATAAGTGCGCAATCCCAAATAGTTAAACTTCTAAAGGCTACTAAGACTTAAGAATAGCACACACATTACTTGTTCTCCTTTACTAAAGTAAACGATTCTCCTACTTTAACTTTTGTAAAGTGTTAACTTTCCACGCTATCCAATCGGAAGACGACAACAAACTAATACGTCTTTTGAGGAGCATCTTTAGATCTTTATGCATGACTTTCCATCATGCATCCAATCAGCGATGATCAACAAAGTTACATACTTTTGAGAAGCATATTTAGAGCTCCGCACTGTCACATAGTGCCATAGTGGATTATCTAATAGTTTCCTCAACTTAGTTATAACTATCTTAGCTAGTTATGACTACTTTTGATCACTCTAGATTTAGATCTTCGAACTAGAGTAATCTATAAGATAGTCATAACTAATGAAATTTATATAAGCACATGCACAAATAATGGGATACTTGTGGTGTGACATTTACCCCCAGACTTAATTTTCACTCCGTCCTCGGAGTGAAGTATCACGTTGATGAAACTTCTTCAGCTTGTCGTGGTTCACTTGGTCGAAGAACGTACCACTCCTTTCTTGAAGATCATAGGTGTTATTACTCCAGACTTTGGAGATGATGAAAGGCTTAAAATATCGACGTAAGAATTTCTTTTGAACTCGCTTGTGTCTACTAGCATCCCATAACATCACGCACTCACCCTTTTGAAATGACTGTAATTTCATTTTGTTCTTCGTCAAGCACTTGTCATAGCTCTTCTTTTGTTGTAGCTGAGCCATCTCAATTCGTTGAACTGCATCGTCTCTATTCTCCTCCAGCTCCAACAAGGTTTCTCTCCTCTCTTTCTCAGCTATTGGACCGCCCTTTCTCTTCAATCCAGCTTGCAAGGTCTGAAAGGTGGTTAGGTCGAACTGGATTGGTAATCTGGATTCCAACCCATAGAACCGCATGAAGACGTTTGTCCCAGTTGTGTTTGATCCCTTCCATGTCAACATCCTTTGCTAACATTTGGCACAAGGTAAAGTTTGTCCTCTCTACCAAACCATTTGAACTAGGTTTATATGAAGTAGTAACCCTCTGAGAAATGGAGAAGTGTGTGCACATAGCAGTAGTCATACCACTCACAAATTCTCGATCCCTATCAGAAATTAACTCCAAGGGACATCCAAACCGAGTAATGATCCGTTCGTACAGAAATCTACCCACCTCAACTTCTCCAATAGTTACAAGAGGTCTAGCTTCTACCCACTTTGTAAGATAATCTGTAGCTACAACAATATACTTATTGTTGCGAGGGGTGCGATTCAAAGGCTCAACAAAATCTATTCCTCATTTCTCAAAAGGTCCAAGAACCGGAATAGATCTAAGATGGTGTATTTTCAGATTTTGAATCTGAAGAATTGGTACCCACATCAGAAGTAATATCGACAACTTCTGACTACCAGTAGTCCGATGTGGGTCGATCTGATTCTGACATCCCAACTTGATCTCCGAGCAATAGAACTTTGATCCGGTGGTGATTCGGTCCGATGCGTAAATAACCTTTGTGCCAGTTATCTGTTGCATGTACTGCTCGAAGCCAAGGTCTTCCGAGCAACATTCATAACTTGACTCTTTCAAGATTTGAAATGTCATGTTTACTTGCACTCCCATTACTGACACACAAACTCTCTCCAGCACTCCCAATGGCCTAACTCGTTGTCTGTTAGCCATGCCAACCGTGAGACTAGAAGGACGAGTTGGTACTAGATCCAACTTCCTCATGAGTCGTTCTGAGATGACATTTACTGCTGATCTTCCATCGACAAGAACATCTGAGACATCTCTCTCATTGATACGAGCCTCTACTTTTGATGCCTTGTTGCACACCTCTCCTTCACTAGCATCTACAGCACTCACACCGATCGTAGAAGGATTTACCTTCTTCTTTCGACCTCGTCAGGAGCTAGACCGCTACGAAGTTCTTTCCTCACCGAATGATTCAGAGCAATCAACTGTCCCACAGTAATCTTTGCTCGTTGCTTACCCACGTCTTCCATCACATTGTACTTTGATTGCTCCATTGAAATTCTGAAATCAGTATTTCTCAATTTCTTCCGCCGCTCTTTGGTTTTTGAAGAAGATTTGTTACTCCAAGTATTTTGACTTGGAGAATCTTCCATCACGACAGGTTCTCTCTCGTCGAAATGCGTTCTCATCCTCATCCTCTCTTGAGTCAACAACTCTACAGATTGAAAACCTTCTCGTACATCTCTTGGCTCCAAAATGCAATGCATGCTACACCCTTGTCCTTGCTTTGTGAAGTTGAAGCTCCATCCGCCGTTCCACCCTTACGACTTGGACAATTGCGTTGAAAATGTGATCCTTGGCTCGTATAGTTACTTGGTGATCCTTGTGGCGGTCCACTTCTAGACTGATAGTTCTCATAACCTCGTGAGCCTCCTCCAACATTTGGACTCCGGTGTTGCAACAAATTACCATATTGATCTTTAAATCTGCCAGAGACTCTGTCAAACTTTTCAACTCATCACGAAAGTCAGGAGTCACAGATCTAGATGGTACAGTGACTGTAACCGCACTAGTAGGAGCTATCCGAGTCAGATTCTGAAATCGAACAGTCGGAACACTCGCATGCATCAGAGTTGGCATGCTCGGTCTTTGCACATCCCCACATGCTGCCCCAACAGTCACTAGTTGCAAGTCGTCTCCATCCAAACTCTCTTCCATCCTGGTTGCGATCTTCACTGCATCAGCCTTCGAAGTTGGTCTCTCATACCGCACTTGTGTCCGAATCTCTAGCCTCAATCCTCCAATAAAATTCTTTGTGAGCATTGCTCCAATGCCCATCATCGTTGGCTCTACTACATCTCCATTATTTCGTAAAATCATCCGAAACTTTTGCTCTAATTTCTCCACCCTCTCGGCGTAAGTCCTTACTTTCTCTTTTTCTCTTTGTTTGAGGTAAGTTACCTCTATCATTAACTTCTCGTAACTTTCATCAGAAAAAAAAGTTTCAATTAAGGCCTCGATCAATACTTCCCAAGTATCAACTTGAGTCCCCACTATGCTTCTCTTCTTCCTATCCTCATACCATGTCAATGCAGAATTCTCAAGAAATTCAGGTATCAACCCTACCCATTCGCTCTTCTTTCGATCTCCATTGCCAATGCATGCTCGTTTGAAGTCCCTCACAAATCCTTCCACGTCTTCTCCATCCTTTCCGTAAAACACCGTAAGTTTTCCCATCCTTCTCTTCTTTTTTTCTTCTTACTCAAGGTACTACTTGTGGATGTGAAGATCGTACTTCACCGCAATCCACAATTTCCCTCATGGTCATCTTGACCGTACATCTTGACCGTTGACCCTCATGATCATCTTATCTCTCGTATGACAGACTATCTCCATCCTCGCTAGAGGTCTTCACTCGTTCCGTTTCTGCACTCAACCTTCTCTCGAGACCTTCGGCTACAGTTTCTAGCAAAGCAACCACTGCGCTACATGTGCTCAACTGGAATCTCGTCCACTCCAGATCTAGGACAAAAGGTTGTAGGGTCAATGACGCATTGTCTAAGGGAAGAAGGACCTATGTGTAAGCTTAAGTCGACCAACCCTCTTCGCTCACGCAAAAGTCTATTCTTCGTAAGAGACTTGCTCACTTTATGTCCTTCTTTTCCACACAAAAAAAGCACCTCGAGTTCTTCTCCTGGTTCTTACGACCACTCTCTACTTCTTCCTCAAATTCTAGTCAAAATTCTCCTTTCGTCAGATCAGCGGTAACTATCACCGAGTAGCCTTGAGGAATCTTGCTCAACCTCAATTTCCACTCTTGATGTCCTTCCATGACGATGATTTGTCATACATCTCTCTCACTATGTAGCTTGTTTGACACTTTTGATCACTCGACCCTCCTCTCGCTTAGCAATCTCTCACATTACTAGAAGCTTAACTTGTCAACTTTGAGCCTCAGGATCGAACAAAATCCTCTCCAAGAATTCTGAAATTCCTTCACTTTCGTCACTTTCAGTATGCAATATAACAGATTTGACCCCCCTTCGCTTCGAATGCCATAACTCAAGTTCTACTCGATCAATTCATGCATGATTTGGGTGTCTATATAGCTTATCTTGCAAGCTATAAGCATGGAAGATTTCAAGGTCTAACTCTGAAAACTGAAAATGTGAAAATGACTGTAAACTCTTTCCCGAGAGCTCACTGTTTGATACCGAAAAACCCCTTTAACTTTCGAAAGACATAACTCTCTCTTTACAATTGATCTCTCAGAGATATAAAGCTTGTCGGAAAACTTATCTTGTCCTCTATAACATAGTGAATGTACAAAGGTTTTGAACTCATGTTCAAAAATAGACATAAACTGTACTAAAGACTAAATACAAATCTTTGTATCGAGGTCTCGACAACGGAACCAAAAATGTAAGCCGGCATGTCTCTCACCCAAGGGTACCTCAGATGACTAGGATTACTAGTGCACCTTAATTACAAATATTCAATTCTATCCATGCTCACTTCACTCAACTCTCTGACTCGTATGATCACATCGGTCCCTCTTGCAAACAAGTTCTAACCCCGCTCTCAACATTGCATCGCATAGTACTCAAGGACTCCCAAGGTCTCCAATGCTCACTTTACTTATAGACAGGAAATGAGAGTGTCTTCCACTCTCTCAACTCCTCCTTATACACTCTATAATTTCTTACCAGGATAACTTTCACTAAGTTACGTTACCTCATGGTAAGTGCGCAATCCCAAATAGTTGAACTTCTAAAGGCTACTAAGACTTTAAGAATAGCACACACATTACTTAGTTCTCCTTTACTAAAGTAAACGATTCTCCTACTTTAGCTTTTGTAAAGTGTTAACTTTCCACGCTATCCAATCGGAAGACGACAACAAACTAATACGTCTTTTGAGGAGCATCTTTAGATCTTTATGCATGACTTTCCATCATGCATCCAATCAACAACGTGGTCAACAAAGTTACATATTTTTGAGAAGCATATTTAGAGCTCCTCACTTGTCACATAGTGCCATAGTGGATTATCTAATAGTTTCCTCAACTTAGTTATAACTATCTCAGCTAGTTATGACTACTTTTGATCACTCTAGATTTAGATCTTCGAACTAGAGTAACCTATAAGATAGTCATACCTAATGAATTTTATATAAGCACATGCACAAATAATGAGATACTTGTGGTGTGATAGGGCTGAAGGAGGAAGAAGGATCGATTGTAGCAGACGAGGGACGCTGCTCAAGATTGACGATAAGAGCAGGTTCGTGAGGTCGCATTGGAGCTGGGATTGACAAGCGAAAGCGCGCAGAAGACTGAAGGCGCACTAGAAGCAGCCAGGAGCTGTATTGAGATTCTTCCCGTGTTCTTTCTCCTTCTCACCGCTTCCCGTCTCTAATTTGATGTCCCTCATGCTTCCTCGCTCGTTTGCAGGAAGCTCATCGATCGATTTCCCTATCTTGAACTTTCTTCTACAAAAATTGGGCACGGAAGCGCTGTCCAATTCTCGACAGTCATCTTTCCACTTCTTCCTAAGTTGGAATGGAGCTTCCCCACCTCTCATTCTTAAATTCTATCACTTGACTATCTACTCTACCACACCTTTGTTCCTGAACCCATGGACTGAAGACGCTTCTGAATGTCTGAACGTCTTCGGAAGACGACTGTGTTCAATTCGTATCAAGATTGGATTGGATTGGGTTTTGTGTTGAGAGAGGCTTGGTACGAATCCTGAGTGACTTGTGAGTTGATTGTTGTTTCGAGAAGCTGGAAGTTGGGAACCAAGCATGTGCCTCCCGATCTTCCGAGCTTCTCAAATCCACATCTTCCTAGAGAGACTAGAAGATTGGAAATGCTGGCAGAATGCACGAGAAGACGTGAGGGTCCTTTACGGATCTCTTCTGTCCGACCCATAGCAACCTATTCCTTTTTCTTCCCGAACTTAGAAGAGAGTTGTGAGAAACCTTGTTGGTAGAATCTGGAGAGAATGGTGGAGCGTCATGTCTTCCCGTCATGCAGCAAGCTTCTTCTGAGCGTGTATGAAGTAAGGAGTCGGAAGAACGGAGTATGAATGTTTCGTGTCTATTGTGAGGCTAGATTGCGTGTCGAAAGTCGAAGACAAGTGAGACCAGTGATGGGAAGCCTGGCTGCGGTAAGTCTTCCGAGTATATTAGTTAATCGGAAGCTGTCCCAGGAGTCTTCCTGGAGGCCACTGTCACAGCAAGAGCCTGCGACCATCTTCTGAACTTTTCGTACACTCTGCTTCTCACATATCTTGTATCTTCTGTTAGGAAGTAGGATGAAATGCAAGGTGGGTTGTCTTCATGGGAATCCATGCGATGCTTTGCTTAGTTAGGATTGTTTAGATATAGCTAGGAAGACGAGAGGTACTTAGGAAGCACTGTTAGAATTCTGGAAGACGGTATAGTTGTCTTTTGGAAGACTAGATTCGTCTTCCGAGAGTAGAAGCTAGACTGTGAGGACTTGGGAAGGATTGAGCCTTCGGCTCACAACAAGTACGTGTGGCTTAGTGTAACAGAGGCTCGAAGCATGTCGATGCATCCTTGAGGATTGGTGTTGCCGGCAGCAGAGTTGGCAGAGACCAAACCCTTCATCAAGGAGTTGGGTCTCGACTTCTTCTTGTGGGACTGGAACCTCACGGATCAGGGTCTTCTGGAGGAGGTTTGGACAGCACTGCTTCCTCGCAACATTGTACCTGCAAAGGCAAGAGTTGCTCGTGGAATACCATCTTCCTAGACGACGGAGTGGTGACACAAGGTCTTTTACAGACCAGAATCCGAGAACCGAGGGTACGAGCACGAGAAGAAGATCTTACCCATGATCTCAGGGAAGTGACATGTGTCAGGGAGCACGACTTGTCTCTTTCTGGAAGATAGACAGGGAAGGAACGGATGGAAAGTAGAAGCTTACCGCGAGTCGCGGAAGTGTCTTCTGGCGAAGCTATTTCTTCACCTCTTTCCCAAAGGGAAAGCACAGAAGACGAGATACCTTGGAGATCAGGACGTGGAGTTCCTAGAAGCCGTCTAGGAGGGACTGTCCATCAATTGGGGCGCCTTCTTCCACGCTTACGTTCAGACAGAGTTGGTGTACTTGGACACCCCAGCAGGAGGACACCTCACCTCGTTCTTCTGTTATCTGTACATGTCCAAGGAGGACTTGACAAAAGATCAGTTGGCAAGGTATGGGCCAACAGGGAAGTGCGAGGAGAAGGAAGAAACCTGGGGAGAAGACGACCGAGCAGCAGCCGTAACTCTTCCTCCCACTTTAGTGCTTCAGACAAGACCGCACACTCATCAGAAGACGCTTCTGGTGCGAGAAGACGACTCTAGCCGTACGGAAGACGCTTCATCACCGAGGAAGATGGGACCTAGGAGTTTGCCTAGAAAGAGCACCTCTTTCCCGATCATTCATTCTGGATCGAAGTCAGATTCTCAAGAGTAGACGTTGAGCACCAGAACTACGCAGAAGATAGCTTCTGCAACTACAGGGAATCTTCCGAAGACTCCAGAAGCCGAAGTATGGATTGGCATTCCGATTACGACTCGAGGAAGTGCAGCAAAGAAGACCGCTCTTGCAGTGAGAAGAGATCTTCCACCCCGGAAGATGAGAAGAGTAGTGTCTTCTCGCGCGCAGAAGCAAAAGACCACAGTGGTGGAAGAGGCATCCTTGTCTCTAGAAGACAGAGAAGACACCTCTGATCGGATTGTGGAGATGAACCTGTCTTCTACGGGAAGAAGGTTGGAGGAATTCAGCGCCTTCTTCCACTCAGAGATCCAGCCAGTCATGGAGTTGGTGGAGAAACGCGCGATGACTCAGGAGAAGCCACTGAGACATGAATTCGGTCTGTGCACCTTGATGCAGCAGACGGGGTTAGATCAATCACAACGGGGTTAGATCAATCACAGGGTGTGTGCCCCCGGTAGCCTTCCCAAGCTTCTGCTTACGAAAATGGTCTTCCTGCAGCACTACAACGACAATTATCTTCACGGAAGCTCACTAGAAGAAGATAGGAAGATGGGAAGATGAGAGAAGATAGGGAAGAAGAGAAAATCCAAACAAGAGAAAACAAGATGAAAATGAGAAATTAAGACTCCGACAGGCTTCTAGTCCGGACCTTGACTAACAAGCCATCCCTGCTTGTAGTAATTTGAGGAAGAAGACCACAAATTTGCTTACAGTTACACAGTCTTCTACTCGAAGATGTCGTCTTCTGCTATGGGAAGAAGGCTTCTTTCTTCTTCTGTCGTTGCTGCGACTACTCTGTCGTCTGGGATCGCTTATCCATTGGATTGTCCGTACGTGGATCCTAAGTGCTCCACTGGATGAGACAAGCTTCGACTCTGCACAACTTCTAACAATCACCGCCACTCAAGAAGAAGGCTTCTCATGCACAATTGGGTGTGAATTCGAGGAAACCCATTGTCCAGAAGACACAGACAAAGCTTCAGCACTCAAACTTGAAATCAATCCCTCGACAAGAAGTACATTAGTGTTGGGAAGCTCACTCTCGCTACTTCCTACTCTTACTCCTCGACACACCAACTTAGAAACAGGACTACACGATGATGCTGTTCCCTGCTCTAGACTGTCCATTATCCTCTATCTCATCTTCGATCCACTTCTGGAAGCGAGAATGCAGACCCCTCTTGTGTAATCCAATTCTATTCGTATGTCTCTAGCATTGGACGTAATGTGTGTACTGTATGAAGATGTGTGACCCTCAGTACAGTAAAATGTGTCTGTCACATGTGTGTACGAAATCCTACTATGTATCCTAACTTATACATCTGCCTTGAGGCGTAGGGGAGATCCCCTCCAATCCTCAACTTGCAATCAAGAGAGATGGGAGGCTATCGGAAGACCACCACCTCACATGCAGTCGGCTCCCTGCCTTGGTTTAGAAACTTACTTTCTACTCATGCGCTGCCTACTATGGCACATGGACAGTTATCTAAAATTACAAGGGAAATTGCCACTTCTCAAGATAGCAAATTTCAACTCCTACCAAAATTAGCAAGTCAACTGTCTTCCTAACTTGCTACCAACTCTAATTCGCTGGGTGTGATCTCCTCCTGATCTAGTCTTACATGAACTCCTAACTCGGTCTTTGATAAGGTGGGAAGCCCTGCTAGTACCTCGGGTGTGACTGAGGTGGCTTCCTCCTCTCTGTTCGTCGCTTGCTCTTCTGGGACGGCTTCGGAAGACAGAACCGTCTTCTGGGAAGTTGAGTCCACCTACGCTTCCTCGCTCTTCTGTGACATTGGTTCGACACTAGGAGCTGCGGTGACTTCGCAGTGATCAGAGGAAGTCACCTCCTCCACTCGAAACACCTGAGAAGACAACTCTACTTCATGTCTTTCATAAGACACCTTGTCTTCCGGGGTTTCTTCTGCGGTCTTTGACGTCCAGCGCTGTCGTGATGTGAATCATTTCACATAGTAAATGATTCACCTCTTCGCTAGGAGTTAGTCTCTCTGAGTGAAGTTAAGACGTCAGAGAAGTTGATTCTGGAGGATGTGGACATTGACGGCTACGGGTTACACTTCTATTTCGACACTTGGGAGTTAGTAGCGGTAGAAGTTAGCTTAATGTTACTCCTAGTCCTTCATGCATATATTAACACCGTTGTGTTATACGTTTTAAGTCCTAGTAGGCTGATAGTATGCTAGTTATCTTGTTCAAGCATTTGTACGCTCGTGCGAGTGACTTCTTACTTGTCTATGATGTTTAGCATTTTAGGGGAGCTAACGTGGTAGCCTATGAGTGAAGTTAAGTTACCACGTGGATTAGGGTACTAAAGGACAACCAAGTGGAGCTATGAACTCCCATTGGTCCGTTTTTGTCTTTTGTAAAACTTTAAATTTAGAAACAAAAGTCTAAAGGAGAGTTCGAGCATTTGGTGAAGACAATGCAAAATCTAAGAGCACAGGAGGATAGATTTCGTCGTGCCAAGCACTACCAGTGAAATTCTTGATCGATTTGGATCAATAAACAAGGAGTTATGCCAATTTGAAGTTCGAGTTGAATCAGAATTGCAGCACTTTTGTTGGATTTGGGGTTTTCAGTGTCAATTGCAGCAGAATCGAGGAAATTGCTTCAAACCTTCGTGGTTGCGTTCACTGTCAGCGGGGATACGACTATCCAAAAAGTTTCAAGTCATTTGAGTGAGTGAGTAATTCAGGGCGGCCGCTGAAGCAGAGGGGGTCTGAAAAGCTCTCAATCTAGAGCAGCAACTTCAGAGAACGAGATCTGGAGAACGGTGTACAATCAGGAGTGCCAACTTCACAAGGGTGTTCAGCATCATGTAGACTCCAAATCCTGTAAGAATCTTTGGAAGTGATCGAGCCAATTTTCTATTGTAGGTCGAAATAGCTGTCTGAGTATCAGAAATTACCACAATATCTTTACCCAGAATGTTTCTGTCCATATCTTGGTGCTAGAGTTTGGTCTCAAGCTGATACTTCTACAAGGCCCTACGACCAAAGTATTGTATCTTATAATATGTATTTCTATTCACTTTATTTGACCAGTTTATAGCATTGTTGCCTTAGGCACTACATGTAATAGTCTTTTTCATACGAGGATCAACCATATCAAAAAGAAGAAATGAGCTTTTTGTTATAAATCTATTAATATTACCATATTTGTTTAATATAATTCCTTCAAATTCCTTCATCTGGATGGGATAGCCAATCCGCTTGAAGAACATTGGGACAACATTGCAGAGTTACCTTGGTTGAAGCAGTCAGTATATCCACGATGCTCCGTTCCGCTACTTCAAGCAGCACATCTTCATAATCAAGTGTCAAGTTGAAATACGCGAAGCTAGATGCAGGTGCGTGTCGGATGGCAGCTCCGTCAACAATGCCATCGTACACTCCTCATCCTGTCGAGTCTCCAAAGGACCCATCTGTATTGTTAGAAAGCAGAAAGTATCCCAGTCCTCCTCATCCACTACCTCAGGTGTTGTTACTTCACCAAAAGGTGAAGAGAACAACGAGTTCACCGACGAAGTCATTTCGGCACAAATCTCTTCTCTGCTTCTGGAGTGGAAATCCTTCTTTGGAAGAAGCTTGTTGTCACTACCTAGAGTGAAGGGTATGATGAAACCAGCTCTATGAGAGAGCAGAAGTGATTGGCCAACGAAGGAGAGCTTCGAAACCACATATAACGGTCTTGGCGATCGGTGAAGTAGGACGAACTCATATTTGCACCAATCATCAGAAAATGATCGTCGAAAACAAAAGCTTTCAGGTGACAAACTCCAACGATTTCATTAACACGCGGTAGTAGCAACCACTGAAGAGCTTTTGTCAAGTCCGGAGTGCGGTACAATGAGATTTTCAATCTCTCTCCATCTGTAGAGAACTTCGTTTGCCACCATTTTGCTGAATCTGACAACAGGACCGAGGAGAGCATTGTTGTACTAGAGGTGAACCGAGGATCTTTCGAATCATGAGTGGGTCGAGTAGAACGCAACGCGTCGAAGAGCAAGGTCACGCGAAGGGCTGGGTTGTCTGCAAGTGCATTTGCAACAACATCCAGCTGTGGTTACCGACCTTAAGGACCTTACCAAGAAAGAGAACTTGTTCATATCACTGCTTGCAATCACCCAAAACTAAGAATGAATGAACAAAGGACTAACAGCAATGTGTTGTACTTTTTCTCCATATGAACTCTCCCCTAACAGGTGTACGTTACTACTTCACTCTAGAAAGGACAAATCACTTCAGGTGATCCCATCCATACGAGAAAATGATGTTCTGAAAGACGTTATCACAATGTTATCTTGACTACATATGGTCACTTGAGTCAACCAAAACCCATAAATAACACAGGAAGACATAACCTCTTTCTATTAGAAAGACATGTGCTTTTCACGAATATTAAATTTTTAAATTTTTAAATTTTAACTTATAACCTAACCCTCCCAAGAAGGATCGGGGTATAAATAAAAATCTTTTCATATTCCCCTTTTCTTCCTAACTACTTGAAGAATGTGAATATGCATACTCAAAATCAATATCATAATACCCATCATATCAAGAGATCTAAATCCACCCACTCGTTGGCCATAATCGCTATTCAAGCTACTAACCAAAAAATGTACAAAGAATGAGACAGGGTTGCATAGGGAAATTTATGTACTAGACAAGTCTGGAAGCATTTCTGCACTATATAGTTGACTTTCCTAAATCATAAATACCATTTAGGTTGAAACTTTAAATGCACAAGTTGAACAAGTTCACGACCAACTGCTTTGACCTTTTCATTGTTTTTCTTTTTCAAAAAGAACGACAATGAAAAGCTTAAGATTAAATGCTAGTTCTTCATGAGTTAAAAACTAGAATTGAACTATTTGAGTTGATAAACTTAAACATAACCGAGAGGATAACACATCTGGATGTTTCACCTTATGTAACTCCAGTTTCTTTGTGTGGTAGTATAAACTAAATGTACAGATTACCAAAACATTCGACATGATCGTTATCAAAATGAATATCTTGTATTTTAGGACAGGAACAATTATTCTTCCTCATTAACACTCTCTCGCTTTGAGTTGTAAATCCTCATCTTCTATCATGTCCAGTCTAGATCGACACAGTTTCATCAGAGCTTTTGTCCAAAACAATCCACATACACATATGGCAGAAGAAATATGATATATTCACATGCCAAATCTTGGCTAAGGGCACTGTGGCTTCGTGAAAAAAATGATTTTATTTTTGCTACGATCTAGACCTAGTGAATCGCTAGAAACGATCCACATCTCGATGTTTGACAATACCTTTTCCAGTGACTTCCAATGTTTCTTCCTTGTTTCTATTTACCAGCCATCTGGTGTTATATGATGAGAATATCACCCTGCATCATGTATATGACCTACAATTCCGCGTGAGCTTACTGACAGTGTAACCTCAACAACCTGCGCTTAGTTACTTTGGTGTAAGTGATTCAATATCTCTGCCATCTGCTATTGACTTTGGTGCTTAGTGAGAGCACGAGAGAGTTTGATGCATTCCCTCTAATCATCCGACTGAAAATTAGAATTCTAGAGTACGTAACACTGAAACTTTACCTCTTCTTTTGCATTTTCGGGTTCTTGCATCCGAAAGGGTAGATAAGTTGGAGCAACGGTTTCGGACGGTCCTACAGAAGAGTGGAGACAATGTGAAGCTAACGATGGCGGGGATTGGAGCAGTGTTGACCAAGAACTTGGTGGGAGGGTTGAGACCTTCAATTCGAACCCAAGTGAGATACGAGAAATCAACAACCAAAGCGGAGGTCATCAAGATTACGACAAATATGGAAGAGAGTTTGGATGAAGGGGATATCATCCAACCTCATCATGCCGCTCTGGTGTTGACTCCGACTCTTGGTTTAACCACAACGATAACATCTGCACCATCACAATTGGTGATGGCTTCAACGTCAGCTCCTACTCCAACGGTGGTGTCAAGATCATTTGTCCCTACAGCCGTGTCTACTCCCACCTCTGATTTCCATGCTGAGTTGAAGAGCATCACCGATACTCTTGCGAATCTCAAGATAAACGTGGTGCAGTTACAAGAATGGAGGAACAAAGGTGGAAGAGGAGGTCTAAGAGATTACGACAACAATCCCAATCGAGGAAATCAAGGTAACGTTGGAGGCAACCAAGGTAAGTTTGGAGGAATCACTTGTTGGACGTGTGGAGGTTCTCATTTCCAGCGAAATTGTCTTAACAACGGAGCAAGAGGTGCCGAAGTTGTCAAAATGAATGTGGGTGGAGGAAATCCATCACAAGGACGAGACAAGGAGGTGGCTACTATCGATGTCGTGCGAGATCCCATCTACAAGAAAGGAGAGAGTTCAAACTCTTCTCATGCACCGGTGGAGCTTTTAGCTCAAGAAAGGAAAAGAACTCGATTTTCTAATGAACCGGTTTTCATGGAAGAGTCAACAAGTAGAAGTACTCGTTCGAGTAATGTTTCGAGTACACCAAAGGAGCTAAGAAAGAAGTTGGAGATGACAGATTTCACCATTTCATCTTCCCAAGCGTGATATGATGTGGTTGAAGATGTGGGTGCTCAGAAAGCCAACATCACTGTTGGGCAATTGATCGCACTTAATCCCAGCTTACGAAGGGAACTCAGAGGAG
Organism: Asterella californica; assembly: GCA_036924285.1. Taxonomy (NCBI): domain Eukaryota; kingdom Viridiplantae; phylum Streptophyta; class Marchantiopsida; order Marchantiales; family Aytoniaceae; genus Asterella; species Asterella californica. The sequence continues at coordinate 47,128,335 of JAYKYS010000003.1, read as the reverse complement.
GATTGACTTCTAAGAGAAGCAAGAAGAAGAAACCCAAGAGCAAGACATCGAAGTCTGTGGGAGTTGGTGTGGTGGATGTGCATGCTTCAAAGGTATGCACTAGGGCTTCAAAGATTGAAGTCAGGTTGAATGGTCACTACGTCTCTGACGTATTGGTGGATGGAGGGTCGATTGTAAATACCATATCAGAGAGGTTGATGAAGAAGTTGGGGATGGAACCAACTCGCCCGGCTAGCATTGTCGTGGGGATGGCTAACAAGCAACGGGTAAGACCTCTTGATGTGTTAGAGAAGGTGGTCGTGTCTGTGATGGGAGTTCAAACATTGATGTCCTTTCAAGTGTTAAATGACTCTAGTTATGATTTGCTCTTAGGTAGGTCTTGGTTGAGAGCTGTGTGCACCACTGATAGGTGGCACAAGGGATACTTACGGACTGGGCCTAGAGATCATAGAGTGATAGTACCTCTCTCGGGTGTTGGAGTTGTGACTTCTGACTCTGATAGACCCACTAGTGACTACTGAGAATCTGATACGAAGGATGATCAAAGTGTCTCAGAAGTAGATATCGAAGATTCTTACAATCAAGAATCCTCGTCTGAGGACGAAGGATTTGATCGAGATGAATCATTACATCAGCTTAGTGCTATTGACTTGTTGCCTTGACAAGCAGTGGAGAAAGATCTTGATAAAGAAGAGTTGAGTGAGACAGAGATTGTGAGAAGACTCTCTACCCTGAAGTTTGATATCAATGTCACTCAAGAGGAGAAAAGTAGATTCTTAGATATATTTCAAAAATATATCCATGTGTTTGCTTTTAGTTACAAGGATTTGAAAGAGGTGACTCTCGAGACTCTTCGAATCGAATTGGAGAGAACGCAAGACCAGTTCGACAGAAGCAAAGAAGGGTCAATCCTACAACAGCATTATGGTCAAGGAGGAGATAGACAAGTTGAAGGAGGCGAGTTTCATCTATGAGGTGGAGAACTCAGAATGGGTTTCACCCATTGTGATCGTCAAGAAGAAGAATGGTAAGCTGCGAGTGTGCATAGATTATAAGAAGTTGAATGCAGTTACCAAGAAGGATTATTATCCTCTACCATTTATAGATGAGATTTTGAAAGAAGTTGCTGGTCATGGGTGGTACAGCTTTGGTGATGGTTATAGTGGGTATAACCAGATGAAGATAGCATAGGAGTACCAGCAGTTGACTACTTCACTACTCCTTGAGAACATTTGCATTTCGAGTGATGTCATTCGGACTGTGTACTGCTCCGACCACGTTTCAGAGGTTCATGAACAAGGTGTTTGAACCATTCATAGAGAAGTTTGTTCGTGATTTCATTGACGATTTTTGTGTGTACGGAAGAAAGAAGGACCACTTTGATCATGTGATCAAAGTTTTGCAGCGGTTGGAGCAAGCCAACGCTTCTCTAAATCCAGAGAAGTGCATCTTTGGCTGCGAAGAAGGTCTTCTGTTAGGGCACATCATTTCCAAAAATGGGATTGCGGTAGATCTTGAGAAGGTGAAGAAGATTGTGGATCTTTCATTTCCGATCAACTTGACAAAGTTGAGGCAGTTTCTTGGCATGGTTGGATATTATCGTAGGTTTGTCTTTTCCTTCTCAAACAAAGCAGTAGCTTTGACTATGTACATGAAGAAGGGAATTGATTTTGACTTGATAGTGCATGATCAGAAGGCAAAAGAAGCATTTGAGGAGCTGAAAACGGCATTGATGACATCTCCTATACTTGCTAGAGCTGAGTGGAGTAAAGCATTTATCCTGTATACGGGTACAGATGTCGGGTTGAGAGTCTTCCTGGGAAGGACGAACCTTCTGGCTACCGTAGAAGTAGCCGCAGTAGCGCTCTTGCGATCCATCTCTTCTCCTTGTAGTAAACTCAACCTTCTCAATCAATCACCCCAAGAGCTCTCAGTGGAAGCACCAGATGTCGGGTTGAGAGTCTTCCTGAAAAAGACGAACCTTCTGGCTGTGATATGAGCTTGAAGGATGTGTTTAATCTACTCAAGGAAGCGTTGGGCTTCGGGCTGTGGCTGGTTTACTCAAAAGATAGGCTTCAAGTCTCAAGGTGATATTGAAAAACACTCATATAAGTCTCTTGGCTCTTCTGATATGTTCAAGAAGCAAAGTTCAGGCTTAACTAGCAATGATAAGATCAGATGGCAAACTTTGACACTCAGGATTGAGAAATATGTGAAGTTTCAGACTTCAGAACTCTTCCTACATGTCAATGAGGTCCTACTGGATACACATACAAAGTTTCAACTTCAGATCAATTCAGAGCACTAAGATATGAGTAGAAACTTTCTGAGTAGAGAAATTACGGCAATTTCTGGTGCCCAGACAGCTATTTCGACCTAGAACAGAGAATTGGCTTGATCACTTTGGAAAATTCTTACAGGATTCGCAGTACACAGCTTGCTGAACACTCCTGTGAAGTTGTGCCTCCTGATTCCACACAGAACTCCAGATCTCGCTCTCTGAAGTTGCTGTTCCAGATTGAGGTGATGATGCCATCGGGGTTATGGGAATGCGTTACTTGGTGTTGGCTCGAGAGGATCTCTCCAACTATGTGGAGGGATGAGCACTACGGACGAAGACTACAGAAAATATCTGCAGGTTCGTGCTTGAAGATATCATCTGTCGTTATGGATCGATTGGGAGATTACGTGCAGATAGAGGCGAGTTGAGAGACACTGAAGTGAAGGAGTTTTTTGCTCGTTATGGAGTAAAGCTTCGACTTACTACTGCTATGAATCCAGAGGGCATCGATAAGAGTGAACGAGGACATCCTTCTATTGTTCACGCTTTAGTGAAAGCATGCGATGATAAGCCCAGAGAATGACCGAGACTACTTCCATTTGCTTTGTGGGCTGATAGAACTACACACTGTACCACGATTGGTTATATGCCAGTTGAGCTTATGTTGGATCAGAAACCGATCATGCCTGCTGAGGAGTACTTTCCTACGTGGGCTACGCTACCGTGGGAAGATGGTATAGATCGTGCTTCACTCCTAAATTTACGTATTAGGCAATTAAGCGAAGGGAGGAGGATCTTGCTGATGCGCAGGAGAGGCTGAAGGTGGCTCGAGTCAGAAACAAGGAACGTTTTGACAAGACTCACCGACTATGACCGAAGTCAATACATGTTGGTGATTGGGTTCTGGTATATGATAGCACGTTGGAGAATCAGCATTCTACACTTCGTAAGTTCTCTCGAAGATGGTTCGGGCCTTATGTTGTGCTAGATGTGTATGAGAATGCCACTTATAGTTTGCGTGAGTTGGATGGTACTCCTTTGAAGCTATCTGTGGCTGGCAAACGTGTGAAATTGTTCAAGAGGCGCGGAGGGTCAGTTGAGTTATTCAACTTTCTGGAGTCAGAGCTGAGGACAACAAGAGACGGAGACGTCCCAGTGTCTGATGAGGCTGAGCGGAGGAGAGCGATGATGATGAAGATCAAACAGAAGACTGAGGAGATTGGCACATACCAGAGGATGTGCAGGTTTGGAGGGGGTGGATGTCGTGATGTGAATCATTTCACATAGTAAATGATTCACTTCTCTGTCAGGCGTTAGTCTTTCTGAGTGAAGTTAAGATCTTAGAGAAGTCCATTTTTGGAAGATGTTATATATTGAGTCTTAGTAGGTTGATTACCATGTCGATAGGATTTAAGCTCATGGGTTGTATTTGCGTGTCGCCCATGCACGCTTTCTAGCTGATTTCAAGTTACTTTCAGGGCTGCGTGTCATTTTAGGTAGTTTAGATTTTACGTTGGCACTTTAGGGAGCTTGACGTGGTAGCCTATGAGTGTAGTTAAGTTGCTATATGGTTTAAGGCACAAAAGGACAACCAAATGGAGCTATGAACTCTCATTGGTTCATTTTTGTCTTTTGTGTAACTCTAACTTTAGAAACAGAGCTCTAAAGAGGATTTCGAGCAATTGGTGAGAGTAATGCGAAATCTGAGAGCACAGGGAGATAGAGCTCGTCGAGCCAAGCACCATCAGTGAAATTCTTGATCGATTTGGATCAATAAACAAAGAGTTATGCCCAATTGAAGTTCGGATTGTGCCAAATCTGCATCACTTTTGTTGATTTTGGGGTTTTGAGTGTCAATTGCAGCAGAATCGAGGAAATCGCTTCAAACCTTCGTGTTTGTGTTCACTGTCAGCAGGGCTACGAGTGTCTCCAAATTTTCATGTCAATTGAGTGAGTGAGTAATTCAGGGCGACCGCTGAAGTATCTGCAATTGGATTGTCCTTCCCTGCTATATGCTTTAGCTCAGGGTTCAGACTCCGGACATAAGCAATCCATCCCAGCATTGCTATGTCTGGTGTATTGCAGTTCGCTATCATATCCAACAAAGGCAAACAATCTGTTTCTAGTATCACACGAGCTCCTATCAAGAACTCCCGATCTACCTTCATAGCAGTAACAGCTCCCCACAACTCACGCTTCACTTGAGGATAGTTACGCTGTCTATTTGTTAAGATCCGAGCTCCAAACCTTGAAACAAACCGCACACCTTCTACATCTTCTTGGCCAACTACCCATCCAATCGTCTTTGGACTCGTATCAACAGTCAGTACCACAGGTCTCCCGCTCTCGTAGCTAAGCCTCCTTAGTATAGGTGGAGACTTCAGAATCTCCTTCAGCTGCTCCATCGTCTCATGATGTTCTTGCCGCTAAGTAAACCTCATTCCCTTTCTCAGAAGTGCATACAGAGGCTCGGCAATGTGTGCATAATGAGGAATACTCACACGAAAGAACACACAACCTCCCAAGAACTGTCGAACCTGTAGTGACGCAGGATTACTCCTTTTGCTCATTTAGTATACAAGATATCGTTCCCACAGAGGATTTACGTAAGTAATCGCTGCTCTAAGTTCTAAGATCTGTTCAAACACACAAACACACCCGTCTTCTCACAAAACCACACAAAACCACACGTCTTCCAGACACGCCACATGGTGCTCTGGAACTAAACAAACAACTACCAATTACAATATCACACAACTGTTCACAGAGAAGCTCGGGAAGACGATCTTCTTGCTTCCAGGTTGCTTCTTCCGGTCTTCTCGATACCGTCTTCCCGAAGCGATTCTCGTCTTCTGGGGGTTCAACTCGTCTTCTCACACCTCCAGAAGATTGTCCTGCTTCGCAGAAGTCGACTAGCAACGGTCGTTACACCTTATTCTCACACTCACATTCCAACGGGTTAGATTAATCACAGGGTGTATGCCCCCTGTAGCCTTCCCAAGCTTCTGCCTACGGAAATGGTCTTCCTGCAGCACTACAACGACATTCACCTTCACGGAAGCTCAATAGAAGTCTCGGAAGCTTACTAGAAGAAGGTAAGAGGATGGGGAAGATGAGAAAAGCCAAACAAGAGAAAACAAGATGAAAAGAGGCAAGATTCCGACAGGCTTCTAGTCCGGATCCTGACTAACAAGCCATCTCTGCTTGTAATAGTTTGGGGAGGAAGACAACAAATGTGAGTACTGTTGCACCGTCTTCTACTCGAGGATGTCGTCTTCTGTTGCGGGAAGAAGGCTTCTTTCTTCTTCACTTCGCTGCTCTGACTGCCCTGTCTTCTGGGATCCCTTACCCAAAAGACCGTTTGTACGTAGATCCCAAGTGCTCTACTGAACGAGTCAAGCTACACTTCCACAACTGCTGACAGTCACCGCCACTCAAGAAGAACACTTCCCATGCACAATTGGGAGCGAATTCAAAGAACCCACCATCCAGAAGACATGGACAAAGCTTCTGCACTCAAATCCACAATCTATTCCCCGAGAAGAAGTCACAATGGCATTGGGAAGCTCACTCCCTCTACTTCCTGCGTCTACTCCTCGACACACCAGCCTAGCTAACAGGACTGCACGAGGATGCCGTTCCCTGTTCCTAGACTGTCCACTACTTCTATCTACATCTTCGAACCACTGCTGGTGCGAGGATGCAGACCCCTCCGGTGTATTCCAAGTTTATTCGAATGTTTCCAACAACGGGTGTAGTACGAAGAACTACCTATCATGTCTCTGCTCTAATGTGTCTCGCCTGCCTGCCCGTAGAATCGGTGTGTATGTTCAGTTGCTACAGAATTCTACAGAACTGGCAGCCCCTATCTCCTTCTCTGCTATCCTACTTATGTTGCGGCCGTGAGAACCAGGGGAGATGACAACCATGGAGAGAGAGGCGCTGACAGGAGGTTGTCACCTCACATGCAAGCGGTTCCCCTGCCCGAATTGGTCATCTGCCTTGTCCTTCCTACGCTACCTATGCTGCCACATGGTGTCCTAACTAATATTACATGGAAAAACTGTCACTCTTAAGATAGCATGTTCGATCTTACTATATTTGGAATTGTTAATGGAGTTACTAACTACTCAGATTGCACGGAGACAATCTCTACTTGATCTGATCCTATCGGAGCTCCTAACGCGACTTCTGATAAGCTAGAAAGCCCTGCAGTTACCTCGGGTGTCACTGAGGTGGCTTCCTCCTCGTCGTTTCTTGCTGGCCCTGCTGTCGCTGCTACTGCGTCTTCCTCGGCTTCGGCTTCTGCTTCGGAAGACAGAAGCGTCTTCTGGGAAGCGGAGTCGACCGGCGCTTCTTCCGTCTTCTGAGGCACGGGTGTGGGACTAGGGACCATGGGGACCTCATGGGGATCCGGGGAAGTCGCTTCCTCCACGCGGAATACCTGGGAAGACGGCTCGTCTTCCTGTCTTCCAGAAGACATCTTGTCTTCCGGAGCGTCTTCTGGAGTCGTTTTGGCTTCCAACGCTGTCACCACCAGGTGTACAGCGAGGTCGAACTCCTCCTTCTCCATTCTGGATCCAGTCGATGGTGCTGGAGCGTGGGAAGATGCGGTTGCAAGTGTCGGAAGCGAGGGAAGACCATAAAGTGTCTTCACTCCTTCTATCTGTCGATCCAAGTACCTGAACATGCTCTCCTGGCATTCCACCAACATCGCTTTGGACTCGCTAAGGTAAGTAACTTCCTCCCCGCGGTGTAGTTGAACTTCTTCCGAAGCGCTTCCACCGACTGTGCCAACATCTTCTGTGCACGGGCCTCTGCTGCTTCCCGCTGCGTCTTCTCAACTGCAGCTCGCGCTTCCGCAGCTTCTCGCTGCGTCTTCCATATGGTCTGTTCTTCTGCGAGGGCGGTGATCTTCTCCCGCACTCGGGTGACTTCTTGATTGCGCTGCTGTACCCGCGCCTGCAACTCCTGGTTGCTCTTCCGAAGCTGTACCAGCTCCTTGGCAGAAGCGGCTTCTTCCGCCTTGTACCTGGCTGCAAGCTTCTCCGTGGTGCGGAGACTAGCTTCCAGCGACTCCGTTTTCTTCTGGTCTTCTCCCTGTCGCAGCAAGGTGCGCAGGCCGAATCCAGGTTGTAAGGGCTTCTCCTGTGCCCTCGCTCTCTTCTCCAGCAACTCCATAGCTGGCTGGATCTCCTTCTGGAAGTAGGCACTGAACTCCTCCAGTCGTCTTCCTGCGGAAGACAAGTTCATCTCCACCACTCGCTCCGCGATGTCGACTTCGTCTTCCAGAGGCAAGGGAGCCTCTTCCACCACTACGGCCTTCATCTTCTACACACGAAAAGAAGCTACTCTTCTCATCTTCCGGGGTGGAAGACTCCTCATGGCAGGAGCGGCTCTCTTCTTTGCGCTTCCTCGCATCGCAGCAGGAGCGCCCATCCATCCTTCGTCTTCTGGAGTCTTCGGAAGACTCCCAGGTGTTGCAGAAGCAGTCTTCTGCTCCGATCGAGTACTCAGCAGGTCTTCTTCCGAGTCGGACTCCGATCCTGAATGAATGAGGGAGATGGGTGTCCTCGGTACACTTCTGGGACCCATCTTCCTCAGTGGCGTGGCGTCTTCCGACCCACTAGACTCATCTTCCCTCACCAGAAGCGTCTTCTGGTGAGAGCCGGGCCTCAGCTGTGGCATCAGAGTGGGAGGGGGCGTTGCTACTGCCTCTCGGTCATCGTCTTCCGAGGTCTCCTCCTTCACCTCCTGTCGCTCCGTTGGTCCATACACTGCCAGCTTATCTTCCTTAAGATCCCCCATGGCTACATACAAGTAGCAGAGGAAGGGCGTCAGGTGTCCTCCCGCCGGGGTACCTAAGTATGCTAGCTCCGTCTCTACATAGTTGTGGATGTACGCGCCCCAGTAGATGGACACTCTGTCATCCCACACTGATTCCAGGAACTCCACGTCCTGATCTCCTAAGTACCTGATCTTTTGCGCTTTCCCCTTGGAGAAAAGATGCAGAAACAACTTCGTCAGAAGTCGCTTCTTCGGCTCCCGGTAAGATTCTATCTTCCAACCGTTCCTCCCCTGCCTGTCTTCCACGAAAAGGCAGGTGGTGCTCCCAGGCACATGCCACGAACTCACAATCCTAGGCAAGATCTTCTTCTCGTACCAATATCCTCGGTTCTCGGACTCAGGCCTGTGAAAAGCCTTGCGCCACCAGTCTTCAGTCCAGGAAGACGGTCTTCCCCGAGCTACTCCTACTTTCGTAGGTACACGGTTACGCGGTGGTAACGCGGCCCACACCTCCTCCAGAAGCCCTTGATCTGCGAGGTTCCAATCCCACAGGAAGAAGTCGAGACCCAACTCCTTGAGGAAAGGGGTGGCCTCAGCCAATTCTGCCGCGAGTAACACCAAGCCTCGCGGGTGCATCGACATACCTGGAAGATCTGTTGCACTAAACCACAAGCACCTACTATGAGCTGAAGGCTCAGTTCTTCCCGAATGCCCACAGCCTAGCTTCTACTTCTCAGAAGACGAAACTAGTCTTCCAGAAGACAGCTACTCCGTCTTCCGGGATTCTAACAGTACTTCCTAGATAGCTCTCGTCTTCCGAGCTATATCTAAACAATCCTATCTAAGCAAGGCCTCGCATGGATTACCAAGAAGACAACCCACCTTGCATTACATCCTATTTCCTATCAGAAGATACAAGATATGCGAGAAGTAGAGTATAAGAAAGGTTCAAAAGATGGTTGCGGGCTCCTGCGGTGACAGTGGCCTCTGGGAAGAAACTCGGGACAACTTCCGATTCAATGTCTTTCTCGGAAGACTCCCCGAAGTCAGACTTCCCTTCACTGATTTCACCTGTCTTTGTCTTCCTATGCGCAATCTATCCTCACAACAGACTCAAGACAACTGCACTCTGTTCTTCTGACTTCTCACCTCTCATACGCACTCAGAAGAAGCTTGCTGCATGATGGGAAGACATGACCCTCGACCATTCTCTCCAGATTCTGCCAGCAAGACCTCTCACAACTCTCTTCTAAGTTAGGGAAGAAGAAGGAATAAGCTGCTATGGGTCGGACAGAAGAGACCCGAATGGAGCCTCACGTCTTCTCGCTCATTTTGCCAGCCTTTCAGTCTTCTAGTCTCTCTAGGAAGATGTGGAGTTGAGAAGCTTGGAAGACCGGGAGGCACAGGCCTAGTTCCCGACTTCCAACTTCTCGAAATACAAAACAACTCACCGCACCACTCGGGATTCGTACCAAGCCTCTCTTAACACAAAGCAACACAAATCCAATCTTGATACGAATTGTGTTCAGTCGACTTCCGAAGACAGTCTTCCGAAGAGGGTCAAGTTTAAGAAGCGTCTTCCGAAGATGTTCCTATCTTCCGAATCGTCTTCTGTTCCAAGTTTCGGAGATAGTGAAGTAGTAGGATAGGAAAATTGATAGTTGGGGTCTCCAATTTGAGGGCTAGGAGTAGGGAAGCTCGAATTGAGCTCGGGAAGAAGTAAGGAGATGTCTGACAGAAATTGGGCAGCGCTTCCGCACCCAATGTCTCAATAGAAAGAATGGGGGGGTAGGGTAATCGATCAGGCTGCCTGCACACAATCAAGGAAGCGCGGGGAATACCAGGAAAAGGCGAGAAGAAGTGGGAAGGGGAAACAACAGGGGAAAGAACCTCTACAGTCTTCTTCTGCTCCCCGAGTTATCTTCGACCTCCGCGCTCTTCTTGGCTCTGGTCCTAGCTTCAATGCGACTCCTCACGACTGCGCCTGCTGTCAATCTCTTGGTCACGCCTCGATTCCACCTTCGATTCTACTTGCTACTCTCCAATGTCAGCTTCTCGGGAGCTCACAGAAAATACCTTCGCTCTCTGCCGTTTGTGCTCCAGCAATTCGGTCTCGCCCTTCGCCTAGCTGCCAACTGATTCTCTCCTACCTCGATGTCCTCACTCGATTCCTCTCTCAAAGCTAACTCGCGAAGCTCACTATCTCCAATCGATCTTCTCAAGCGCTGTGCTGCGAGAAGTTGGAATGTGCCTAATGTGCTTCCTTACGCATCTTCCCCGCAGATTAGGGGTTCTCGACATTAGGTGTCTTCTCCGACCTACCTACCTATTCGGTGCGACTCAGTAGGTACACCTACTGTCTTATCCGAAAACTCGTGGTTGGCCTTCGCGGTCACTGTCTTCCGCCGTCTTCTCATCTTCCGCCGTCTTCCCGTCTTCTGAAGACGCAACTGAGAAGACGTTCTTCCGAAGACGGTCGTCTTCTGAAGAAGTCAACTTCTTATTACAACTAGCTCTTAAGATCATCTTCCTGTTAAGGAAGACATAACCTTAAGTAACAACGCCTCTTCAGTTATACAAACAAGTTATTATTCTTAAAATTTTCAAAAATTCATGCATCCTGTAATTTGTGGGCATCACAGAACCTCAATGATGTTGGTGCAGTCAGCTATCCTTGCTATAGCATCTATCTTCTCTGGGTTCGGACGCCTCCCAAAAGTATCACACAAATGACCCACCACCACAATCTTTGACATACCAAAACGAGACCTGATAGAGTGAGGTGTACCTCCTCCAAACGCATCAGAATCTTCTCCACATCCCGAATGTGGTCTGCAACGAACTTTCTGCAACCATCAGAAGTCACTGCTTCGTCCTTGTCCTCCATCGGACAACCTTTCATGGGAATATCGTCCAGAAACGGAAGAGTGACCTCAAGTACAAACTCTCGTAACACCTTATGCATCGCATTCTGCATATGGGCTACTGAGTTTGTCGCACCCTGAGGAAGAGTACACATCCGCATCAAACCCAAAGGTGTACGCATGGTAGTCAAGTCTGTACTCTCCAAAGCAAGCTGAAACTGATCATAATCTGAAAACAGATCTCCAATAGAATAGATTGACCTTCCAGCAAACGCCTCAGCTACTTCATCAACCACAGGTCCTGTTCCAACGTTTCGAATCTTGATGTTGTTGGCAGGCTGCAAGTCTTGGATGAAGTGCAGAGCTCCTGTCTTCTTAGATACTGTGAACCATCGGTTAGAGTACGGAGCCATAGATGGTTCAAGAATACCCATCCGCATCCTCTCCTTCAGTAACTCAATCACCTTCGGTAGCAAGGCACGAGGGACTGGAATCGACTTCAAGTCCCAAAGTACGTGAGGAACAGTGAAGATAACCATCGGAGCTATCACACTAGGATCCACACAACCAATCTCCTCAGCTGAGAAAGAAATGCCTTACCATGGCTAACTATCATATGTTCAAAAGCTCGTTTCTCCTCTTCAGTCAAGAAGCCATCCCCTCCTATCTGGAGCTGCTCGAGTGTCTCTTGAGTAAACTTGTGTCCTACCTGTGTAGGATCTCTAAGCACAAGCTCAGCAGCCGCTAACTCCATCTGCTGCTGAGAATCAACAGGTAATTGGGTCGCCACAGGTCTCACCTTCCTCGCTACAGCTTTATACTTGGCGTGTACTTCTGCTTCTTGATGAGAGCCACACCAACAGACTGCATCCTTCCATCCATTCTCCAGTCTCGGATGAGGAAGATATCGCAAGTATGAGATAATCTCCTCATAGACTTCACGAGAATGGATGGGGATCACCACCTTACCTCCCATCTGTTCCATCAACCTATCTACATCATCCAGCCAATGAACAAAAGATTGTACACGTACAAACTCCTCATAAACACCAGAAATCATCTCATCTTCCTTCAGAACTCCTTTACAACGCAGATTTGCTATGTACCCCTCCATCTGCCTTCTACTCTTCTCAATCAAATCCTCTATTCACGTGAACTCACTCCAATCATCAGAACTGAAAGCCATCAAACCAGATTTCCAACTATGTACAGTGTAACTACTTTCTGAATCTTGAGCAACCTTTCCATCAACCTCCTATGATCCCTCACGCTGCTCAAGCGGGATCATAGTAGCAGTAGATCCATCACTCTCGCTATCCCGTCCTACGAGAGTGGTTTCTGAAAACCCTTCCCCCTACAGATAGGAGAATCTCTTAAAGTCTGCCGGTTTCGTTCGTGGTTCGTACGAACGGTCAGAAACTGCACAGAATGTATCATCTGGACTACGGATCCTAGCGTAATGAGATCCATCATCCATCACCTTGGTCTCCATTCGAACTGCAGTGATATAAGGCTGACCAAGAATCACAGGATATGAAGCAAAAGATTGCACGAAGAAGTGCTGATCTACATCCACATCACCTATCTTCACCTTCACGTTAGGACAAGCGCCGTCTAGCTCACCTTTCTGGTTGTTTGCAGCACGTAACACCCAACCATGGTTCAGCTCGATAGACCACTGACCTCTCTCATACACCTTCGGTAACATGATGTTGATCTCAGATCCATGATCAACTAAAGCAACAACAGGTTCAGCCAAACTTCCAAGACGAACTCGTGTAGCAGTTGTAGCACGAGCCCAGTGTCTCCTTCTGAAATCATTATCAGTAGCTGAACTCTCCTCGCCAGCTTCTTCATCATCGAACTCAATAGTGTTGGTACCAGCAACCAACGCTTCTTGCTGGTATCCCTTGTCATCAGCTTCCTGAAAATGCACCTTTCCAAACTCTGCATCATTCAGAGAAGCTCCTATTGCATCTATCATCTGACTCTCTACCTGCTCGGACATCACTTGTCTCTTGCGCTTGATGATGTCTATAATCAGTTCGTGAAACTCCCTCTTTGCAATACCAAGAACTTCCCGAAGAGAAAACTCGATTCGCGCATCCAGTATCCTCTGCTCCAAGATGCTCTTCAGATCAATAGAAGTTTCAATATCAGCCGCCAACTTGTAGGCTGGTCCCTTCCCTTTCTCTTGGGCAGTAAACCTCCTTCCAACATCTGTTGGCTCTTGCTGAGCCCTCTGCACATCCTCCATCGGACCTGGTGCAAGTGGAGGAGCTTGAGAAGTAGAGGGGATGTCCTCTAGAGGAGCTGCTCGCCTCCTTGTGACTCTCCGTCTATCCCCAGTCTCCTCAGGAGCTCCAGTATCAAGTTCAGAGGCTTCTCCTCGACTCTTTTCTTCCACAGAAGCATCCTGCCAGTGAACGTGTCTATCCACATCCAAGAATGCTCTGATAGAAGCAGCATCTACAGGATCTCCCCATCCTGTGACCCTACGAATAGACTCGGCTCCTCTCTTCAGTATCTCAGAAGGAACTGGAGCCACACTCTTCTCAGTAGTCCTATCTAGCAATGTAGGACTAGAAGAGACTTCAATATGCCCAGCATACACATCAGAATTTACCAGCGGTGCCATCAGCGCAGTTGCCGTTGCAGCTGTAGCAATCTGAGGTAGATTCCTCATGCCTCCTCGTCCAAACGGCGTGCTCAACGGCTCTCCAGTAGAAGAAAGGTGCAGCCTACCGTTCTGGTAGCGAACCACACCATCTCTCAAAGCAGCTGTGAGCTCTTGACAATCTCCTCTGAAATGATCAGGACTATCACACCAAATACATCTACGAACCGGAGCTCCTCCTGGACGTGCAGCAGCAAGCGCCGGTGGCTGCTCTCTCTGCAATCCAGCTAACTCTACCTCAGCTCTCGCATCTGCCGAATCAGGTCTTCAATCTGGTTCTGTTGACCATGGTTCTCCGCAGGTCTCTGAATAGGTGCCCTTTGTGCCGGAGCTGGCACAACTGGCATCAAAGGAACTGCAGCTGGGACAACAGGTCTGGGAGCAGGGACCAAAGGCTGCTGTACTTGAGGAGCAGCATAAGGTGGAGTGACCACTTCTGCAAGCGGACGTCCTCCCACAACCACTCTTCCCCTCCTCTGTCTTATCAGTACAGCCACAGCATCCTCAACTCTCCCCCAATCCATAGTAACACCTCCCTCAGCAGATCGATCGGCCAACATAAAACATAACCGATCTGCCGTAGCATCATCGGTAGCTTGTTGAAAAAGCTCTGTTCTCCTAGCATCTAAGGTTATTCGCTCTAGAGTTGAAAGTTGTCGGTATCTCTGATCAAACTCTTTCAGCAACTCACTCTAGCTCATCATACGACCAGGTTGCTGCTCAACCCAGTCTAGAAATGTCCTTCTAGTAACTCTCTCTGAATCCTCCTCAAGAAACTCCTCTCGAAGAGATCGCTCAAAACCCATCCAGATTCCAAGATTTCTTCTATGTACATCCCTAACTTGGTCCCGCAACTCAGGAATGACAGCTAACTCAAAACTTGCTATCATCTCAACATCAGTAACCTAACTAGCTCCATCTCTCCTCTATACTCACGCAGATACCTAGAAATATCTCTACCCTCAAATCTACCACATCTATTCAATATCGCTTGCAAAGCTTTGGTAGATTTCAACTCACCCCCTCCAACGATCGGATGCTGTTGGACCAAGGCCGCAAGCGTCTTCAGAATCTCAGTCGTATCCAGACCATGTACAGATGTCGTTGTAGCCGCTGGTGCTACAGAAGGAGCTGCAGTAGACGTAGATGCAGCAGCCGTAGAAGTAGCAACAGTAGCGCTCTTGCGATCCATCTCTTCTCCTTGTAGTAAACTCAACCTTCTCAATCAATCACCCCAAGAGCTCTCAGTGGAAGATGTAGGGTTGAGAGTCTTCCTGGAAAGGGCGAACCTTCTGGCTATGATATGAGCTTGAAGGCTGTGTTTAATCTACTCAAGGAAGCGTTGGGCTTCGGGCTGTGGCTGGTTTACTCAAAAGATAGGCTTCAGGTCTCAAGGTGATATTGAAAAACACTCATATAAGTCTCTTGGCTCTTCTGATATGTTTAGGAAGCAAAGTTCAGGCTTAACTAGCAATGATAAGATCAGATGGCGAACTTTGACACTCAGGATTGAGAAATATGTGAAGGTTCAGACTTCAGAACTCTTCCTACATGTCAATGAGGTCCTACTGGATACACATACAAAGTTTCAGCTTCAGATCAATTCAGAGCACTAAGATATGAGTAGAAACTTTCTGAGTAGAGAAATTACGGCAATTTCTGGTGCCCAGACAGCTATTTCGACCTAGAACAGAGAATTGGCTTGATCACTTTGGAAAATTCTTACAGGATTTGCAGTACACAGCTTGCTGAACACTCCTGTGAAGTTGGGCCTCCTGATTCCACACAGAACTCCAGATCTCGCTCTCTGAAGTTGCTGTTCCAGATTGAGAGCTTTTCGGACCCCCTCTACTTCAGCGGTCGCCCTGAATTACTCACTCAATTGACATGAAAATTTGGAGACACTCGTAGCCCTGCTGACAGTGAACACAAACACGAAGGTTTGAAGCGATTTCCTCGATTCTGCTGCAATTGACACTCAAAACCCCAAAATCAACAAAAGTGATGCAGATTTGGCACAATCCGAACTTCAATTGGGCATAACTCTTTGTTTATTGATCCAAATTGATCAAGAATTTCACTGATGGTGCTTGGCTCGACGAGGTCTATCTCCCTGTGCTCTCAGATTTCGCACCAATTGCTTGAAATCCTCTTTAGAGCTCTGTTTCTAAAGTTAGAGTTACACAAAAGACAAAAATGAACCAATGAGAGTTCATAGCTCCATTTGGTTGTCTTTTTGTGCCTTAAACCATATAGCAACTTAACTACACTCATAGGCTACCACGTCAAGCCCCTTAGAGTGCCAGCGTAAAACCTAAACTACCTAAAACGACACGCAGTCCTGAAAGTAACTTGAAATCAGCTAGAAAGCGTGCATGGGCGACACGCAAATACAACCCATGAGCTTAAATCCTATCGACATGGTAATCAACCTACTAAGACTCAAAATATATAACATCTTCCAAAAATGAACTTCTCTAAGATCTTAACTTCACTCAGAGAGACTAACGCCTGACAGAGAAGTGAATTACTATGTGAAATGATTCACATCACGACAACGGATGCCTCCAGTGTAGCAATCGGATGTACATTAAGTCAGTTAGATGGAGATGGGCATGATCATCCTATAGCTTATGCTAGTAGGCAGATGGTTCCAGCAGAGAAGAATTACTCCGTGACTGAACGAGAAGGATTAGCGGTGATCTTTGGATTGAAGAAATTTTGACACTACTTGCTAGGAGGGAAATTTTCCATAGTCACAGATCACAAGGCTTTAAAGTATATCTTTAATAAGCCTAATGCCGAAGGTTGTATTGCTCGTTGAAAGATACTTCTAACATAATACGATTATGCGCTCGAAGATAGACCAGGGAAAAAGCATGCGAATGTTGATCTTTTGTCAAGGGCTTATGATGATGAGGGAGAAGAACCGTTTGATGATTCATTTCCAGACGAGCATCTGATGACCATCACAAGCATTGAGGAGATACCGGATGAGTACAAGAAAATCTGGAGTTTCCTTGCAGATGGCTCTTTTCCAGAAGGTATGCATACCCGAGAACGTAACGCGTTGATCAAGAGATGCAAACCTTACACCATGGTGGAGAGAATTATGTTTCATCAAGGAGCAGATGGCTTACTAAGGAGAGCAGTTGGTCATAAGGAGGCGTTCAAGCTAATGCACGAGTTTCACGACGGAACTGTTTGCGGAGGTCACTTTGCTGGTAAGATAACAGCCTTCAAGATTTTGGATGCGGGTTATCACTGGAGAGGGATTTTCCAAGAGTGTTTAGACTATTGCAAAACTTGCGACGTATGTCAAGCATTTGCTCTGAAGTCTACTAGAACACCTCCGTTAAGATCAATTCTCGTGTTAGGACCATTTGAGAAGTGGGGTATTGACTTTGTAGGTCCTCTTAATAAGACACCTCGAGACAATAGATACATTGTAGTTGCTACTGACTATTGTACCAAGTGAGTAGAGGCTAGACCTTTGAGGGAGACTAATGAAACGGAAGTCGATAGATTCCTATGAGAGAGGATCATCACAAGATTTGGATGTCCGTTAGAGTTGGTCTCAGATAGAGGAGGAGAGTTTGTAGGGAGCATGACTACTGCTATGCTACAACACTTTTCTATCAAGCCACGAGTAACGACCTCATACAAACCAAATGCTAATGGTCTTGCGGAGAAGACCAATCTTACACTTTGTATGATGCTCGTCAAAGATGCTGATGTTGAGACTGCAAAACATACTTGGGATAAGAGGCTACATGCCATCTTATGAGAGTATCGAATGACAACAAAGACTTCTACTCGGTACTCCCCATTTCGACTGGTTTATGGAGTGGAATCCAAGTTGCCGATCCAATTCGAATTGGATACTTTTCAAACTATTCAACGAAAGTTGAAGAGGTCAAGGGGAGAAGACGTGGTCAGATCAAGAAGAGAGCAACTCATGGAGTTGGAAGAGACCTGAGCGATAGCAATGATCCGGATGGAACGAGCTCAGACGTATCAAAAGAAGAGTTACGACAAACGATTGGGCAAGAGTGAGGTAAAACCTTTTCAAGTAGGAGATTGGGTAATGTTGTACTATGCTATCTGATTCAAGAGGGCTAGGAAGAAGTTTCTTCCCAGATATTTTGGTCCTTTTGTTGTAGATATGGTGTGGAGCAACTTCACGTATGACCTTCAGGAGTTGGGAGGAAGGAGATTCAATCGGGTCAATCATGACAAGTTGAAATTGTTTCATCGACGAAAGTTCTCTCTTCACTCCGAGGACGGAGCGAAAATTTAGTCCGGGGGTAAAATGTAACGACCTATATTATACATAGGAAGTTTATCTATTAGTAAAATATTTAGTTATAACTAAGTGTTGAGAAGGTTTATTTGTTGCCCAAGTACTTTAAGGAGGTATCAAGTTAGTCATGACTAGCTAAAGTTAGTTATGATTAAACTTAGTTGTACTTTTGACAGAATTCAGATATTTCCTAAAGAGTGAACACTACTATCTTGTCATCTTGTCTAAAAGGTAGAAAGGAGGTGGAAAGTGTCCCTTATCTCTTTTTTGACTTGATATTAGTGGTGGGATTAAAGTTGTGGACTTTGTGGGCATTAAAAACAAGAAGAGATTCCACATGTTTCTTTTTTAGTGGGTCCTAGTGTAGAGGAGGTGGAAATTTGAGATTCCTTGAGAATATTCCAGAATCCTTCTAGAAGTTGTTGACTTTGATGGAATAAGCCCATGTGAAAAGGTAAGAAGCCTATGTGATTAATGCTTTTACCTTAAGTAATATCTTAGTAATACCCGGTAAAAGTAGTTACGGCTGAGTTACCAGAGGATACCCAAGTAAAAATCTAGAATGTATAAATAGAGGAGTAGAGAAGAGCTCCTCATCCTTGTATTTCACATCGTCGTAATGACAACTTGAGTAATATAGAGAGTGTGGGATAATTTTTAGCATGTGAGAACTTGAGAGACGTCTAGAATGGAGGATTTCAGTTGATGAGGTTATGGAGATTTTTAGTTGATACGTTTGTGGGTGTATGAATGAGTGAACTTAGCATTTTTCTCTTCAAGTTCATGGTGTGCTTCCATCAAAGCCATCAGAGGTGACCTTTGAGTGAGAGACAGGCTCGACATTTGCAGATTCATCGATGATGATCGTGGAGGTTGAGAGAGCAAGGGGATAGTTGATCGATGGGGTCGTCGAGGGTTTACAGTACTCACTCAGGATCTTTACCCGTGCGTCTTCTGGTTTTTCCTCTGGTCGGAGGCATCCACTAGAGTGCTACGAAGAGATGTCCCTCTTCTTCTAATACTAGATCCGGCAGACTAGATGTCTGAACAACTGATCACAGGTTCAGAACGTCTTCTTCTCTTGCTTCCTGTTGTACTCATTGCAGTCTTCCAAGAAGCTCTTGGAAGTAGGGAAGCGGCTTCTTCCAGTTCTCCCTAATGTATCTCATCAGCTTCTGGTTGCGGTTCCTGTCTTCTAGCAAGATAGAGTCCCACAACACATTCAACTACAATCGAAGTTAGTTCAAAATGAAACTAACTACTAGCACACAGATCCAGGAAGCTTAGAACAGAAGTTACTAAGATGAAATCTCCGGCAGCGGCACCAAAAATGGTGCTCACTATATGTAGTGTCGCAGGATTACTCCTTTCGCCCATTTAGTATAAAAGATATCGTTCCCACGGAGGATTTGCACAAGTAACGCTGCTCTAAGTTCTAAGATCTGTTCAAATACACAAACACACGGATTTTGCCTAGAAATCTCGTCTTCTCACAACACCACACGGCTTCCAGACCCTTCAAAAGGTGCTCTGGACCTAAACAAACAACTACTAACTAAAATATCACACAACTATCTACAGAGAAGCTCGGGAAGATGCTTCCTGCTTCCAGATCACTTCTTCCGATCTTCTCAGTACCGTCTTCCCGAAGCAATTCTCAGCTTCTGGAGGTTCAACTCGGCTTCTAACACCTCCAGAAGACTACTCCTGCTTCGTAGAAGTCGAGTAGCAACGGCTGTTACACCTTGCTCTTCCACATTCCAACGGGTTAGATTAATCAAAGGGTGTATGCCTCATGTAGCCTCTAGCCTTCTAGCCAGGCTTCTGCCTATGGAAACTGTCTTCCTGCAGCACTACAACGACATTCACCTTCACGGAAGCTCAATAGAAGTCTCGGAAGCTCACTAGAAGAAGGTAAGAAGATGGGGAAGATGGGAGAAGATGGGGAAGAAGAGAAAATCCAAACAAGAGAGAAACAAGATAAGAATAAAAAATTAAGACTCCGACAGGCTTCTAGTCCGGACCCTGACTAACAAGTCATCTCTGCTTGTAATAGTTTGGAGAGGAAGACAACAAACGTGCGTACAGTTGCACAGTCTTCTACTTGAAGATGTCGTCTTCTGCTGTGGGAAGAAGGCTTCTTTCTTCTTCTCTCGCTGCTCCGACTACTCTGTCTTCTGAGATCCCTTACCTATAAGACCATCCGTACGTGGATCCGAAGTGCTGCACTGGACGAGCCAAGCTGCGAATCTGCACAACTACTGACAGTCACCGCCACTCAAGAAGAACGCTTCTCATGCACAATCGGGAGGGAATTCAAGAAAATCCACCATCCAGAAGACACAAGCAAAGCTTATGCATTCAAATTAGCAATCCATTCCTCGAGAAGAAGGCACATTGGTGTTGGGAAGCTCACTCCCTCTACTTTCTGCTCCTACTCCTCGACACACCAGTTTAGCCAGCAGGACTGCACGAGGATGCCATTCCCTGCTCCTAAACTGTCCACTACCTCCATCTACATCCTCGAACCACTGCTGGCAACGAGCATGCAGACCCCTCCGATATAATTCCAATCTATTCGTATGTCTTTAACATCGAGTGTAGTGTGCATTGTGCGTAATGTCTCCTTACTCACAGTGATGCGTATGCACGCATAGTGTGCTCAGTGTGCTGAGTCTGCACCGTAAAATGTTTGTGTGTGTGTGCAAAACTGAATTTCCTACTCTTCGATCCTACTTATGCATCTACCTTGAGGCGCAGGGGAAGTTCCCCTCCAATCCTCAATTACAACCAGGGAGAGATGGGCGCTGTCAGAAGGCTGCCACCCCACATGCAAGCGGTTCCCCTTCCTAATTAACCATTGTCCTTACTACTCTTGCGCTGTCTACTCTGCCATATGGTCACCTATCTAATAATACACCAAATTGCCACCTCCTAAGATAACATGTTCGGTTCCTACTAAGTTTGGTTCTTACTAAGTTTGGACAAGTCAACTTGTCTTCTGCGCTTTGCTGTCTACTCTAACTGCTCGGATGCAATCTCCATTTGATCTGCTCCTACCTGAACTCCTAACTCGGCTTCTGATAAGCTGGGAAGCCCTGCAATTACCTCGGGTGTCACTGAGGTGGCTTGCTCCTCAACATTCGTCGCTGGCTCTGCTGCTGCTGCTGCTGCTTCTGCTTCTGCTTCTAAAGACGGAAGCGTCTTCTGAAAGCTGGGTCGACTTGTGCTTCCTCGCTCTTCTGAGGCACTAGTTCGATACTGGGAGCCATGGTGACCTCATAGGGGTCCGAGGAAGTCGCTTCCTCCACTCGAAATACCTGGGAAGACAGCTCTTCTTCATGTCTTCCAGAAGACATCTTGTCTTCCGGGGCTTCTTTCGGGATCTTCTCGGCTTCCAACTACCAAGTGGACAGCGAGGTCGAACTCCTCCTTCTCCAAGTTTGATCCGGTCGATGGTGCTGGGGCTTGGGAAGATGTTGTTGTAGGTGGCGGAATCAAGGGAAGATCATAGAGCGTCTTCACTCTCTCTATCTGCCGATCCAAGTACCTGAACATGCTCTCCTTGCATTCTACCAACATCGCTCTGGACTCGTCGTCCCATTCTCTAGCTAAGGTAAGAAGCTTCGTACCCGCGGTGAAGTTAAACTTCTTCCGAAGCGCTTCCACCGACTGAGCTAACATCCCCTGCGCACGAGCTTCCACTGCTTCTCGTTGCATCTTCTCGGCTGCAGTCTGTGCTTCTACGGCTTCCCGTAGTGTCTTCCATGTCGTCTTCTCCTCTGCAAGGGCGGTGATCTTATCCTGAACTCGTAGAACCTCCTCGTCACGCTGCTGTAAACGCGCTTGCACTCCTGGTTGCTCTTTTTCAGCTGCGCTAACTCCTTGGCAGAAGCGGCTGCTTCCGCCTTGTACTTCACTGCGAGCTTCTCCGTGGTGCAGAGGTTGGCTTCCAGCGCTTCTACCTTCTTCTGGCCTTCTTCCTGCTGCATCAAGGTGCACAGACCGAATCCAGGCTGTAGTGGCTTCTCCTGAGCTTTTGCTCTTGTCTCGATCAACTCCATAGCTGGCTGGATCTCTAAGTGGAAGAAGGCACTAAACTCCTCCAGTCTTCTTCCCGCGGAAGACAGACTCATCCCCACGATTCGATCGGAGGTGTCGACCTTGTCTTCCAGAGGCAAGAGAACCCAGGCAAGAGAACCCTGCTTATATACTTTTTCGTCCTAACCTAACTATTTTCTAACTATGCTAACTGCTTATCTTCCTACGAAGACGGAAGACCTTCACTACCCTACGATCATCTTCATCTTCACCAAAATCTAAACTCCTAAGCCTAACTGCGCTCTGAACTCCTCTAACTGAACTTCCGCGTTCGCTCGTATCTCACCTATCTCTCTATCTACTTTCTGCCTAAGTTGAGAAAGACGCGCTTTCACACCATCGGGGATCGTCTCCGTCTGTACAACCTCCGCCTTCAACGCTCGAAGAAGACCAAGCTCGTCAGCATCCAACCCCGAAGTCACGTACGCAGAGAGAACAGGCATCAGCTTCTTCCAAAGGTCTTCGGAGTCAGTTACCTTCGTCTTCAGCTCCTCCTTCTCCTTGGTAAGTTCCGCTATTGTAACATGGAACTCTTCTCGACTTCGCTGCAAGTCAGCTACTTGGGTCGACAACTCCTTGACACGGTCGGCGAAGCTCTTCGTCGACACTTTCAGTTCTTCCTCCTTCGCCTTCACCAAAGATTGGAGTTCTTGGTTCTTCTGCCGAAGATCATCCTCTCCTTCTCTGCTTCTACCCTCAGCTTCGTCACGTTTCAGGCTTCTTCACGAAGGTTGTGTTTCTCCTGCTGCCAAGTGCCCCTGCTGAAGTGTAGTTCGGTCAACATCTCTGGGAACGACACCTTCCTCTAAACTTCCTTCTCGTAGTCCTCCTTGTTGTCTTCAAGAAGTCGGAGAACTAGGACGACCACTCTTCGCCGAAGATCATCGCCTTCCTAAACATGTCCACATTGCTTAAGGCAGATCTCTCCGAAGTTCCTTCGCCACAGACAGTAGCACCCTCCATCTTCGCACCCAAGCTGCTCAGGTCTACCATCTCTCTCTTCGTGCTTTTCACCTTCTTCCTGGCCTTCGGCTTCTCCATAGACGAAGTCGGAAGAGTCTTCTTCCTCTTGCTACGCCTCCTTTATTCGTCATCGGTCGCAGTCTATACATCCGCTACCTTCTGTGTCTCTTGAGGCTCTTCGGCTGGTGTCTTCGGCGAAGCCTCCAATTGCTGAACACCTTTTGTGGGTGTCTCTTCGGCTTCACAAACGGGCGAGAAATCGTTACCTTCTAGCTCTTCATCTTTGCCGAAGCCCAACTGCTTGGCTTCGCTCTCCGATAACCACCTCATGCCAAAGTAGAAGATGCTGACGAAGCCTCCCATGTACACATAATCCTGCTTTTTCCACATGTGCTGGACTTCGTCATGAAATATCTTCGCCAAGTAAGCTCGTCTTCCGGCGAAGAGGTGCTCGAAGAAGCATACCTTCCAAGTGGACAGGTAAGTCGTTCTTCGGGGGCTCAAGATCAGCATGATGCCTCCGCGATCTTCCTCTTCACTGGATCGCGGTACTCGGTCAACTTGTATCCATTCGTCGGATGCATCAGATGCTCGAAGAGTTCCCCGTAGTTCTGGTCCAGATACCTTAGTCCAGCCTCCCAGGGTTAGGAAACTGAGACCTAACTCCTTCAGCTTCGGCCGAAGGTGCACTAACTCCTCTTGATCTAGCTCGAGGCTCTAATCCTCGGTAACTTCGTCGCGATAGACATTGTAATCAGACGAAGGTTGTTAGACTGGCTGTGAGATAAACTTCGCCTAAATTGCTAGTCTTCGCTCAAGTTGGTCTTCACTCAAACTGACTGCCTTCGCCCAAATACTCTATCTTTGTCTAAACTTATCGTTTGCAATTAAGGGGCAGCTGAGCGCTAAGAGTGGATTCAAGAAATGAGTTGGTTTTCCTAGTATATAGCCTGGTTCAAACTCCTCACACATGCCGAAGTCGCCTCTGATTGCTCGTCCCCGACCTGACAAGGGCATGCGCATGCTGTCTTCACCCACGCCGCTTATCGCTCCTGTTCCTTCCTGAGTAGGTGACTCGTCTTTACTCGGACTATTCTCGTCTGGGAATTCCTCAGACTATTCGTGAAGAGAGTATACTAACGATCTGCGTTTTCTAAGTTCTCCCCTCATGTCTTTCTTGTGAAGGTCTTCTTGTAGTGACGCATGATTACTCCTTTTGCCCATTTAGTATACAAGATATCGTTCTCACAGAGGATTTGCACAAGTAACGCTGCTCCAAGTTCTAAGATCTGTTCAAACACACAAACACACGAGTTTTGTCTAGAAATCCCGTCTTCTCACAAAACCACGCGTCTTCCAGACACGCCAAAAGGTGCTCTGGATCTAAACAAACAACTACTAACTAAAATATCACACAACTATTCACAGAGAAGCTCGAGAAGAGGATCTTCCTGCTTCCAGGTTGCTTCTTCCGATCTTCTCAGTACCGTCTTCCCGAAGCGCTTCTCGTTTTCTGGGGGTCAGCTCGTCTTCTCAGACCTCCAGAAGACTGTCCTGCTTCGCAGAAGTCGACTAGTGACGACTGTTACACCTTACTCTCGCACTCACATTCCAACGGGTTAGATAAATCACATGGTGTATGCCCCATGTAGCCTTCTTAGGCTTCTGCCTACGGAAATGGTCTTCCTGCAGCACTATAACGACATTCACCTTCATGGAAGCTCAATAGAAGTCTCGGAAGCTCACTAGAAGAAGATAAGAAGATGGGGAAGATGGGAGAAGATGGGGGAGAAGAGAGAATCCAAACAAGAGAAAACAAGATGAAAAGAGGAAATTAAGATTCCGACAGGCTTCTAGTCCGGATCCTGACTAACAAGCCATCCTTGCTTGTAATAGTTTGGGGAGGAAGACAGCAAACGTGAGTACAGTGGCACCGTCTTCTACTCGAGGATGTCGTCTTCTGTTGCGGGAAGAAGGCTTCTTTCTTCTTCTCTTCGCTGCTCCGACTACTCTGTCTTCTGGGATCTCTTACCCATAAGACCGTCCGTACGTAGATCCTAAGTGCTCTACTGGACGAGCCAAGCTACACTTCCGCAACTGCTGACAGTCACCGCCACTCAAGAAGAACACTTCTCATGCACAATTGGGAGCGAATTCAAGAAAACCCACCACCCAGAAGACATGAACAAAGCTTCTGCACTCAAATCAACAATCCATTCCCCGAGAAGAAGTCACATTGGCATTGGGAAGCTCACTCCCTCTACTTTCTGCGCCTACTCCTCGACACACCAGTCTAGTCAACAGGACTGCACGGAGATGCCGTTCCCTGTTCTTAAACTGTCCACTACTTCTATCTACATCTTCAAACCACTGCTGGTAACAAGCATGCAGACCCCTCCTGTGTATTCCCAGACTATTCGTATGTTTCCAACAACGGGTGTAGTGTGCGAAGAACTATCTGTCATGTGTCTCGTCTCTAATGTGTCTAGTCTGCCTGCACCATAAAATCGATATGTGTGTGCAGCAGCTAGCCCCATTCCTACGCTACCATCCTACTTATGTCGCTGCCATGAGAATCAGAGGAGACGACCACCAGGGAGAGAGACGCTGACAAGAGGTTGTCACCCCACATGCAAGCGGTTCCCCTTCCTAATTAGCCATCCACCTTGTTGCTCCTGCGCTACCTATGCTGCCACATGGTATCTTAACTAATTTTACACTAGAAAACTGCTACTCTTAAGATAGCATGTTCGGTCCTACTAAACTTGGAGTTGTCACTTCGGTTACTATCTACTCTGATTGCACGGAGGTAACCTCTACCTGATCTGCCCCTATCGGAGCTCCTAACGCGGCTTCTGATAAGCTAGAAAGCCCTGCAGTTACCTCGGGTGTCACTGAGGTGGCTTCCTCCTCATCGCTCTTCGCTGGTCCTGTTGTCGCTGCGGCTGCGTCTTCCTCGGCTTCGGCTTCTACTTCGGAAGACGGAAGCGTCTTCTGAGAAGCTGGGTCGAGTGGTGCTTCTTCGCTCTTCTGAGGCACGGGTGCGGTACTAGGGACCATGACGACCTCATAGGGGTCCGGGGAAGTCGCTTCCTCCACGCGGAATATCTGGAAAGACGGCTCGTCTTCTTGTCTTCCGGGGCATCTTCCTGTGTCTTCTCGGCTTCCAACGCTATCACTACCAAGTGCACAGCGAGGTCGAACTCCTCCTTCTCCAATTAAGATCCAGTAGATGGTGCTGGAGCTTGGGAAGATGCAGTTGCAGGTGGCGGAATCAAGGAAAGACCATAGAGTGCCTTCACTCCATCTATCTGCCGATCCAAATACCTGAACATGCTTTCCCTGCATTCTACCAACCCTGCTCTGGACTCGTTGTCTCATCCTCTAGCCAAGGTAAGCAACTTCCTACCCGCGGTGAAGTTGAACTTCTTTCGAAGTGCTTCCATCGATTGCGCTAGCATCTCCTACGCACGAGCTTCCGCTGCTTCCCGCTGTGTCCTCTCTGCTGCAACTCGCGCTTCTGCGGCTTCCCACTGCGTCTTCCACGTCGTCTTCTCCTCTGCGAGGGCGGTGATCTTCTCCTGCACTCGAAGAACCTCCTGATCGCGTTGCTGTACACGCGCCTGCAACTCCTGGTTGCTCTTCCGAAGCTGCACCAGCTCCTTGGCAGCAGCGGCTGCTTCCGCCTTGTATCTTGCTGCGAGCTTCTCCGTGGTGCGGAGACTAGCTTCCAGCGACTCTGCCTTCCTCTGGTCTTCTTCCTGTCACAGCAAGGTGCGCAGACCGAATCCAGGTTGCAAAGGCCTCTCCTGAGCCTTCGCTCTCTTCTCCAGAAACTCCATAGGGGGTTGGATCTCTGAGTGGAAGAAGGCACTGAACTCTTCCAGTCTTTTTCCTGTGGAAGACAGGTTCATCTCCACCACTCGCTCGGAGGTGTCGACTTTGTCTTCCAGAGGCAAGGATGTCTCTTCCACCACTATGGCCTTTTGCTTCTGCGCACGAGAAGAAGCCACTCTTCTCATCTTTCGGGGTGGAAGATCTCTCTCGATGGCAGAAGCGGTCCTCTTCACTGCGCTTCCTCGCATCGCAGTAGGAGTATCTCTCCTTCCCTTGTCTTCTAGAGTCTTCGGAAGACTCCCTGGTGTTGCAGAAGCGGTCTTCTGCTCCGATCGGGTACTCAGCGACTCTTCCTCCGAGTCAGTCTTTGATCCCGAATGAATGAGGGAGGTGGCCTTCCTAGGTACACTTCTAGGGCCCATCTTCCTCAGCGGCGTGGCGTCTTCCGACCCACAAGACTCGTCTTCTCGCACCAGAAGCGTCTTCTGGTGAGAGCCGGGCCTCAGCAGCGGCATCCGAGTGGGACGGGGAGTTGCGGCTGCTGCTCGATCATCGTCTTCCGAGATCTCCTCCTTCTCTTCCTATTGCCCTGTTGGTTCATACTTCACCAACTGATCTCCCCTAAGATCCCTCATGGCTACGTATAAGTAACAGAGGAAAGGGGTCAAGTGTCCTCCTGCCGGGGTACCCAAGTACGCTAGCTCCGCCTGTACATACATGTGGAAGAACAAGCCCCAGTTGACGGGCACTCCTTCATCGCACACTGCTTCCTGGAACTCCACGTCCTGATCTCCAAGGTACCTCGTCTTCTGCGCTTTCTCCTTGGGAAAGAGATGCAGAAACAGCTTCGCCAGAAGTCGCTTCTTCGGCTCCCGGTAGGACTCTATCTTCCATCCGTTCCTCCCCTGTCTTTCCTCCACGAAGAGACAGAGGAGGAATCCCTGTCTCTAAAGAAATAAGTGGGATTCTTAAGAATCCCACTTATTTGAAGAAGCCAAACTTAAGATGAAGCCACCATCATCCAAACTCTCCTTACAATTTAACTTATGCTCTTCCACTTCACAGTAACTGATTTGTTCTCAGATCTTCGTTTAGAAACTCTTCACGAAGATTATAGGTTCAACTTCGGCCGAAGATTCTTCAAAGTTCTTACACCGAAGTCTCTTCTGTCAAGTCTAAGGGCGAAGATCTTCGTCAATCAGAAAATTACACCTGCGACAGTAAACACCAAATATTCGGAGGAAAATATCTTCGTCCAAAGCATTCACAACATCGCTTCGGACTTTTGGGAAATAGAAATAAATTAATAAAGAACTGAAAACATGGAGAAGACACAAGGGTTGTGGATCGCGCTGCTTATATACTACTTCGTCCTAACCTAACTGTTTTCTAACTGCGCTAACTGCCTAACTTCCTACGAAGGCGGAAGACCTTCACTACCTTACGATCATCTTCATCTTCAACTGAATCTAAACTCCTAAGCCTAACTGTGCCCTGAATTCCTCTAACTGAACCTCCACGTTCGCTCGCATCTCGCCTATTTCCTTATCTACTTTCTGCCTAAGTCGAGAAAGGCGCGCTTTCACATCGTCGGGGTTAGTCTCCGCCTGTACCACCTCCCCCTTCAACGCTCGAAGAAGACCAAGCTCATCCACATCTAGCCCCGAAGTCACGTACGCAGAAAGAACCGGCATCAACTTCTTCCGAAGGTCTTCGGAGTCTGCCACCTTCGTCTTCAAATCTTCATTCTCCTTAGTAAGCTCGGCGACTGTAGTCTGGAACTCACCTCGACTTCGCTGCAAGTCACCTACTTGGTCGGATAACTCCTTTATGCGGTCGGCGAAGCTCTTCGTCGACACCTTCAACTCTTCATCTTTGTCGACAAAGCAGTCTTTGCTTCTTCACATTGGCGCCGAAGATCTTCGAGCTCCTTCTCCGACTCCAACCTCATCTTCGTTGCATTCCGGGCCTCTTCGCGAAGATTGTTCTTCTCCTGCTGCCAAGTCCCCCGACTGAAATGCAACTCCGTTAGCATCTTCGGGAATGTCACCTTCCGCTGGACTTCCTTCTCGTAATCCTCCTTGTTGTCTTCAAGAAGTCGGAGGATCGGGACAACTACCTCTTCGCCATAGTTCATCGCCTTCCTGAAGAGATCAACATTGCTCAAGGCTGTTCCCTCCGAAGTACCTTCGTCGCAGACAGCTTCGTCTTCAATCTTCGTCCCTGAGCTGCTCAGGTCCACTGTCTCCCTCTTCGTGCTCTTGACCTTCTTTCGAGCCTTCGGTTTCTCCATGGGCGAAGTCGGAAGAGGCTTCTTCCGCTTGCTACGTCGTTTCTCTTCGTCTTCGACTGTTGTCTGAACAGTCGCTGCCTGCTGCGCCTCTTGAGTATCTTTGGTGGGTGCTTTCGGTGAAGACCCCAGTTGCTGAACACCTTTGGCTGGCGCTTCTTCAACTTCTCTAACTGGTGATGGAAAATCCTGCTCTTCATCTTCGCCGAAGCCTAATCGCTTAGCTTCGGACTCAGACAACCACCCCATGCCAAAGTAAAAGATACTCACAAATCCTCCCATGTACACATAGTCCTGCTTCTTCCACAGGCGCCGGACTTCGTCGTGAAAGATCTTCGTCCTGTAAGCTCGTCTTCCAGCGAAGAGCTGTTCGAAGAAGCATACCTTCCAAGTCGACAGGTAAGTTGTTCTTCGGGGGCTCAAAATCAGCATGATGGCCTCCGCAATCTTCCTCTTCACAGGATCTCGGTACTCGGACAACTTGTACCCATTCGTTGGGTGCATCGGTTGCTCGAAGAGCTCCCGTAGTTCTGGTGCTCCTTGACCAGGTTCTTCATTGACGCGTTGTCGAAGAGCATGTCACCCTTCGTCCCAGCTTCATCCAGTAGAACCTTCTCTCTGTTCTCGACGGTCCAGTTGCCAGGTCGCGCATATGGTTCTTCACCTGCGTGGTCTTCACACATTCGAATCTGGCTAATGAATTTGCCAGATACCTTCGTCCAGCCTCCCAGGGTTAGGAAGCTAAGACCTATCTCCTTCAGCTTCGACCGAAGGTGCACTAACTCCTCTTGGTCTAACTCAAAGGCTCTAATCCTCGATAACTTCGTCGCGATAGACATCGTGATCAGACGAAGGATATTAAGCTGGCTGAGGTAAACTTCGTCTAAAACTGCTAGTCTTCGCTCAAGTTGGCCTTCGTCCAAACTGGTTGTCTTCGTCTAAATGGATAGTCTTCGCTCAAATTGATCGTCCGCAATTGGAGAGTAGGCTGAGCGCTAAGAGTGAATTTGAGAAATGAGTCAATTTTCCTAGTATATAGTTCGGTTCAAACTCTCGCACGTGCCGAAGTCGTCTCTGATTGCTTGTCCTCTGACCTGACAAGGGCATGCGCAATGTTGTCTTTGTCTGCGCCGCTTATCGTTCCTGTCTTTTTCTGGTTAGGTAGTTCGTCTTCACTTGGTCTATTCGTGAAGAGAGTATACTGACGATATACATTCTCGAAGTCTCTCAGATCTTTCTTGTAAAGATCTTCTTCCGAAGACTCTTCGTCGAAGATTATTCTCTTCTTCCGAAGACGCTTCTTCAGAAGGCTCTTCTTCATCAAAACCGAGCTATTCTTCTTCTAACTTCATTATTTCTTCTACAAACTTCTACATTTCAAGCTTCTTCTATCAAAAATTGAAAAAGTGGGCTCTACATACTTCTCCCCCCAGATGTGAGCGACCCCGCGAACACATCAAGAGTAGTATCGCTTGATTCTTCCCCCATTTACTCGAGTAGCGAAGAGATTTCCTTCCAGGTCTTTAAGTTGGACTGAACCATTACCATAACATTGTGCGACTATGTATGGTCCCCTCCATCGTAGCTGTAACTTCCCTGGAAACTTAATATGTCTGCTATCATATAGCAAAACCAAGTCTCCATCGTTCACGTCTACTTTTCTTAACCTCTTATCATATACTTCCTTCCGCTTCTCTTGTATGTCTTTAGTTAACTCCAGAGATGCTTCGCGATCTTCTTCTAGTGCCATCAAACTTTGCAATCTGATGAGCTGACTATCTTCTGCAGACAGTCTATCCT
Source organism: Asterella californica (assembly GCA_036924285.1). Taxonomy (NCBI): domain Eukaryota; kingdom Viridiplantae; phylum Streptophyta; class Marchantiopsida; order Marchantiales; family Aytoniaceae; genus Asterella; species Asterella californica. The sequence continues at coordinate 47,097,432 of JAYKYS010000003.1, read as the reverse complement.
GTGACATAATCCTGTAAGTAGGGGTTTCGAACTCAATGGGCATAATGGGATGCATTCCATATGCTAAAAAGAACGGCGTCTGTCGTGTGGTTATCTTCTCTGTATTTCTGAATGCCCACAACGCTGCATCCAGCTTGGTGTCCCAATCATAGGTATGATTGACAGTCACTTTGTTCAGAATCTTGCACAGTAATCCATTGCTTTTCTCAGTAAGTCCATTTGCCTTAGGATTATACGGAGTAGTCTTTTGATGTTTGATCTGAAAGTACTCTGTCAATGCCTCTATGGTATTGTTCAAAAAGTGTGTGTCTCTATCACTCACCAGTTCCAATGGACATCCAAACTTGGTGATGATATTCTTGTGTAGAAAAGCTGCCACTGTTATCGCATCATCTTTCTTTGTTGCTTCAGCTTCCACCCACTTGGTTGCATAATCTGTAGCCACCAAGATGTATCTTCTGCGTGTCTTCTTCGTTGCTGGCTGAATAGGTCCACAAAGTCAATTCCCCACTTCTCGAATGGTGCAAGAGGTAAGATAGGATGAAGTGGCCACTGAGTAGTTCGAGTAGGCTTACCCACTTGCTGGCAACTGTCACATCTCTTAATGATCGCGTGTACATCCTTGTACATGGTGGGCCACCAGTATCCTGCATTCAAAATCTTCTTCACTGTGTTGCGAAGGGCATAGTGTCCTCCTGCAGATTCAGAATGCATGGCATCCACCACTCTTCCTACTTCTTCTTCTTCTAGACATCTTCGTAGTTCATCATCGGTCCCTCTTTTGAACAGAATACCGCTTTTCAACTCGTACGGTCCAACATGTATGAACACCGTACGCTGTTCCACATCCATTCCTTCAGAACACTCCAACGTATACAAATATCTGTATATCTCATGGTACCTACTTGTGGGGGTAACTGTGAGCTAGAAAAGTTCTTCATCTGGGAAGTCGTCTGCTACATTATCTTGACGCTCTCCCGTCCTCAATCGAGACAAGTAGTCTGCATTTTCATGATGCTTTCCTGCTCGGGTTTGAACTGTGAATTTGAACTCCTGCAACAACAACATCCATCTCACTATTCTTCCCGACAGATCAGATTTTTGCACCAGATGTTTTAAAGCATAGTGATCCACATAGAAAACAAACTCGCATCCCAACAAGTAGTGTCGAAATTTTCTGACAGAATACACCATTCCTAGTGCTTCCCGCTCTGTAGTGGAGTAGTTCTTCTCTGCAGCGGAAAGTTGTCTACTCGCATAGTAAATCGGATGGTCCCTCTTTTCACTGTCTTTCTGACTCAACACCACTCCAATAGCGAATGCTGAAGTATCCACATACACTTGAAAAGGTAGATTCCAATCTGGTGCCTTCATGACTGGGGCTTCAATCAGCTTCGTCTTCAGCGTTTCAAAGGCCTTCTGTCTCATAGTTCCTGCCAGATGTACTCAGTAGTCTTCTTCAACAATTCGGTTAGTGGTGCTGCCAGGGTTGCATAGTTTTTGATAAACCTCCGATAGTAACCCACATGTCCTAAAAATCCCCGCAGTTCGCTAACATTTGAGGGAGGTTCCAAAGCTACTATAACTTGAACTTTGTCTACATCTACTTCAATGCATTGCTGCAAGACTCTATGTCCTAATAAAAGGCCTTCTGACATGGCGAAGAAACACTTTTCTGGATGCAATGCCAACTGAGCATCTCTACAACGCTGAAAAACTACTGCTAAGGAATTTATGTGTTCTTCCCTTGGACCAAAAACGCAAAAATCATCTATAAAAATTTCTAAGAACTTCCTAAGATACTCCTGAAAAATGTTTGTCATCATTCTTTGGAATGTGGCAGGAGCATACATAAACCAAAGGGCATCTTATGATAAGCAAAAGTACCCCAGTCAGTGGTAAAAGTAGTCTTATCTTTGTCTTCTTCTCTGGTGGATACCTGATTGTATCCTGAGAATCCATCGAGAAAGCTATAGCATTCGTGACCAGCTACCCTATCCAGAATAGAATCTGTAAAAGGTAAAGGGTGATGGTCCTTCCTAGTTGCTGCATTCAGCTTTCGAAAATCTTGACATACTCTTATTTTACCAGTTTTCTTCTTAGGTACTATCACTATAGGTGATACCCATTCACTGCTAAGGACAGGAAAGATAATACCAACACTTAAGTACTTGTCAATTTCATCCTTGACTAAAAGAGAGTACTTTGGGTTCAGTCTATACTGTCTTTGTCTCACAGGTACAGAGTTTTCCAATAAGTCAATTCGATGTTGACCCCACTTCGCAGGAATACCCTTCATGTCTTCTATCTTCCAGGCGAAGACATCCTGGTAGTAAGTTAACATGTCATGGTACACTTCCAATTCGGCCCCCTGTAACTTCGCTGTGATCTTCAAAACCTTCCCTTCTTCGAGGACCAAATCCACCGTTGCTGACTTCAGTACCATTCCTTCTGTGTGGCTTACCTCTGAACTTCCCTGTCCCAACTGTGATTGCTATTCTTCCTCAGGTCCCTCGCACTCTTCTTCGTCTTCTATCTCATAGCATTGTAGATAGTTCACAACTATGTAGGGTCTTGATCTTTCGTTCTCCGAACTATTACTTGAAGACGAAGAGTCTTCTTCCGAAGTGTATCCTGAATCTGTTGAAGATGTCTCGCCTTGGTGTGACATCTTCTTCCAACTTACAGAAACACTCTTATCTGTTGGTTTCAGAGGATCATTAAAGGACAACTTCTGTTTATACCAATCAGTAATCACCTTAGCACCATACAGCCAAGGTCGACCTATGAGAACTCCATAGCCAGACTTAACCAAGGGTCTTAATACAATATAGGTAAGTTTGAAGATTATCCCTCCAATGGTTGTAGGGATATCTCGCAGTACTCCCAAGGGTCTTCTTCTACTCTGATCCGCCATCCTCAACACTCGTGGTGTCGATTCGAACTTATGGTAACCCAAACCATGTGCTGTCTCTTCTGTAATAATGTTCACACTAGAACCAGAATCTATAGGCACATGTTTTATTAGACATCCATCTATCTCGATGTCTACTTCCGGGGATTCTAAGTCCTCTAATCCAACTTGAAACAATGAAGGCAGATTCTTCGATTTAGCCTTCGATGGTTTTCTCAAGGCTGCCAGTAATAACTTCATGTACAGCTTATTGTCTTCGACCAACTGCTTGATAGTTATATTAGCTTGTTGGTTCAACAAATCTTCTACTACATTGTAATGAGGGCTCACCACCGGAACAGTCTTCTTAGATTGGTCTGCCACCAGCTCCCGCAATTCGGATGGTCGGTCAGCTTCGGACGAAGATACATCGGCTCGAATCTTCCCTGACCTTTCTCTGCTAGATTTTGTGTCTTTGGCTTGCGTACTCAGTTCTCTGTTGAGTAGCGCCCTTACTTCTTCGGAGATGTCCGCAGGTAATGTTCCTGGGGTCTTCTTCTTTCTCTGCTCTTCTTGACGATCATCTGCTCGTGCCGATATCGTCTGTTTCTCTACAACTTCGCGCACTTGTTCTTTCAAAGTTTTGTGCGCTTTCTTCTCTTTCTTTTGTTACTTTCGCTCAGTCTTTTTAAGGTCCTTCGCCTCCTGAGCTGCAGCTTCTGCTAAAGTCTCTCCTTTTCGAAGTAGTCTCTTCCCACTTCGAGTCTCCACTTTGTTCATCAGAATCTCCTCGTCTTCTGACCAACCATTTCCATCTTCGGTTGACAGAGCGCATGCCTTCAGATCCTCGACCAAATCGACCATGTTTACTCCGGCATCTGATCGTTGTTGGTTGGGTGGCGGTTGAAATCTGACTCCGGTCTTCTGAACTGGTTCATTCGTACAATCTGTGGCTCCATGACCGGACTTACCACATTTCCTACATAGTGGCATATATCCCACTTGTTTCTTTGGATGAGGACAAGAAGGAGCCCAATGACCAGTAGCGCCACAATTAAAACATGATGTACCAAGAGATGGGGGTCTTTCCTGGTAACCTGCAGGGACAAACTTTCGTTGGGTAACGTTAGTCGCCATTTGTCTAGGTACAAAGCGTTGGATATGTACCGGAGGAATGGGCGTGAATTGCTGAGACTGAGTGGGTATCATGGCTCCATCTTGAGCTTGTACTCCATAGACCCCATCTTCACACTCTACAAAGTAATTGGGTTCGTATAATGGCGCCCACTCCACTGCATGGGTGTTATAGGATGTTTTACTGTTAAAACATTCCGTATTGGCATGTCCAGGTTTACCACAGTTAGTACACCACAAATTTGGACGTGAAGTAGTTGGCGATTTTCGCCTCTCGGACGTTCTGACCAATTGCACCTTGAGGTCTTCGAACTTCTTAAGAAGATCATCAAGTGCAGTGTCCTTAGATAGCTGTGTCCTCCTCACCATCGGAAGTCTGAATTTCGTCATTCTTTTCCGCTTCTTATGCTTTTCCTCTTCGTCCGAAGATGAGGAATCTTCGTCTTCCGATGTTGAGCTTTCACTCGAAGATTCTTCTGAGGACTCTTCCGAAGATGAGAATTTTCTATGTTTACGTTTTAACTTCTTCTTCTTCTTCTTCTTCTTCTCTTCTTCGCGGCTGTTCTTGGACTTCCTGAAATTCTTCTTCTTTCTCGACTCCGAGGTCTTTTCATGGTCTCTGCTAAGGATGTTGGAAGGTTCGTAATTCTCAGTAGAATCAATGGCTCGCTCCAATGTTGACGTATCAAACCGTCTTACCCATGTTTGTTGCTTTGAAGGCAACCCCTTCACAAACCATTCCACTGCTTGTGCCGGAGTGTAGGCTGGGTGTGTTCCATTCGCAGGTAATCTATCCAAAATTCCATAGAATCTTTGGACGTAGCTTTTCAAGGACTCTTTCCTCTTACGTTTGACACTATTTACTTTATGTAACACATGCCTGTTATAATTCAGTTCCCGGAATCTCTTTAGGAATTCGTTTTTCATTAAATCCCAAGTAGATATGATTGCGGGTGTTAGATTGGCATGACTATACCATTTTCCGGCTGCGTGTTTCAACAAGCTGGGAAAAATCCTTGTCCGATCAGGATCATTGTCTTCTTTGTTAGCATGTGATATCGCTTCAAATTGCTTAACGAAAGAATCGGCGTTCTCTCCGTCTCCATCACTATCCGAATCTTCACCGCCAAACTTAGGATAGTTTTGGCGAGTGAATGGTGGTGCCCCTGATGGAAGTGGTACTCCTGTCATGGTGAGCGGTGGTGTAGAAGGTGGAAGCACTGATTGCTGCCCTTGACTATGTTTTGTTGGTGCCGTCAAACTTGAAATTCTCAATGATCCTGCACTCGACAAATTGCTTAATGGTCGAAGAGTCAACTTGGCAAGAGCATTCACAACAGCTATTCCCACTTGGATATTTGGGAGGTTCACTTCGGGCAAAGTTACTTCGGCCTGTAAACCCTCCGCGGTCCTAACGATCAACTACCCCCCGATCTCTCAACCTCCACGATCGTCATCCACGAATCTGCAACTGTCGGGCCTGTCTCTCACTCAGGGGTCACCTCTGATGGCTTTGATGGAAGCACACCATGAATCTTGAAGGGAAAAATGCTAAGTTCACTCTCATTCATACACCCACAAACTTATCAACTAAAATCTCCATAATCTCATCCACTAAAATCCTCCATTCTAACGACGTCTCTCAAGTTCTCACATGCTAAAAATATCCCACACTCTCTATATTACTCAAGTTGTCATTACGACGATGTGAAAACAAGGATGAGGAGCTCTTCTCTACTCCTCTATTTATACATTCTAGGTTTTTACTTTGGTACCCTCCGGTAACTCAGCCGTAACTACTTTTACCGGGTTTTACTAAGATATTACTTAAGGTAAAAGCATTGATCACATGGGCTTTTTACCTTTTCACATGGGCTTATTCCTTCAAAGTCAACAACTTCTAGAAGGATTCTGGAATATTCTCAAGGAATCTCGAATTTCCACCCCCCCTCTACACTAGGACCCACTAAAAAGGAAACATGTGGAATCTCTTCTTGTTTTTAATGCCCACAAAGTCCACAACTTTAATCCAACCACTAATATCAAGTCAAAAAGGAGATAAGGGATACTTTCCACCCCCTTTCTACCTTTTAGACAAGATGACAAGATAGTAGTGCTCACTCTTTAGCAAATATCTGAATTCTGCCAAAAGTACAGCTAAGTTTAACCATAACTAACTTTTAGCTAGTCATGACTAACTTGATATCTCCTAAAAGTACTTTGGCAGCAAATAAACATTCTCAACACTTAGTTAGAACTAAACACCTTACTAATAGATAAACTTCCTATGTGTAACATAGGTCGTTACATTTTACCCCCGGACTAAATTTTCGCTCCGTCCTCGGAGTGAAGAGAGAACTTCCGTCGATGAAACAACTTCAACTTGTCATGGTTGACCCGATCGAATCTTCTTCCTCCCAGCTCCTGAAGGTCATATGTGAAGTTGCTCCACACCTTATCTACAACAAAAGGACCAAAATATCTCGGAAGAAACTTCTTCCTAGCCCTCTTGAATCTGATAGCATCATACAACATAACCCAATCTCCGACTTGAAAAGGTTTTACCTCCCTCTTGCCCAACCGTTTGTCGTAACTCTTCTTTTGATACGCCTGAGCTCGTTCCATCCGGATCATTGCTACCGCTCGGGTCTCTTCCAACTCCATGAGTTGCTCCCTTCTTGATCTGACCACGTCTTCTCCTCTCGACCTCTTCAACTTTCGTTGAATAGTTTGAAAAGTATCCAATTCGAATTGGATCGGCAACTTGGACTCCACTCCATAAACCAGTCGAAATGGGGAGTACCCAGTAGAAGTCTTTGTTGTCGTTCGATACTCCCATAAGATAGCATGTAGCCTCTTATCCCAAGTATGTTTCGCAGTCTCAACACCAGCATCTTTGGCGAGCATCATACAAAGTGTAAGATTGGTCTTCTCCGCAAGACCATTAGCATTTGGTTTGTATGAGGTCGTTACTCGTGGCTTGATAGAAAAGTGTTGTAGCATAGCAGTAGTCATGCTCCCTACAAACTCTCCTCCTCTATCTGAGACCAACTCTAACGGACATCCAAATCTTGTGATGATCCTCTCCCATAAGAATCTACCGACTTCTGTTTCATTGGTCTCTCTCAAAGGTCTAGCCTCTACCCACTTGGTACAATAGTCAGTGGCGACTACAATGTATCTATTGCCTCGAGGTGTCTTATTAAGAGGACCTACAAAATCAATACCCCACTTCTCAAATGGTCCTAACACGGGAATTGATCTTAACGGAGGTGTTCTAGTAGACTTCAGAGCAAATGCTTGACATACGTCGCAAGTTTTGCAATAGTCTAAACATTCTTGGAAAATCCCTCTCCAGTGGTAACCCGCATCCAAAATCTTGAAGGCTGTTATCTTACCAGCAAAGTGACCTCCGCAAACAGTTCCGTCGTGAAACTCGTGCATTAGCTTGAATGCCTCCTTCTGACCAACTGCTCTCCTTAGTAACCCATCTGCTCCTTGATGAAACAGAATTCCCTCTACCATGGTGTAAGGTTTGCATCTCTTGATCAACGCGTTACGTTCTCGGGTATGCATACCTTCTGGAAAAGAGCCATCTATAAGGAAACTCCAGATTTCCTTGTACTCGTCCGGTATCTCCTCGATGCTTGTGATGGTCATCAGATGCTCGTCTGGAAATGAATCATCAAACGGTTCTTCTCCCTCATCATCATAAGCCCTTGACAAAAGATCAGCATTCGCATGCTTCTTCCCTGGTCTATCTTCGATCACATAATCGTATTCTGTTAGAAGGATCTTCCAACGAGCAATACGACCTTCGGCATTAGGCTTATTAAAGATATACTTTAAAGCCTTGTGATCTGTGACTATGGAAAATTTCCCTCCTAGCAAGTAGTGTCGAAATTTCTTCAATCCAAAGATCACCGCTAATCCTTCTCGTTCAGTCACGGAGTAATTCTTCTCCGCTGGAACCATCTGCCTACTAGCATAAGCTATAGGATGATCATGCCCATCTCCATCTAGCTGACTTAATGTACATCCGATTGCTACATTGGAGGCATCCGTATACAGAATAAATGCTTTACTCCACTCAGGTTTAGCAAGTATAGGAGCTGTCACTAATGCCTTTTTCAGCTCCTCAAATGCTTCCTTTGCCTTCTGATCATGCACTATCAAGTCAAAATCAACTCCCTTCTTCATGTACATAGTCAAAGCTATTGCTTTGTTTGAGAAGGAAAAGACAAACCTACGATAATATCCAACCATGCCAAGAAACTGCCTCAACTTTGTCAAGTTGATCGGAAATGGAAGATCCACAATCTTCTTCACCTTCTCAGGATCTACCGCAATCCCATTCTTGGAAATGATGTGCCCTAACAGCAGACCTTCTTCGCAGCCAAAGATGCACTTCTCTGGATTTAGAGAAGCGTTGGCTTGCTCCAACCGCTGCAAAACTTTGATCACATGATCAAAGTGGTCCTCCTTTCGTCCGTACACACAGAAATCGTCAATGAAATCCCGAACAAACTTCCCTATGAATGGTTCAAACACCTTGTTCATGAACCTCTGAAACGTGGCCGGAGCATTACACAGTCCGAATGGCATCACTCGAAATGCAAATGTTCCCCAAGGAGTAGTGAAAGTAGTCAACTGCTGGTACTCCTGTGCTATCTTGATCTGGTTGTATCCACTATAACCATCACCAAAGCTGTACCACTCATGACCGGCAACTTCCTCCAAAATCTCATCTATAAATGGTAGAGGATAATAGTCCTTCTTGGTAACTGCATTCAGCTTCTTATAGTCTATGCACACTCGCAGCTTACCATTCTTCTTCTTGACAATCACAATGGGTGAAACCCATTCTGAGTTCTCCACCTCATAGATGAAACTCGCCTCCTTCAACTTGTCTATCTCCTCCTTGACCATCATTGCCGTTGTAGGATTGACCCTTCTCTGCTTCTGTCGAACTGGTCTTGCGTTCTCCTCCAATTCGATTCGATGAGTCTCGAGGGTCACCTCCTTCAAATCCTTGTAGCTGAAAGCAAACACATGGATATATTTTCGAAATATATCTAGGAATCTACTTTTCTCTTCTTGAGTGACATTGATACCAAACTTCAGGGTAGAGAGTCTTCTCACAATCTCTGCCTCACTCAACTCTTCTTTGTCAGGATCTTTCTCCACTGCTGGTCGAGGCAACAAGTCAATAGCACTAAGCTGATGTACTGATTCGTCTCGACCAAATCCTTCATCCTCAGACGAGGATTCTTGGTCGTAAGAATCCCCAGTATCTACTTCCGAGACACTCTGATCATCCTCCGTATCAGATTCCCAGTAGTCACTAGTGGGTCTATCAGAGTCAGAAGTCACAACTCCAACACCCGAGAGAGGAACTATCACTCTATGATCTCTAGGCCCAATTCGTAAGTATCCCTTGTGCCACCTATCCGTGGTGCGCACAGCTCTCAACCAAGGCCTACCTAGGAGCAAATCATAACTAGAGTCCTTTAACACTTGAAAGGACATCAATGTTTGAACTCCCATCACAGACACGACCACCTTCTCTAACACACCAAGAGGTCTTACCCGTTGCTTGTTAGCCATCCCCACGACAATGCTAGCCGGGCGAGTTGGTTCCATTCCCAACTTCTTCATCAACCTCTCCGATATGGCGTTTACAGCCGACCCTCCATCCACCAATACGTCAGAGACGTAGTGACCATTCAATCGGACTTCAATCTTTGAAGCCCTAGTGCATACCTCTGAAGCATGCACATCCACCACACCAACTCCCACTGACTTTGATGTCTTGCTCTTGGGTTTCTTCTTCTTGCTTCTCTTAGAACTCAGTCCTCCTCTGAGTTCCCTTCGTAAGCTGGGATTAAGTGCGATCAGTTGTCCAACAGTGATGTTGGCTTTCTGAGCACCCACATCTTCAACCACATCATATCCCGCTTGGGAAGATGAAATGGTGAAATCCGTCATCCCCAGCTTCCTTCTTGGCTCCCTTGGTGTACTCGAAACATTACTCGAACGAGTACTTCTACTTGCTGACTCCTCCATGAAAACCGGTTCATCAGAAAATTGAGTTCTTTTTCTTTCTTGAGCTAAAAGCTCCACCGGTGCATGAGAAGAGTTTGAACTCTCTCCTTTCTCGTAGATGGGATCTCGCACGACATCGATAGTAGCCACCCCTTTGTCTCGTCCTTGTGATGGATTTCCTCCACCCACATTCATTCTGACAGCTTCGGCACCTCTTGCTCCGTTGTTAGGACAATTTCGCTGGAAATGAGAACCTCCACACGTCCAACAAGTGATTCCTCCAAAGTTACCTTGGTTGCCTCCAAAGTTACCTTGATTTCTTCGGTTGGGATTGTTGTCGTAACCTCTTTGACCTCCTCCTCCACCTTTGTTCCTCCATTCTCGTAACTGCACCACATTTATCTTGAGATCCGCAAGAGTGTCAGTGATGCTCTTCAGCTCGGCATGAAAATCAGAGGTGGCAGTAGACATCGTTGTTGGGACAAACGGTCTTGGCACCACCGTTGGAGTAGGAGCTGACGTTGAAGCAATCACCAATTGTGATGGTGCAGGTGCGATCGTTGTGGCTACACCAGGAGTCGGAGTTGACACCAGAGCAGCATGATGAGGTTGGATGATATCTCCTTCATCCAAACTCTCTTCCATATTTGTCGCTATCTTGATGGCCTCCGCTTTGGTTGCTGGCTTCTCGTACCTCACTTGGGTTCGAATTGAAGGTCTCAACCCTCCCACCAAGTTCTTGGTCAGCACTGCTCCAATCCCCGCCATCGTTAGTTCCACATTGTCTCCACTCTTCCGTAGGACCGTCCGAAACCGTTGCTCCAACTTATCCACCCTTTCGGCATATTGCCGAACTTTCTCGTCGTCACGTTGCTTCAAATGAGTAAGCTCCACCATGAGCTTCTCATAACTCTCTTCTGGAAGAAATTCTTCGATGAGTGCATTACTCAACGTCTCCCATGTGTCCTCAACTGCACCAGGTGTCTGGCTCTTCACTCGGTCTTCATACCACGTAAGAGCAAAATCTTCTAAAAACTCTGGCAGTAACAACACCCATTCTTCCTTCCTTCTCACGTTGTTTCCGATGCAACCCCTTTTGAAGTCTCGAACAAACGGTTCTACATCTTCATTGTCCTTCCCATGAAACACGGGTAGCTTTCCCATCTTGTAACTACTCTTTCTACTCTTCTAATCGTCGTGCAATAACTACTCGCTAAAAGAGTACGAACATCACCAATTCCATTCGTGAATAATCTACCATAGGTAAAATGAAAGGAAATGGTTGTAACAACACCTCTTGTGCCATCTCTTCCCCCAAGGTAATCATGAGTCTGAGTCGCATCACCGCCTTCTCCACCATCCGAATGACGATCTCCATCACAACTCAGCCGAGTCCTCCTTTGAAGTCGACAACTTCTCCGTCTCAGCTCTTTGAGTCTCGTCCAACTTCTCGACTACGGACGTAAGTAGGGCGGCCACATCGACGCACTTGTGTCCTCTTGATAGATCACCCACTCCACAACTTGGACAAGGATCTTCGCCTAGAAGATGAATTGGCGCTGGTGACGATGGACCCACTCGAAGACTCAAATCAGTAAACTCCCGCTTCCCTTTAGCTCTCTCGGTTCTGATTCTAGTTGGACAATTCACTACTTTGTGTCCCAACCCTCTACAGAAATAACACCACAAGTCGGTTTCTACTCTTCTCCTCGGCGATTCTACTTGAGGTTTAGTACTAGGGTTTTCAAACTCGACGATAATCTCTCTCGAACTTTCTCCGACACTTACTATGACATCTAAACCTTGAGGAAGGTTTCTAAGTCTAACTTTCCAATCTTTTGAATTTCCACTCATGTTGCACCTTCTCAACCATTAAGTGGACAAAATATCATAGAGGAAAATAATTCTACATTACTTTCTTAACTCTTCCGAGCTTTATATTAGAAATCGTGCATTATACATGCGATACACGAAATAAAATCTAATCTAATATTAACTATCAAAGATATGATCCTCCTCACCCTCGTTTGTACTCATCACAACAGACATCTTGAACTCACTCTTGTAAGGATCCAACTCTATTTCACCAGGAGCATTCGTGGCCTCCATAGTGAATGATGCTTTAAACTCGACTTTCTTCAAATCTGTGCCAATTGTCGCGGAAGCTTCTTCGTATAGAGTAAAGAGGGCACCCCAAGTGCTATAGATGCGTGTTCGTAACTCATCTATACTTAACTTGGGCTTCTCCGTCTCTGTTCGAACTCCTAAACGTCTCTTCTTCCACCTCGTCATTCGAACTGGATTCCCCATGACGTATCTTCAAGACCTCCTTGTATGCCGAAACGTATCTCTCTTAGTTGGTAAGAGATCTCTCCAAGATTTTTGTGGTCTCCAGTAGCTCAACCTCCAAGCTACTAAATCATGAAGTTTCAACAGAAACTTCCCTAATCAGAAGAGATGGTGATGACTGTACAAATTTTCAGAGAACTGAAATTTGTATATTTTCACTTCCCTCATGGTTGTCAACCCCCTCCACTTTGAAAAATCCTTTCTCCCTCTTCAGACCTCATCTTCTCATGATTTCTTTTGTCCTGGATAGCTTATCAGCCACTCTAAAACACTGGAAAGTTTCTCAGGAAAATAAAATTCACAGAAAATCTGACACTGACTGTAAACTTTTTCCAGAGAACAGAATTCCTCAACTCTCACGAATAGACCCCCTCAATTTTGAAAAATCATTGCTCCCTCTCTAGACCACCTTTTCCTATGATTTCTTTTGTCTTAGATAGGTTATCAGCCAATCTAAAACACTGGAAAGTTTCACAGGAAAATAAAATTCACAGAAAAGTTGACAGCGACTGTACAAATTTTCCAGAGAGCAGAATTTCTAAACTCACAAATTTCTCTCCTCTAATAACTTTTCTCTCCTCCTTTCTCTACAACTCTTGTTGCACCTTCTTTCAACTCTCCTCAAACCCTTTCTAAGTGAACAAGATGTAAAGAATGACTTCGAACGCGTCATATATCACTACGGGATACACGAAAGGTTCTAACGTTGCTAACATCGCGTTAGCTCTCTCTCCTCCCAACGTTCTCTCCATGTGCTCTCTCATAATCTCCTTTTGTCGAATATAGAACTGAACTCTAAACATCGTTCAACGATCCCTTCAAGTGAGGTCCCGGCAACGGAACCAAAAATGTAAACCCTCCGCGGTCCTAACGATCAACTACCCCCCGATCTCTCAACCTCCACGATCGTCATCCACGAATCTGCAACTGTCGGGCCTGTCTCTCACCCAGGGGTCACCTCTGATGGCTTTGATGGAAGCACACCATGAATCTTGAAGGGAAAAATGCTAAGTTCACTCTCATTCATACACCCACAAACTTATCAACTAAAATCTCCATAATCTCATCCACTAAAATCCTCCATTCTAACGACGTCTCTCAAGTTCTCACATGCTAAAAATATCCCACACTCTCTATATTACTCAAGTTGTCATTACGACGATGTGAAAACAAGGATGAGGAGCTCTTCTCTACTCCTCTATTTATACATTCTAGGTTTTTACTTTGGTACCCTCCGGTAACTCAGCCGTAACTACTTTTACCGGGTTTTACTAAGATATTACTTAAGGTAAAAGCATTGATCACATGGGCTTTTTACCTTTTCACATGGGCTTATTCCTTCAAAGTCAACAACTTCTAGAAGGATTCTGGAATATTCTCAAGGAATCTCGAATTTCCACCCCCCCTCTACACTAGGACCCACTAAAAAGGAAACATGTGGAATCTCTTCTTGTTTTTAATGCCCACAAAGTCCACAACTTTAATCCAACCACTAATATCAAGTCAAAAAGGAGATAAGGGATACTTTCCACCCCCTTTCTACCTTTTAGACAAGATGACAAGATAGTAGTGCTCACTCTTTAGCAAATATCTGAATTCTGCCAAAAGTACAGCTAAGTTTAACCATAACTAACTTTTAGCTAGTCATGACTAACTTGATATCTCCTAAAAGTACTTTGGCAGCAAATAAACATTCTCAACACTTAGTTAGAACTAAACACCTTACTAATAGATAAACTTCCTATGTGTAACATAGGTCGTTACAGGCCGAAGGCTCTTCAACTGAGTGAATATTTCCTCGTCTTATTTCATGTTCCTTCTTGGGTGAAGACGAGGTAGAGGCCTCTTGACTTCGTATCTTAAAGAGCGATACTCCTGGAGTGCCCTGAGGTCTAAGACTTGGGATTTGAAGAGCAGGTGATCCCAATGGTAATAATTCTCGAATTAATTCTTGTCCTCTTTGTTTCTTCAAGAGGTCTACAAAGCTTGTGATCTCTGATCCATGTCTGACGATCAGCTCCAAGGCCGCTTCCACTTCTGGATTTGGATCTTCCGCAAGAGTTGTCAAAATGTTGGATTCTGACTGTGCTGATCCTGAAGATGAAGACGAAGACGAAGATTGAAACAACTTCACTCTTCGAAGTGAAGGTGATTCTTCTCTATCTGTCTCTTCTTCTTCAGCTTGAATACCCTCTTCTTTTCTCGTTGATTCAAACAGAGATTCATGTAAATTTGTGGTCCTTGAAGGAAATGGTAACCATGATGCGTCTTTAGGTGAACTCTCTCCACTCCGTACGCTCGAGTATGGAGATTCGATATCCCCTTTCTTCTTCCAGTACGTGCGCTCGTCTTTCTCGTAACGCGTTCGTGGTGAAATAGGTACTGAACTCCTTTCAAGCGAAGATGAAGTTCCTTCAGAGAGATTTTTCACTTCTTGCCACTTCTGAGCTGCTTGACGTCTTCGCTCCCTCGTTGCCTCCTTCTGACGTTGGACTTCTTCCAACAATTGTTCGCGGACCAATCTTCTTTTCAGCGCTCGCCTGGTCCTTCCCGTCCTCTGATCTTCTTCAGAAGGCGCTCGTGCTCCCCCCGACATACATGTCGACGGTTACAACTTACTGGATTCAAAGTAAAAGTTAAATCTGTATCCCCGGCAGCGGCGCCAAAAGTTTTATGTTTCTATATGTAACAACCCAAAGAAACATAAAGTATCAGAAATAGTAAATTAAGGATCGTTCCCACGAAGACAATTAACAATTACACAAAACACAGTACTACAACGTCATAATGATAATTCAAATAGTTTTCTGTTATTCTCACGGAATGGAATAATATCCGGATGAGAGTTTAAGTCTGATAAGAAACCAAACCCAAGTACAAACCTGATAAATCGAATACAAACAACAATGAAATAGTTCTTTGATCAGGGACCCTTCCGACAAACATACAAAAGATTTGACAAGACAGATGTGAATGAATGAATAAGGTAAAATACAACTGAAATGTTACTAGTCTTCTTCTGAAAAGACAGAAGAATACTGATTTCACATCAAGGTTCCAAGAATAAGTCCCTACTCTTCCTAAGGAATGTTCTTCCAACTAAATCCTCATTCTTAAGAATCCCACTTATTTGAAGAAGCCAAACTTAAGATGAAGCCACCATCATCCAAACTCTCCTTACAATTTAACTTATGCTCTTCCACTTCACAGTAACTGATTTGTTCTCAGATCTTCGTTTAGAAACTCTTCACGAAGATTATAGGTTCAACTTCGGCCGAAGATTCTTCAAAAGTTCCTACACCGAAGTCTCTTCTGTCAAGTCTAAGGGCGAAGATCTTCGTCAATCAGAAAATTACACCTGCGACAGTAAACACCAAATATTCGGAGGAAAATATCTTCGTCCAAAGCATTCACAACATCGCTCCGGACTTTTGGGAAATAGAAATAAATTAATAAAGAACTGAAAACATGGAGAAGACACAAGGGTTGTGGATCGCGCTGCTTATATACTACTTCGTCCTAACCTAACTGTTTTCTAACTGCGCTAACTGCCTAACTTCCTACGAAGGCGGAAGACCTTCACTACCCTACGATCATCTTCATCTTCAACTGAATCTAAACTCCTAAGCCTAACTGTGCCCTGAATTCCTCTAACTGAACCTCCACGTTCGCTCGCATCTCGCCTATTTCCTTATCTACTTTCTGCCTAAGTCGAGAAAGGCGCGCTTTCACACCGTCAGGGTTAGTCTCCGCCTGTACCACCTCTGCCTTCAACGCTCGAAGAAGACCAAGCTCGTCCACATCTAGCCCCGAAGTCACGTACGCAGAAAGAACCGGCATCAACTTCTTCCGAAGGTCTTCGGAGTCTGCCACCTTCGTCTTCAAATCTTCATTCTCCTTAGTAAGCTCGGCGACTGTAGTCTGGAACTCACCTCGACTTCGCTGCAAGTCACCTACTTGGTCGGATAACTCCTTTATGCGGTCTGCGAAGCTCTTCGTCGACACCTTCAACTCTTCATCTTTGCCGATCAAAGCAGTCTTTGCTTCTTCACATTGGCGCCGAAGATCTTCGAGCTCCTTCTCCGACTCCAACCTCATCTTCGTTGCATTCCGGGCCTCTTCGCGAAGATTGTTCTTCTCCTGCTGCCAAGTCCTCCGACTGAAATGCAACTCCGTCAGCATCTCCGGGAATGTCACCTTCCGCTGGACTTCCTTCTCGTAATCCTCCTTGTTGTCTTCAAGAAGTCGGAGGATCGGGACGACTACCTCTTCGCCATAGTTCATCGCCTTCCTGAAGAGATCAACATTGCTCAAGGCTGTTCCCTCCGAAGTACCTTCGCCGCAGACAGCTTCGTCTTCAATCTTCGTCCCTGAGCTGCTCAGGTCCACTGTCTCCCTCTTCGTGCTCTTGACCTTCTTTCGAGCCTTCGGTTTCTCCATGGGCGAAGTCAGAAGAGGCTTCTTCCGCTTGCTACGTCGTTTCTCTTCGTCTTCGACTGTTGTCTGAACAGTCGCTGCCTGCTGCGCCTCTTGAGTATCTTTGGCGGGTGCTTTCGGTGAAGACTCCAGTTGCTGAACACCTTCGGCTGGCGCTTCTTCAACTTCTCTAACTGGTGATGGAAAATCCTGCTCTTCATCTTCGCCGAAGCCTAATCGCTTAGCTTCGGACTCAGACAACCACCCCATGCCAAAGTAAAAGATACTCACAAATCCTCCCATGTACACATAGTCCTGCTTCTTCCACAGGCGCCGGACTTCGTCGTGAAAGATCTTCGCCCAGTAAGCTCGTCTTCCGACGAAGAGCTGTTCGAAGAAGCAACCTTCCAAGTCGACAGGTAAGTTGTTCTTCGGGGGCTCAAAATCAGCATGATGGCCTCCGCAATCTTCCTCTTCACAGGATCTCGGTACTCGGACAACTTGTACCCATTCGTTGGGTGCATCGGTTGCTCGAAGAGCTCCCGTAGTTCTAGTCCTCCTTGACCAGGTTCTTCATTGACGCGTTGTCGAAGAGCATGTCACCCTTCGTCCCAGCTTCATCCAGTAGAACCTTCTCCCTGTTCTCGACGGTCTAGTTGCCAGGTCGCGCATATGGTTCTTCGCTTGCGTGGTCTTCACACATTCGAATCTGGCTAATGAATTTGCCAGATACCTTCGTCCAGCCTCCCAGGGTTAGGAAGCTAAGACCTATCTCCTTCAGCTTCGGCCGAAGGCGCACTAACTTCTCTTGGTCTAACTCAAAGGCTCTAATCCTCGGTAACTTCGTCGCGATAGACATCGTGATCAGACGAAGGATATTAGGCTGGCTGAGGTAAACTTCGTCTAAAACTGCTAGTCTTCGCTCAAGTTGACCTTCGCCCAAACTGGTTGTCTTCGTCTAAATGGATAGTCTTCGCTCAAATTGATCGTCCGCAATTGGAGAGTAGGCTGAGCGCTAAGAGTGAATTTGAGAAATGAGTCGATTTTCCTAGTATATAGTTCGGTTCAAACTCTCGCACGTGCCGAAGTTCGTCTCTGATTGCTTGTCCTCTGACCTGACAAGGGCATGCGCAATGTTGTCTTCGCCTGCGCCGCTTATCGTTCCTGTCCTTTTCTGGTTAGGTAGTTCGTCTTCACTTGGTCTATTCGTGAAGAGAGTATACTGACGATATACATTCTCGAAGTCTCTCAGATCTTTCTTGTAAAGATCTTCTTCCAAGACTCTTCGTCGAAGATTATTCTCTTCTTCTGAAGACGCTTCTTCAGAAGGCTCTTCTTCATCAAAACCCAGCTATTCTTCTTCTAACTTCATTATTTCTTCTACAAACTTCTACATTTCAAGCTTCTTCTATCAAAAATTGAAAAAGTGGGCTCTACATACTTCTCCCCCTAGATGTGAGCGACCCCGCGAACACATCAAGAGTAGTATCGCTTGATTCTTCCCCCATTTACTCGAGTAGCGAAGAGATTTCCTTCCAGGTCTTTAAGTTGGACTGAACCATTACCATAACATTGTGCGACTATGTATGGTCCCCTCCATCGTAGCTGTAACTTCCCTGGAAACTTAATATGTCTGCTATCATATAGCAAAACCAAGTCTCCATCGTTCACGTCTACTTTTCTTAACCTCTTATCATATACTTCCTTTCGCTTCTCTTGTATGTCTTTAGTTAACTCCAGAGATGCCTCGCGATTTTCTTCTAGTTCCATTAGACTTTGCAATCTGATGAGCTGACTATCTTCTGCAGACAGTCTATCATGTGCCAGAATCCTATAAGTAGGAGTTTCAAATTCAATAGGCATGATGGGATGCATTCCGTAGGCTAAGAAGAATGGCGTCTGCCGCATTGTTATCTTCTCTGTATTTCTGAATGCCCACAACGCAGCATCCAACTTGGTGTCCCAATCATAAGCATGATTGACAGTCACTTTGTTCAGAATTTTACACAATAATCCATTGCTTTTCTCAGTAAGACCATTCGCCTTAGGATTATACGGAGTAGTCTTCCGATGCTTGATCTGAAAATACTCTGTTAGTGCCTCTATGGTGTTGTTCAAAAAATGTGTGCCTCTATCACTCACCAGTTCCAATGGACATCCAAACCTGGTGATGATATTCTTGTGTAGAAACGCTGCCACTGTGATCGCATCATCTTTCTTTGTTGCTTCAGCTTCCACCCACTTGGTTGCATAATCTATAGCAACCAAGATGTATCTTCTCCGTGTCTTCTTCGTGGCTGGCTGAATAGGTCCCACAAAGTCAATTCCTCACTTCTCGAATGGTGCAAGAGGTAAGATAGGATGGAGTGGCCACTGAGTAGTTCGAGTAGGCTTACCCACTCGCTGGCAACTGATCGCCTGTACATCCTTGTACATGGTGAGCCACCAGTATCCTGCATCCAAAATTTTCTTCACTGTGTTGCGAAGGGCATAATGTCCTCCTGCTGATTCGGAATGCATGGCATCCACCACTCTTCCTACTTCTTCTTCTTCCAGACATCTCCGTAGTTCATCATCGGTCTCTTTTTTGAACAGAATACCGCTCTTTAGCTCGTACGGTCCGACCTTGTGTATGAACACCGTACGCTGTTCCACATCCATTCCTTCAGGACACTGCAACGTATACAGATATCTATATATCTCATGATACCTACTCGTGAGGGTTATCGTAAGCTGGAAAAGTTCTTCGTCTGGGAAGTCGTCTGCTACATTGTCTTGACGCTCTCCTGTCCTCAATCGAGACAAGTAGTCTGCATTCTCATGATGTTTACCCGCTCGAGTTTGAACTGTGAATTTGAACTCCTGCAATAACAACATCCATCTTGCTATTCTTCCCGGCAAATCAGATTTTTGTACCAGATGTTTTAAAGCATAGTGATCCACGTAGAATACAAACTCGCATCCCAACTAGTAGTGTCGAAATTTTCTGACAGAATACACCATCCCTAGTGCTTCCCGCTCTGTAGTAGAGTAGTTCTTCTCTGCAGCTGATAGCTGTCTACTCGCATAGTAAATCGGATGGTCCCTCTTCTCGTTGTCTTTCTGACTCAATACTACTCCAATAGCGAATGCTGAAGTATCCACGTACACTTGAAAGGGTAGATTCCAATCTGGTGCCTTCATGACTGGAGCCTCAATCAATTTCGTCTTAAGCATTTCAAAAGTGTTCAGTCTCTGTTCCTGCCAGATGTACTCAGTAGTCTTCTTCAACAATTCGGTTAGTGGTGCTGCCAGGGTTGCATAGTTTTTGATAAACCTCCGATAGTAACCGACATGTCCTAAAAATCTCCGCAACTCGCTAACATTTGAGGGAGGATCCAAAGCTACTATAACTTGAACTTTGTCTACATCTACTTCAATGCCTCGCTGCGAGACTCTATGTCCTTATAAAAGACCTTCTGTCATGACGAAGAAACACTTTTCTGGGTGTAATGCTAACTGAGCATCTCTACAACGCTGAAAAACTATAGCCAAGGAATTTATATGTTCTTCCCTTGGACCAAAAACGCAAAAATCATCTATAAAAATTTCTAAGAACTTCCTAAGATACTCCTGGAAAAGGCAGGAGCATTACATAAACCAAAGGGCATCTTGTGATAAGCAAAAGTACCCCAGTCAGTGGTAAAAGTAGTCTTGTCTTTATTTTCTTCTCTGATGGATACCTGATTATACCCTGAAAATCCATCGAGAAAACTATAGCACTCATGACCAGCTACCCTATCCAGAATAGAATCTGTAAAAGGTAAGGGGTGATGGTCTTTCCTAGTTGCTGCATTCAGTTTTCGAAAATCTTGACATACTCTTATTTCACCAGTTTTCTTCTTAGGTACTATCACTATAGGTGATACCCATTCACTGCTAAGGACAGGAAAAATAATACCAGCACTTAAGTACTTGTCAATTTCATCCTTGACTAAAAGAGAGTACTTTGGGTTTAGCCTATACTGCCTTTGCCTCACAGGTACAGAGTTCTCCAGTAGGTCAATTCGATGTTGGCCCCACTTCGCAGGAATACCTTTCATGTCTTCAATCTTCCAGGCGAAGACATCTTGGTAGTATGTTAACATGTCATGGTACACTTCCCATTCGGCTCCCTGTAACTTCACTGTGATCTTCAAAACCTTCCCTTCTTCGAGGACTAAATCCACTGTTGCGGATTTCAGTATCATTCCTTCTGTGTGGCTTACCTCTGAACTTCCTTGTCCGAACAGTGATTGCTATTCTTCATCAGGCCATTCGCAGTCTTCATCTTCTTCTATCTCATAGCATTGCAAGTAGTTCACAACTATGTAAGGTCCTGATTTTTCATTCTCTGAGCTATTGCTTGAAGACGAAGAGTCTTCTTCCGAAGTGTATCATGAATCTGTTGAAGATGTCTCGCCCTGGTGTGACATCTTCTTCCAAGTTACAGAGACACTCTTATCCTTTGGTTTCATTGGATCATTAAAGGATAATTTCTGCTTATACCAGTCAGTAATTACCTTAGCACCATATAGCCAAGGTCGACCTATAAGCACTCCATAGCCAGACTTAACCAATGGTCTTAGTACAATGTAGGTAAGTTTGAAGATTATCCCACCAATCGTCGTAGGGATATCTCGCAGTACTCCCAAAGGTCTTCTTCGGCTCTGATCCGCCATTCTCAACACTCTTGGTGTTGATTCAAACTTTGTATAACCCAATCCATGCGTTGTCTCCTCTGTAATAATGTTCACATTAGAACCAGAGTCTATAAGCACATGCTTTATTAGACATCCATCTATCTCGATGTCTACTTCTGGGGATCCTAAGTCTTCTAATCCAACTTGAAACAATGAAGGCAGATTCTTCGATTTAGCCTTCGCTGGTTTTCTCAAGGCTGCCAATAACAGCTTCCTGTACAGCATATTGTCTTCGACCAACTGCTTGATGGTTATGTTAGCTTGTTGGTTCAGCAAATCTTCTACTACGTTGTAAAGAGGGCTCACCACTGGGACAGTCCTCTTAGGTTGGTCTGCCATCAGCTTTCGTAGTTCGGATGGTCGATCGACTTCGGGCGAAGAGACTTCGGCCCACACCTTCCCAAACCCTTCTTGGCTAGGTTTTGCCTCATTGGCTTGTTTACTCAGTTCCTTACTGAGTAGTGCCCTCACTTCTTCAGAAATATCAGCAGGCAGTATTCCTGAGGTCTTCTTCGTTCTCTGTTCTTCTTTACGATCATCTGCTTGTGCCGATATCGTCCGTTTCTCCACAGCTTCGCGCACTTGTTCTGTCAAAGTTTTGTGCGCTTTCTTCTCTTTCTTCAGTTGCTTCCGCTCAGTCTTTTTAAGGTCCTTCGCCTCCTGAGCTACAGCTTCTGCTAAAGTCTCTCCCTTTCGAAGTAGTCTCTTCCCACTTCGAATCTCCACTTTGTTTACCATAATCTCTTCAACTTCTGGCCAACCATTTCCATCTTCGTTTGACAGAGTGCAAGCATTCAGATCTTCGACCAACTCGACCATGTTTACTCCTGCATCTGGTCGTTGTTGGTTGGGCGGCGGTTGAAATCTCATTCCGGTCTTCTGAGCTGGTTCATTCGTACAATCCGTGGCTCCACGACCGGACTTACCACACTTCTCACACAGTGGCATATATCCTACTTGTTTCTTTGGATGAGGACAAGACGGAGCCCAATGACCACTAGTGCCACAATTAAAACATGATGTACTAAGAGATGGTGGTGGTTGGTAACCTCCAGGGGCAAACTTTCGTTGAGTGACGTTAGTTGTCATTTGTCGGGGTACAAAACGTTGGATGTGTACCGGAGGAATAGGAGTAAATTGTTGGAGTTGAGTGGACACCACAGCACCATCTTGGGTTTGTACTCCATAGACCCCATCTTCACATTCCACGAAGTAATTGGGCTCATACACTGGCGCCCAATCCACTGAATGTGTATTGTAAGATGGTTTGCTGTTAAAGCATTCTGTGTTGGCATGTCCCGGCTTCCCACAATTAGTACACCACAAATTCGGACGAGAACTAGTCGGCGACTTACGTCTTTCCGGTGTTCTCACCAACTGCACCTTGAGGTCTTCGAACTTCTTGAGAAGATCATCAAGCGCGTGATCCTTAGGTGGTGGAGTTCTCTTCACCATCGGAGGTCTGGACCTCGTCATTCTTTTCCGCTTCTTGCGCTTTTCCTCTTCGTCCGAAGATGAGAAATCTTCGTCTTCCGATGTTGAGCTTTCATCTGAAGATTCTTCCGAAGATGAATATTTTCTGTGTTTCCGTTTTGTCTTCTTCTTCTTCTTCTCTTCTTCGCGACTGTTCTTGGACTTCCTGAAATTTTTCTTCTTTCTCGACTCCGAGGTCTTTTCATGGTCTCTGCTAAGGATATTGGAGGATTCATAATTCTCAGCAGAATCAATGGCTCGCTCCAAGATTGACGTATCAAACCGTCTAACCCACGTTTGTTGCTTTGAAGGCAACCCCTTCACAAACCACTCTATTGCTTGTGCTGGCGTGTAGGCTGGGTGTGTTCCGTTGGCAGGTAATCTCTCCAAAATTCCGTAAAATCTTTGGACGTAGCTTTTCAAGGACTCTTTCCTCTTACGTTTAACGCAATTTACTTTATGTAACACATGCCTGTTATAATTCAGTTCTCGGAATCTCTTTAGGAATTTGTTTTTCATTAAATCCCAGGTGATATGATTGCAGGAGTTAGATTGGCATGACTATACCATTTTCTGGCTGCGTGTTTCAACAAGCTGGGAAAAATCCTTGTCCGATCAGGATCATTGTCTTCTTTGGTCGCATGTGATACCGCTTCAAATTGCTTAACAAAAGAATCGTCATTCTCTCTGTCTCCATCACTGTCCGAATCTTCACCGTCAAATTTAGGATAGTTTTGACGAGTGAATGGTGGTGTCCCTGACGGTGGTGATACCCCTGTCATTGAATGAGGTACTGGAGGAAGTGTGCCTGATGGTTGCTGCTTCCGCATGTATATTAGTTGTGTTGGCAAAGATGAAAGCACCACCAGCTTAGTATTGAACACATCCCCGACGGGTGAAGAGTCAAATTTGCAAGAGTGTTTACAACAACGTTACTTGCTCTTGTATCAGGAAGATTCATTTCGGATGAATGGTCTTCGGCCGAATGATCTTCAAGTGATTTGCCCTCTTCTCTATGAACTTCGTCTTGTCTCTTTGGTGAAGACGATGTGGAGGTCCCTTGGCTTTGTAACTTGAAAAGTGATACTCCTGGAGTCCCGTGAGGTCTGAGATTCGGGATTTGAAGCGCCGGTGATCTCAAGGGCAACAATTCTCGAATCAAATCCTCTCCCCTTTGTTTCTTTAGAAGTTCCACAAAAGTTGTGATTTCCGGCCCATGTTTAACAATCAATTCTAAAGCAGCTTCCGCTTTTGGATTTGGGTCTTCCGCAAGAGTAGTCAAAATATTGGATTCTGACTGAGCTGAACCTGAAGATGAAGATGAAGATGAAGATTGAAATAACTCCACTCTTCGAAGTGAAGGAATCTCTTCTCTATTTGTTTCTTCGTCTTCGGCCATAATACTCTTGTCCTTCTGCGTCGGTTCGAACAGGGATTCATGCAAAATTGTGGTCCTTGAAGGAAATGGTAACCATGAACTGTCTTTAGGCGAACTCTCTCCACTCCTTACACTCGAGCTTGGAGATCCGATATCAATCTTCTTCTTCCAATATTTCCGCTCGTCCTTCTCGTACTGTGTCCGTGGTGAAATAGGAACGGAGCTTCTATCAAGCGAATATGAAGTCCCTTCAGATAAACTTTTTATCTCGTGCCATTTCTGAGCTGCTTGACGTCTTCGCTCCTTCGTAGCTTCCTTC
The DNA here is from genome assembly GCA_036924285.1 of Asterella californica. NCBI lineage: Eukaryota > Viridiplantae > Streptophyta > Marchantiopsida > Marchantiales > Aytoniaceae > Asterella > Asterella californica. Next base: position 47,072,704 of record JAYKYS010000003.1, on the reverse strand, counting down.
TGACGCTGGACTTCTTCCAACAGTTGTTCACGGACCAATCTTCTTTTCAGTGCTCGCCTGGTCCTTCTCGTTTTCTGATCTTCTTCAGAAGGTGCTCGTACTCCCCCCGACATACATGTCGACGGTTACAACTTACAACGTACACCGGACGTGCATGAGCTCATCTATCGAGTCGCATAGTCTGCTATAAGTGAACACTAACTAAGTGTCTAGTGTGGTATCTATGATTTCGCGACGCATTCTACATGCGAGCCGTAGTGAACCTATCGCTGACAAAAAACATTACGGAATTGATCTTTGAACGTCTGTAAGTTTATACAATATCTTGCTCTGGGATATCTTTCCAATAGAGAAAGCAAGAAAAGTCACATCCATGAGCGACTTCAGTGCGGACTGGTATGTAGTAAAGAAAGACCAATAAGACACATAAAGTTGTCCAACTCTTAACTCTAGTAACCTCTCCTACTCTCTTGCTCTATCTCGATCATGAGAATGATTTCTCTGAGACTCTAGACGAGAACTCGCCACGAGGTCTAAACAACCTAGATATATGTGGAGGAGAAAGAGTAGAGTCTGGTGTGAACACATGCGAGACAAGAGAATGACTCTGCGTGGAGGAGGAGGTGGAGGTATCAGCCATGTTGTAACATCTCATAGATGTGTCTAGCCAAGGTATTTGGGTCCATGTCTCTCTCAGATATGGGGTAGTCACGCATGACAAAGATTACCTCCTCTCGAAGCGGTGGATGAAGAAAAGATGGAAATATCAAGATCTGGAGCACCACTTGAACCACGTCCAATTTCACTAGAAGATGTCATCTACTTATAAGATCGACTTGTAGGGTGGACAAAGTGACAAGAAGGAATAAAAATAAAGTGATAAAAAGCACCAATAAAGACTTAAATCAAGAAATATCATCACATTCTTGGAGAGCTGAAAAGAAAAGTGTTTCATCCATCCATTCTATGTAAAACAAATTAAAATACATTTCTATTTGCAAAAATATCTAAATGCAATTCAGGGCTGGCAATGAATCACCAAGAAGATGAAATATATTTTACTCAAGATCTAGAACTAGACTTATCTATCAAGTTTTAGACCTTGAATATATCATAAGTCATCATATTGTTTCAGGAACGATAAATAGAGCTTTTGGATGAATAACTAATTTCATTATAAATTTCAAAAATAGAGGACCGTAACAAAGAAAAAGCAAAATTACTTAGGAATTTGTGATGCGCAGAGAATCAAAAATTTAAGGTTTTGAACTTGCAATGCAATTGGTACCGCAAGTTGAGATAAAATTTAGAAGTACTATTCAGGATACAGCAGGACGAGCACTGAGGGCTCGAACTGATTCCTAAGGATACTATACAAGCCAGGACTAGCAGGACTTCACGTAAAATCAAATTTTGACATTCAGGTAATGCAGAAACAGAATATGAACTATTTCTTGTAACTTTTAGCGCTAGGTATGCTCGACGAAACCTACACAATGGTGTTGGCAAAACCTTGTTCTGAGCATGTTCTTTAAGCATTGGTTCCATCATAGTCGATCCACGACATGACAATGTGGGTAATAAAAAATAAATAAACAATGTACACTGGCTGTTCGTGTTCGGTTTTAGTGGTCAGGGAAAAAGACTGATGCCCAACTGATTGAAAAGTACAAGTTAGAAATAAGTGATATTTTTTAAAATTTTTTACTAAATTTAAATGACTAAAATAAAAAACTCAAACTTAGTTAACTTTATTACACATGGCCGCTGCAGTCACTAAATCCACATGCAAGGTATGTAAACTGGTCTCTTTCTTGGTATAGACATCTCTGTCCTGAAAGAGGTAGAATCATTTTCAATTCAAAAACTTTAATTTATAACCTAATCTTCCTGAGAGGAAGCGTTAGGACATAAATTAAATGGGATGCATATTCTCCCTCTTCCTAAGTTGGAAGAGGGTGAATGCATAGATGCGTACACTTCATGATCAATACTTCAGGTGGGTTAATTACCGGATTACTAAGTTTTGAATCGAAAGTTCCATTTGGCGAACAAGAGTTACAGTGAATTTAGAAGTCTTCTTGAAGCTAGTCTCATCATAAGTTTAGATACTACACAATTGTATGAAGGGAGTGGTTTATGTAGTACTTCGTAAGAATGGTTTTTCACGGAAATCAAGACCTTCGAAAATTTAATGGTTAAATTTTGTTTCTAGAAATAATGTTTGTGAGATAATTGTCATTTTAAAAGTCATGGTTTATTAAAAAGTACATAATAAAGATCGTGAACTATAAACTTCAATAGTGGTTTATCAAAGTTCTTGCCTGATAATCCTGTAAGATGGTGTTCTTCCAAATCATATTTTATCACTCCAAAATACAAAGAAAGAGAGACTTTATATTTCCCAAATCCTTTACTTTCATGCAATTTGAAATCTTTTGAATGCTAACGCTTTAATAACAACGTTTGTTTTCTCGATTACCAATCACTCCTCAATCACTCGAACCTTTTAAGTGTAGTCTAACCAAAACTATAGCATATGAATGGTACAAACCTTACCTCCGTCTTCATGGACGACCCAGGTAATCGCGTGTAAGAGCAAGTGGCTCCACGGCGATAACAGTTATTAAGAAAATCTTAAAATTTAAATTGTTACACAAACCTGAACCAAACTAACCAGTGGTTTATTAATTTCCCCATCCAAAAACCAACCCAAACAAAATATCCTTTCTTGAAGCGAATCAAAACAGTGATATATCATACTCTCGATCTTCAAACCGTGGTTTGTCAACTGTGCTTTATTAGTTCCCAAAACCTAGACACTGGTATACGGAAAGAAAATAGATGGTTTACGAGATATAAAATACGGAAAAATACAAAGAGAAAAAGAAAAATGGTTTATCGCGAACTTGAACTTGCCTTAGTCAACTTCTCAACCTGAAAAGCCTTGCAGGGTACGCGAGGCTGAGAATTCACAGGAAAATTCCAATACATAGAATCTACAAAGATCATTGAGAATCATGTAATTATGCACGTGCTGGTTGAGAACCAGACGACATCAGGAGACCTAGGAACAGTTGAGGCTCAGAGGCTTTTGTATCATTCTGCCATGATCTATTTTATCTGTCTAGTATTCCATTCCTCATTAAAGACCTCTAACCTTTTTACCGAAAGGCAACCACAACCACCGTAATGCCCTTGAAGGACAGACAGGAGGAAACTTTCACTGATCGATTTGACCATCAGGATCGACTTCCAGTTTAACTTTGCTAGCGTGACAACCAACGAGCGTCCGGGAAGTCAACCGAAAAGAACAGAAGAATACTTCTCATCTTATTCAGAAGAACTGTAACTGGCGAACTGAGCATATTATCTACTGTTTGTTGATTCAAGGAGTGTACAAGGAGAGCTTTGGCATGCATGCAAAAGTACAAAGTGCGGGTATACAAGGAGCTGAAATTCATGGCCACAATTGCGTAGCTTGTTCAGTATAGTAGGTATTCTAACAAACACTGTGCATACGCGTAAAGCGCTAGCGGTGTTCCTTTGTACGTTCACGATTCGGAAACAATCCTCATCTACTTCGCCCTTTGTGGTGGAAATGTATATCAAATGTTCACCTTACAATGCTTAAAATGATGTTACTTCTTTTCACTGACAGTTGAAGTCTAGTCACTATTCACGGCTGACGGCTCTTCCAACCCTTAGCCAGACTGTTTTCACTCTTACTTTACTCTATTGTACTTCCCTCTTTCGGCTCTTCTTCCTTTAGCACCAGTGTCTTCTGTATATTCAACGTCTCCTCCCTATGGACATGATGTTATTGACAGGCGTTACATAGTTATTGTCATCCCTTTGGCTCCCACCGCTCCATCACTTTGCATACAATGTATATTGTAGCGTAAAATAATATCGGCGTTGCAATACTCAAATCGCAAATCCATTGAGCATGACTACCGTAGCGGTTGCAACCATTCATTTGGTTGTAACGTTGGTTTCAATCCGGATGGTTGAAGCTTTCAACTCATTTCTGTAAGAGTATCGCCTTGCGGATTCTGCGAGCATACAGTGAGCATCCAGGATTAACAAACCGGACTTCCAATGCTGTATTCGCACCCAGAGACCGGTCCCTAGTTGTCGCTGAGGTCAGGTTCGGGATAAGAAGCTCTTCGCATTCAAAAGTAATGTATATTCATACGTCGAGAATGGCAGATTTTATCAAGGACCACTCTGCAATTAGGCCGGCCAAGTACATAGTAAGAAGCGATTAGGGGCCGAATGTACGCAAAGTTGGCATTAGAAAGTAACTGTAGTGAGTTGAATGAGATACTAGTACACTGATAAGGGCTGTCCAAATATTACTGTAGTTACCGGAGAGATACAGTTTCTCGCGGGAGAAATTGTGGGATTTGTCTCGGGTATCTCTGGAGCTACCCTGTGTTTCGGAGGATGTATAAATCACATAACAATAGCACGTGTGACATGTACACATTTGACAATGATTGAGATTATCCAGAACTAACGCCAAGGGAACCGTCGAGTGATAAGAACGCGGTTGCATGCAAGTCACGAGGGCCAGTTCAGAGACAGGAACAGGAGTTTGACCAAGAATCAGTCCCACTTGGTACAGAGGAGAAGAAACCTGTCTTCTGCCCGATGCGCAGAAATGAAAACCCGGTAACGAGTCCCAGCTCCTAGGTTCAATCCGTCACAACCCCCCCCAAAAGTTGCCACGATCCCTGCCAAGAAGGACTGGACGAAAGCAGATGATCGCCAGCCTCTCGCACCCGCGACGATGAACCTCAAGAATAGTTATAACCCCATTCGAAAACGAATGTACGACTCATACCATGTCACCAGAGCCAGCCTGAGGCCTAAGATGTCTCTCAGTGGACCAAGACGCAAGCTTGGCCACCGCTGCCCAGAATGTGCTTGAATTCTCAAATCTAGATACGTCAAGAAAGTGCCAAGACGAGTTCGATCGGAGTGCACTTTGAAAATCAAGAATAGAGCATGTGAAAAGTCAGATAGCCAAAAAGAGATATCAATCGAATTACCTCCGGAAACCAAAATCGAAAGATTTATAACAGGGACTCCATCGAACGTCAAAATAGCGAGCAGCGAAGCGAGGAACATAGATAGGGACGGATGTGGTAAGCTGCACGTTCTCCCGCACAGCCGCAGACTGACGCATTGCACAAAAGCAAGGGTAGGACGAGCTTAGGGCCGGGCTGGTCAGGGTGCCGCGCATCGTCCTAACGGGTAACGAACGAAACCTAAGCGTCTTTTATTAAAGTTTTATACTAATATAGTTTTGATATTTTGTTATATTTTCCTTATAAAGAAAGTTTACACAACGCTTAGGCATTTAGTTAAGAGAGAAGTGAGAAAAAAGCTGTGATGAATTAGACGCATGACCAGGATAGATAAAGGGAATTTACAGTTCTAACTATGTTTTTTATTCAAAGCTACTATCAAGTTGCTGTATAATCTTTTGCTTTTTAACTGCAACGAACTTTTGATAGTTTTAAATTTTATTGGAGAAGTCCCTATTTTTCATTTTCACAGTTCAAAGGGACAATTTGAACATAAAAACCCAAGATTCCTTCAGAAAACAAACGTGTTAAGTCATGACTATCACAGAACGCTTAGGCGTACTTAAAGAGCCAGGTTTGATTAAAAACAAAATCGCTAGATCATGACTATGATCATAGAACGCCTAAGCGTATAGGCATTTATTGGATGATACGTATGATCAAATACTTATGTATGTTTCACAAGGTCAAATATACTTCTTGATTAAGTTCTCGTAAGTTTGCGGACATGTTTTAACCCAATCTGAGGTCAAGTGTGAGTATATAAAAAAGAGGGTAAGTCAACGTTAAACGTTTTGTTTTATTCATAATTAACCTTTTATTGTTATTACTGTGATTTTATATCGTGATATATTTTTTATATAGGCCTATATGACGTCTATTTATCTCGCGTAAGAAAATATTATCAGTCTGATTCATCACATTAGAATTGCGACAATGCGCCAGATGATGAAGGCTGCTTAATATGCAATATGCATAGAAGGCGTCAGTCCAGCTGGAGGCCGGATAACGCCAAGCGGGAGTATCGGGCGATATTAAGGCGCGGCTGGGAAGGCATTCCGGAGATGTGGTGGTCGAGAGAAAATGATCGTTTTGGCTCCACGGCGTTCGTATTGTTTAGGGCAGCCTTCTCGTGGTCATTTTAGGTCGATGGAGTTTGTATTGTTTTGGACGGTCTTGTCGCGGTCATTTTAGGTCGATGGCATTTGATTCTTGCTAGTTTGGCAGGTGTCAGTTTAGGTGTAGGGCCTTTGTATTGTTTTCGGCGCCCTTCGTGCTTTCGTGCTCGCGGTGCTATGACGGGCTTTTTGTTTCGTGCTATGGCGGTGCGAGTTCGTCCGTGGTATGGCGGGCTTTTTTGTTGGTGGTATGCTGCTATGATTTTCTTTTAGGTGCCCGTCGTTCGTTCGTTCCTGTTCGCGGTGGTAGATTCTCATTCGCGCGTTGCTCCTGTTGTCCTTACTCGTGCGTTGGTGCTCTTGTCCTTACTCGACTCTAGTCGCGCTTGGTTCATTGCTGCTCGTAGGGGATTTCTGCTTCAGTGGTGCTCGTGGTCGCTTAGTTTATTCTTGCTGCTGCGCGGTTTCTTTGCTTTTCGTCGCTCTGTCGTTTCGCTCTTTTCTTTCTTGCAGATCGGTGATTTTATGCCTATACTCGCTGGTTTCTGCCTATACACGAAGAAGGCCGGTTTGTTTTGTAGCCTGCTGCAATGCTGCACGTTGGTGAGACTGATAGTGTTGACGGTGGTGGGTTGCTGGTTTGGTCGATGTCGTTACCTCCTTCCTGGTCTGCGATGGCGGTCGCTGACTCTGCGGCATACACACTGCCGCACAGCCTTTGTGCTTTCGTGCTTCCTGCTTACTGTTTCTCTGATGTCGGACGATTGCTGCGGCCTGCATGCTGCAGGAGGGATCGTCCTGTGCTAGCGGGTACGTGCCTCGTTTTGTCTTATATCGTAGCGTTTTGCTCTGTATGTCGTCACAATGTCCGAAGATAGCCAGAGTCGCTAACTTCCGTTGACAGTGCGGAGGTTGTCGATACTGTCGACAGTGGGGAGGAGGTCACTGCTGTTCAGCAGCCTGTCGATCCGGGTCCCGATTTTGAATTCTAGGATCTGACTGGTGGTGCCCCGCGTTTCCGTTCATTGTCATCTGAGCCACCTATGATTTCCTTCAACGAGCACTTTCTTCAACTCACGCATATTTACATCTATCTGCAGCTGGGGTTTTCGCAAGATCCTCCTGAATTTTTTATTAAGTTTGATTACGTTTTGATGGGGAGAACCTGTCATCCTTGCGTGTTGCATCCTGTTCCGTTGCAGACGTTGGCTGGACCCTTCCGCTTCTTCTCGTATTCTGTCGATAACTTTTATCTCTATCTACAAGACAAGCGGTATCTAATATTTTTTTATTTTTCCTACTTTACTCGTGTTGACGATTCTTTGAGGTCTACCGTGCATGCAATTTATCGATGTCATTGTCATCCTTGTGTCTGTACTCAGGTCGACCTTGAGGAGAATGTCGTGGTTTGCCGTCATTTTTCTGTGACGCAGCCATGTCTCTCCGTTGGGAAGCCAGGGCTAGGCGACCCACCCTAGAACTTTCTGTAATAGTTTGTACAACTGGTGCTGATTTGGATGTGGTGTTTTTTCCCCTTGTTTATGAATTTCTGAACAAACAGTGTGTGTCTGGTGTTTTTTCCGTTGAGAGGGGGGGTTCACTCCTTCATCTCCACTTTCAAGGCGTTATCTGCAAATATGGAAAATCAACAGTGCAAGTGAAGAAGCGGATTTTGCAGGCCTTGGGTTGGGACAGAGAAAAGCCACTAGGAGGTGAGATCTGTGTGAAGCAACTTACAAATAAAGATATCCATACCTTTGTTGGCATGGTAGGTTACTGTCTTAAGGATGAGAACGAGCATCATCACCAAGCCGTAACGAAGAACATAACGGACGACATGGTGGAGGATGGCAGGGAGTTATTCATGCTGATGGGGGCTGCTGAGACTAAAAATCGAGTTGAGTTAACGTATTTGAACATCCTACCACGAGCTCTTCAGTTCAACAGGTATAAAAGTTCCAGTCCGCTTTTGACTATCTTTCCTCGATGTTTACGAGCTATGGTGTCTAGCAAGTACTCGGCATCTCCTCATTGGCTCACACAATTAGGTATCCATAAGAGACGACCAGATTCTCTCTAGAACTCAACTCAGCACGCATGTACTTCAACGGGGAGAGCAGAGGAGTTGAACCAGAGCCAGAAACAGGAGTGGAGACACCACCGGTCTCAGAGCAGGAGGATCTCGGTAGTCGAAGTCCCTTTGAGGATATGCTTAGAACAGAGGAGATGCTACCTGAATACATTCCGTTGACGGACGCGATGAATCGTAGAACAAGGCATCAGAGAGGTCTACCTTAGAGCGCAGAGTCTAGTGTGTACAGAGTTTAGCAAAAACCGTTGGTTTATAAAGCGGTTTCTACTGCAACGTGCAAACAGTCGCTCCGGTATACTGTGTATTTCGTTTTCACATAATAAAGTGTTGTGGGTCACCGTACCCCTTTCTGCCAAAGAAGCAACTGTTCGTGCGCACCCTGCAGGAAAAGAAGTAACAGTGAGCAGCATGGCGAGAAAAGGTGATGCACACTGTGGACCCGCTTAGTATTCGCATCGGGAGAAAAAAAACCAGCAGACAAGCGGGAATGAAAATAGTTAACACTGCGAGGGCGGCGGCACACAACCCCCTCCCGGCACCCCCGCAGTGGTCGGTTCCAAAAATAAACCCGCGCGATAAAATCAGGAAAAAAATATCTCCACACTATCTTCCTTGCATCTATAATATGCATACAAATTGAATTGCGAAGGAGGAGAGATTTGTACAATTAGCGAGAAAGATTACAAGCGGAGGCAAAAAAATCACAAAAGCTCATGCGATGCTATATATCCAGGTGATTTACTGTCATTGGCTTTTAATTTGAATCTTTTGTTTTGTTTTTGTTTATAATAAAGTGCACACATGCGGAAAACTTTATTCCCCCTTCAAGTTGCATTATTGCATCGTCACATTGCAAGCAGTTCCGTCCGCATGTATCACATGCATATGCCGTCTATTTAGTTCAGCATATTGTTCACACCCACAATAGTATGTTTCGATGGTCAGTTCAAATGATTGATCTTCTTTCTCTTCGTCACATTATATTTTATTTTCATGTATCTCATATGATTAAATCTGTCGAGTAGCTGATAAAGGTTATTCCATCCATGCTACTCTATAGTGATTTAATTTAGTTGGAGTGTCTGAAAGTCTTTCTCCCGGTCGGTAAGTACTGGTTTTATAAAATTTTATTGTTGATGATATTAATACGATATATGAAAACATTATGATAGTATACAACGATATTGTCCTAAAATAATATTATTTGACACTTACTGGTGACAATAGAAAAACCTCCACTCTGGATGCTCACTTTCGTTGTTTCATGGTGTTCATCAACAAGAAACTACATTTACAATAATGACTCATTGACAAGGAGTATATATGACACTGTACTTGATAATCAAATAACGAACCACGTGGTATTCAGTTTTCGAATGAATGCTATCTTATTCAACAAAAAATGACTATATAAAAATGATTTCTAATTTGTAATTTGTATAAGTTTTTAAGTATTAAACTTTAAAATCAGTTCTAGACAGAGTATCCTAAACTCTCCCAGGTCGTACTCTTGTTTAACTGAAATAGTTTTAATTTTCTTTTTGTAATTTTAAACTATTTTATTCACATCTTCACAACGTTCTAGGGATCACCTCGTTCTTGAGAGGAATATTATATATTCAGTACATATTAATTATTATTATCTTTTGGTTGCAGAACGTCTCCAGAATGTTCTGCAACGCATAGTCTAGTTGTCAAAAGGGAAGTTAATATCTATTAATTTGTTTTAATTTTGTATAATTTTTATGTAATTTTAATTTTTGTTAGGTTCCGGCGGCTTGATAACGTTTCGCAGGTCGTCTGTTGTTCAGACGAAAATACACAGTTTATTATCTATATGTATTGATAATTTAATTTAGTTAACTCAAATTTTAACTTAATTTAGTTTTACAGTTGTTGAAATTTATATTTTTACTGATTTATTTATTATTTTTGTTTCCTTGCCTTTTGGTATACGGATGCAGGTGATTCGACGCGAAACGAGTTCAGAACTTTCTGTGGATCGTTCATTGTTCAAAAGAAATTAATACAAAAAAAATAATTTAATTTTACTTTTTGTTCGGTTGCGGAACGTCATGACGACAAGTCGTTTGTTATTCTAACAAAAATACATCTTTTATTAGTTATATATAGTTTTAATCTTATTTTTTATTTAGTTTAGTTTAATTCTCATCAATTTGTATATTATTTGGTTGCGGAACATCTTCACAACGTTCCGCAGATCATTATGATGTATAGAGAAAGTCATATGTTTATATTTATTATTTCTTTCTTTTAGTTCCATTCAACGTTCCTCGGATGTTCTAGTTGTCGAGAGGAAAATAAGAATAAAATTTATTTTGTTTTAATTATTTTTAATTAGTTTAATTTGTTCAAAATTTGTTGTTGTACAGTTTTGACTCTGGTTCACAACGTTATCTGGATCTTCTATCGCTGAGATGGAAAATGTTTATTTATTATTATAAATAAATAAATAAATAAATAAATAAATTCCATATTGCCGTAAGTAATCATGGCCGTAAATCAAACTCATGGTATCAAACAAATGTAAAGTGAACCGTGATAACAAATCATCTCATGTAAACAAATAAAATAAATAAAACATGTTTTAGAGAAACACTTATCTATATCTCCTATCTAGAAATATAGATAAGTGTGGATGTGTAAATATTTATGTGCCTCCTCTCATTAAACTCTCGTACATGCTCATAAGTCTCTTTTTCTCGACATTGATATCGAACGTCAGTGCATGTCAATCCAATTGTCTAACTCATCTAGATCGATATCATGTAATATATTTCATGCAGCAACTATGAGATCTACACTATGAGATGAAACATAGTGCTTTTTCACAAATTAATACTGAGTCCTCTCTATCCATGGTAAAAGAGTCTCTAGCAAGTATATGCTCTAGGCACTATAAACGGAGCAAAAGAAGAAAGATGTATAACTTGAAATGGATGATTCTAGAGGATTGAGAATCATCCTCTAGAATCACATCTCAGAGTCTACACATTCTGCTTGTGTAAGATTATCAAATCATTCATGTAGAGATATCCACCTCTGTCATATTCTCTCGTAGTCTTGAACACATAGCACCACCTTTGAATCAAGACCTTTGAACCAAGAGTAAACAATTGCCATCCTACAGTAAGACAAGAACAAGAACAACATTGTCATCAACCCTTCTGATTTTGAATAACAAAATCTATAATTTACATAAAAAATACAACAAACAAACGACATAATGACAACAACGTAAACACATCATACTCACATGACTCATAGTCAAGGAAAAATACCCAAGAGCTTTGTAGCTCTTTATCAATGCAGTAAGATTTGCAGAAGTACGAGAAGTCTAGAACACCACATAGCACGTCTTTAGACATGTATCGACTAATTCTTGAACACCCTTTTGTGCAATAAATCATACAGAGGATCGATCAGTTGGATCCATCGTATATCCTTGATCAAGTGCAGTCTAGAGTTCTCTCTCATTATTTCCCACCTTCATTAGTAATCCATTCAGATCCAAAATAAGTGTCTTCTTTCTTGGGTCTGGTGAGAATCCTGAACCGGATGCGGACATTTACGAACAATAGAAGATGAGCCAGAGCAGAAGAGATTCTGTTGGGTTGGAGCAAAAGACTGTGAAGAAGACGAATAAATTACAACTTTTGATGGACGAGGAGAGAGTATTATCATCTCGTGTGACAGAGCTCACGATCCAGAAGATTAACTTAGAAGCGACTGTAAGACTGAAGGATGAACTCATCAGACTTACAACACAACTCAAAGCTTCCTAGCTTGTGCAGGTAACGAGTCCAAGCAGTAAAGCCACATGCTCTATTTCTTGGACCTAGACATCTGGTCGATTAAAATCAAATGAATGTTCAAGAGCTCGAAGTACATCACGAGATACACTTCTCATGGAGTTATTTAAATATGTTGGTGTGAAAGATTACGACTTACATGAACCACCAACTCTACAGTTGTCAGGATTCTTTTTTTTCACTCTTGAAAAGAAGAGGTTAAACATTAACCTGCATCGAGTTTAATCTCCTCCTCTGATGAACTATCTCCACTGTCCAAGTACCGCTCAATCTGATAAATGAGTAAAACATCCAAAAATATGATCATGTGAGTAGTAAAAATACCCACGAAAGTGACCCAATGACGAATGAGGTGCAACATGTAAGGTGCTTCTGTAAGATGAGTATCTCCTCTTCTATCCTCTCAATGATAAATTCACCCCAATCCAAATCTATTGCAAGACCTCCATCAACTTTTGACTTCACATAGTATGCTTGCACACCCTTGACCTCCTTCACTCAACCACGTCCAAGTAAAACACAATTTATCAACTAGAACATAGGCTTCCAAGTAAGTCGAGTGTACTCATTCTCATAGTAATACTTTTCCACATCATCATAATGTGGAAACCAGTCCACTATAGCCGACCTCCTCATGGGAAGACTAGCAACACCGAGTGGCAACAAAAAAGCATCACGAACAAGTTGAGGTATTAAGCTAACAACTTGAGCATGAACGATCGTTTGCTTCTTTTGCTTGTTGTAAGTTCGAATGAACTGGATGCATGAGTCGATCTATAACACACTTTGCACAAAACATATCCAAATGACGATTCATGTCCACTTGAAAATTTGAAAACACATGTCCAAACACTAGCAAGATTATGAAATCATCAAGCATAAACATGTGGATGAAAACAGATAACTCACATCAGGTTTAGCAAAGTCATGTGCTAGCGCGTCAACAAGACCACACCGTTTGATCTCATCAGGATGAACATCTGCTATACATGAACGGAAATTTTCTAGGTAAACCCAAGTCCACTTCTGTTTATGATTTGGTTCCTCCTCCAACCAGAAAGTAACATGCAAGACACCTCCTACCGTCTCATAAGTGACCATTACGTATAGAATCTATATAATCTCTATTTACAAGACAAACTCATGCCTTAGGGTTTACAAGACAAACTCATACTTAAAGTCTTAAGTCTCTACAAGAAACATAACTCTGCACATGCATATCAAATATGATGCAGACCTATAGAAACAACCAACCTGGATGGGAGATAACTTTCCACATTACAATCACATAGTTACAACCATCTCTTACTACAGAAACCTGAAAAACATAAATTTACAAACTTTAGATATACAAAGATAAAATAAAAAAGAACCTTTACTATAAGAAACATTAAAAGAATTAACATACAACATGTATAATGGAAAAATCTTACTTGTTGTAGCAAAAATTACTACCGCAAGTGGAACGGTTGAATCCTCTTATGTCCTAAACCTGCAAAAATCAACAACGGAGATCAAATACTCCACTCTCCTTCACAACCAAATTAATCCACGTAGATATATATGGAGAATGCAAATGGTAACTGAGGAGACTTAAAACATTGATTCATGGAGCCTAAACTTCACGGATGAATGAAACGAAGAAAAAGAAATATTATTTTTCGTCTATATGTACTTTAGGCAAAAGAAACTCGGATACTCGGATTCAGGATTATCAAAATAATCTCAAAAGTTAGTTATGAAGCGAAGCACATATAGTATAGCTTTGGAAGAGTTTTCAGTTAGTTCCTTACTTATCCGATTATGTTCTCACAGAAGATTCTAAAGACAAATTATTTTAGATATAATGGTTAACAGTTCTCAGACAGCCTATTCATTGAATGAAGTTGTCCTCGTTAACTGACCAGTTATTTATAAAGACACCTTAAAACCAAGGGTGTCGTGAAAAACTTGATATTAAACAAGTTTTGCATATAAATCTGGCCGGTTTAAATCTATTTATATCCAAACTTGGTTCCAATTCCGGTTTAGAGCCAGCCCCTCCAGGATGTTCCAAACATCAGAATGCTGAGTATGCATTCCGCTTTTTGAAGTGTAAATTGTGTGTTCTTTCGTTCAAGCCTAAACCGTGGAATGCCACTTGGGTGTTTCATGATGTGACGTGAAATTACAAGCGGAATGCCATTGTAGTGTTCCGTAACTTTAATCCACTGGGTAACATCAAAATGATGTTAAGTCGTTTGCAAGAGCACAACGGAACACTAATTCAGCGTTCTCTTGTATGACATGAATTGAAGAAAACATCGAATTCATTGCTCAGCATCCTTACAAATCCCAGAGAAGCTTTTGAAACAATAAATACACTATCACACAACGAAATGTAAATGAAACAAGATTCTCATGCACATGGTTGAATGTCAAGAAACATCGATGTTTGTAGAGAAGTCATCCACCTGATCTTTTCACTGGTTCGCCTGATGCAATTATCTTCTGTCTTCAACAATCGCTCCTCCCGACTTCTCCTTTGGTAATCATTCATCAGACACAATCATCAACTGTGGTATGACAATCATGAGCAATCAGCTAAGAAATTAACAAGGAAGAGGATCACCTTGCTACCCGCGTAGAGGCGTGACAAAGAAGTTCGTCAAGTGCAAAAGATAGAGCACGATACAAAGCAAACGTAATATAGAGTCATTTCTGAACATGACAGATATAAAAAAGACATGACCATAAACTTGAACATTGTTTCTCATCATAGAGCAAAATAATAACTCCAAAAAATCTATATATTTATTCTAAAAAATGATTTTCATGCCCCGTTCTTCACCAAAGTGACTGAAAAATATACTATATAACTCTGATTTCATCTAAACTCCTATTTGATTTTGATAATTCTATCAACAGCTGAGCATGTTGTCTATTTCTTCCTTCTTCGCTTCTTCTGCTAGCTTTCAGAACTCCTTCATTTCATCTCGGTCTCTTTGTCGCTATTTTTCCTCTAACATTGCTAGTCTATATTTTTAGTAGATTCGAGAAGAGCATGACAGAAATAATTTTCTGCTTCATATTTTCTTGGTACACTGAAACAAGGTTGCTATTTTTCTTGTCGGATGAACTGCAATGGCTGGAATTTGGTTTCTTGTGTCTAGTTTTCTCTTTACTTTTCTCTTGTGGCTGCACAGAAGCATTGTGTCCGGTCTTGGTTTGACTCGAGAAATTGGAGGGTAGGTATCCACTCACACAGAAGTATTTACTGGTGGAAAATTTCTCATAAACTCCTCTGCATGATTCACCTTTTCAACCGGCTCGATAGTTTCACCGAGGGTCTTCAGTGGACAAGTGATGGACCACCAATCTCTTCTTGTTCAACCGGTGAATCTTGAAGGTCAACCACAAAATCTTTATCAATGCAAGTACATTTGGTTTACCGACGTTCTCTTTATCCTCTAAGACTATCGAGTCACGAGAGATGAAAACATTGTCCAAGCCAACCGATAAAGTCATAAAAAATTCTATGTTAGCACGACTGCCAAACAAACTGTGCATCCTACAGAAAATTGGACACTTTACCTTCAGTTTTTTTCCAAGGTTATTCCAAACTGAACTTCTTCATCGGTCAAGCCGGATCTTGTATCATTTGAGAGTTCTCGAGCTTTTTGATAATTGTCTAAATACCACTCCTATTTCTTCTACATTACTACATCTGACATTGGAGGGAACCCCAAGCTCGTCAGATACACAGCCATAACTGCAAACGCGGTATCTAAGAATCTAGGTATCTACGTGAAGGTTGTCTAAGAAAACGTGAGGTTTTTGACTGTGAAGATATCTTGTGCTGAACAGAGACAAGAAGAGAAAAACAACCACGAGAACAAGCTCTATAAGATATACCAACTCCCACTTTACGTACACTCCCATTTATTTTTCTCTAAGAATGCAAAACTGAGAAACAGACCTTCGTGGTCTGTAATCTACACCCAATCTCTTAAAATGAGTCTCTGGATCCCAACCTAGACCAAAAACTACTGAAGCGCAATTCAAAGCAAAAGAAACATCTCTTTGCTAACAGAAAGCTTCACACCAATATCACATGATTCAAACCCCAATCTAAACAAAATCCATGTACAAGACCAGCTAAAACTAGTTATCACAAACCATACATAACCAACTAGAACTCTAACAAATCCAAAAGAGCAAAAACCGTAGCGAAGGGATCGAAAAAGATCTATCTAAGAACTTTCTTCTTTCACCAAACAGCCTTCAGATGTCGATAGTGTCTTGCTCATGACTCTGTTGACTCCAAGAACTCTCAAATCTGACTCTCGACATTCGAGATATCTCCAAATTTTGATCATAGATGACTGAACCTCTACAAATTCCTCCATACGGCTTAAATCACGTATATCTGTAAAATAGACCGCATGATCTAAGATCCGTCTTCTCTGGTGGATAGATTTGGATGTTCTGGATCCAACGAGACTCCAAACAAGCTGTTTTGGAATTCTCTTCGTAAAACCACGCAAGAAATTTGATCGTAAGAAGCAAAAAACTGATGTAAAATGACTCCATGCGGCTCAAATGCTCACCACACCCAAACCAACAATCTAATCCACATACGATCTTCTCCTATGCATGAAGAAGGACTCTTTGATCATGTTAACACCAAGAACAAAGAACTTGACTCATGGACTGCAAAGAACCATCCAACTTCAGATCGCATGTGAAATAAAAATTGACGTAAGCGCTTTCATGCGAGTCAATTTTTCTCACATCTCTCAAATTGCTCAATGAAACTTCATATCGTCTTCAATTTCATGGAGAACTCGGTGTTTTGATCCCGATGGATCCAAAGACAACAAGTTTGGACTCTAGAACGGCTGGAACGGCTGGAACGATCCAACTCTCCTTCGCAGGTCATTGAAGTACTCCAAATCTCCTTCCCTACGTCTCAATTTTTCCTAGAACAGATCTTACGATCCGTCTCTTCACGAACTGTCTTAACCAGTGCGTAGCTTGCACAGATCTAAATCCAATGACACCTTGTGCATTTGCAATGGACCTCCCAATCTCATGAACCATCTGTCCACAAGTCGTAGATACAAGCTAGTCCTTTAAGCTGCCTCCTTTTGTAGTGTAGTGTCGGCAAAAGTAGTTCGGTAGGATGGACAACGCATGGAACGCAGCAAAATACTTTTTACAAAAGAATCTCTCCTCCAAAAAGATCAATTCAACCGATACAAGATTATTGCACGTATTGTCATTGTTAGAGACATCTATACTATCCAAAGTTTTCAGTATATGTACAGATGGTCAATAATTGGTAGATACAAGGACATGAGAAAAAAGATGACCCGACGCTCTTACTGCCGCCCTAAGATTTCTGACCTTATCGGATCAACCAAGAGCTCAGCAAAAGCCCTAGGATTAAAAAAAGAGGGGTCAATATCAAGAAAATCAAGCCCCCTAGAACACGACGTCAATGAATCCATCTCTCCTCGCTAGAAATCCGTTATCAAGAAATCTTAATAATCCTCCCACTCCAACAGTGAGAACAGTAGGATCATCTCGGATACCCAAGTGACGAAAGGACGAGATAAGGACAAGAAGGCTAGAAAAGCAATGACCGAAGTATGTGAGAAGAACGAAAAGAGGAGGTTCGAACGTTTACCGATTCACTCCACCAGGTACAAGCGGATGTCGAGATATCGCATAAAGCAAATCCGGTAAAACCCATTGTACCTGAGCCTCCGATAAAAGAAGATCTGTGAATGCAGGCGGTCGAGTTGCCACTCTTTGAAAAAATTAGTAAGCGCATTGCTAACGCCTAAATTTCAATATCAGTAGCGGAGTTACTGACAATCACACTTTTATGTTGTATTTTACTGTTTAAGTAGACGTCTACTAGCATCGACTCATCTCAGCCTCGAGATTCTCACCTTGTTCATACTTCTTATGTGCCTTCTCTTTGGTCTTACGGGCTCTTTGTTTAAATCTGTTAATAGCCTCAAGCTCCATACCCTCGGTGAATGTGAACATGAGATCGGCTAGATTACTTGTCAGCGTAAGTGGCTAGCAATAATGTCTTCTCTTAAATTTGTTTTCAACAGTTATGTTCTTATTTCAAATGAACACTATATTGTTGATTTTGTGAGTCTTAGCATTTGAGCTACATCGCCCTGATACAAATGCTAGTAACAAGGCTATTGTACGGTGTCCAAGGAAAAGACCAGCAAGTTGTCAATGAAATACTTTTCCGAGATATTAGGTTCGTCCAAGTGAAACATACTAGTACCTATGAGATAAGTAGCTTTACGCTATTGTCGTATGTTTCCACACTTAATAATCTTGTATTTGTTTGGGACTGAGTTTGTTCCCAAATCAGATTTGATACATCATAATTAAGCCCTCAAGTATGTACAGTCACCTGACAACACGACCAGAGTCTGACATAGACATGCAAACGACTACTTACATTATTCTTTTATCCAAGCTGGGCATAAATATGGGAAAGTGAATGACATAACAAGGGATGCACTAACTCGTGAAGATATATTTTTTGGTCCAATGTTTTGAAGACTTTGACAGTTTGAGACTAATCCTTACTTTAGACCTAATATAAGGTATATTGTTAACCATCCATCGAAACAGTCCTACGAACCATAGACCTGAAAAACATGGGACACTGTACGGTTGATTGAATTGGAACTTCATTCTCGTAGCAAAGATATGTCACGTGTAGAAGTAGGACCGTTACGAAAGTAACTCGAGTAATTCAATATAGTTAAGTAGTTTTTGACCTTAGTTTTATCTCCAGCAGCAGAGAAGTAGGGTGACATTTCATAAGTTTGGAAATAATCCTGGCGTCCAGCTGCAGAAAACTGCTGTACGCCTATATTATATGCCGTCGTCTAGAACGTCTAGCGGCAACACAAGTCCCATGTCATACACTGCAATTGAATCAGTGCGCGGTCTAAAAACATCTTATTTCATATTAAATAATGCTACGAGTATATATATATATATATATATCTCCTTAAACTGAGGTAGATGCTTCCACAGTTTTCGTGTACATGTACTTTGGAGTTTGTCAAAGACGTAAAAGCATACTTCCACTTATCTCGGGCTTTTGTGGACATGCATGCTGGAGTCTCTCAAAGACGTAACAACAGACTTCCACTTATTTCGCTCTAGAATATATATAATGCTTAGTATATTACCAAGCAATATATAAAGTATACTGTTGAATCGTGGTCAGATGTGCATACCTGAAAAGCACAACAACTGGCTCAGCACTCGAAGTTGTGAGCAAGTCCCACGTTTCTGTTTTAGTTCCACGTTTATAATTTATAGGAGAACGTGCACAAATGATGGTTGATGTCTGAGTGTGGGCATCCAGCACAACTACTTTTCTCATGCGGATAAGTATATTAATCAATAAAATTAATATTTGTACTGGAGGTTAGCTATACCACCATACACACCACATACCTTTAATCATTAAGAAAGAATAAATATTCTACACTCGAATTCCATGAAGTGATCATGAACACCAACCGTACCTCATATAAGCGCCATAGCTAGGCCTTTTCTTCTTTACATACGCCGCTGAATCGAAGTCTGTAGCATCAGAATACGCGGAGCGGAGCTGAGCCGAGTTTTCTTAGCGGATAACTGGCCAGTCCATCAGAATACGCGGATCGGAGCTGAGTTTTCTGAGCTGCTAACTGTCCAGTCCATCAGAAATATTCCATGTGCGCATGAGCACTCAGAAAAGAAATTAACAAAAACTATTTTTCTGTATTTTCAAAGATGTGTTTACAAAGTAAACTTTAGTGTAAGGACATGCGGAAGGTAACAAGCAAACTTGTTATAAGAGATCAGAAGCACATCATCTCTGAGGAATGCGGTATTAACACAACCAGCTTGAGGATGAAGTGACTAGCTATATAGTGAGTAGTTACGTATTTATAACTACATTTACTCCAGGAAAACCAAGAGACTACATTATTAATAGTCACATTACATCAACACAAGACAGGTGGTAAAACAAGTGAACAGCATAAGCTAGATATTCTACTGCTAACGAGATGAATGTGTACAATCGTGAATAGTCCGCCCTGCATGAAGCTAGATTTTCGCTGGTGCAGGTGAACTCCTCTGATTCGGGTTTGCAACGTTGTTGACACAGTTGTGAATCCGACCAGTTGCATGTATACAATAACAACATCGTACCACGAAACCCATCATGCACGATGCCTGCATGCAGTCTCATCATCGACTCTCATGCTTAATGTTAAACTCGTTAAACTCTGTCACTGACTTTGATTGTCTGAGTTATAAAAATCAAGTCCAGATGAGTTGAGAGTTTGTAAGGAAAACATTGCAAACATGATTTTCCTCGCGAAATTTATTTCCACAGTGATAGGTCGAAAAGTTAGAAGCATCCAGCTTTTTTATTTTGCTGGTTCCATCGGACAGTGTTAAAGGTCCAGTGAATCACTATCATCGTTGAAACGTGTGGATGAAATTTAAAAAGTCGCATGTTGTTGAACAGATAAAGAAGGAAGTCATAAATTGTGGAACTGTCACTGCGCTACCAGAACTGCGATGTGAACAGTACTTGGAAAAGACGGTCTCTTTCCAGACTTCGGCCACTGTTTGTATTAAATCTTAACGTATCAGTCCTAAGACAACTTTGTTGAGAATAACGAGACTGTGCTACGGAAGCAGCTTCTAATCAATCGCAGTGACACCACGTACAGTGAAGAGAAACAGATGAGATTGCCAACGGCACCTCGCAGGTGATAGTGAATACAGAAACAGACTCTCACGGGCCACACTAGGACTACTACCAAAGCTATGTAAGTAAACAAACAACGAGATCTATATACTGTAGCAAGGAGTACGCGCTGAGATAAATATCCCTTAAGCATGTGCGATGACTATATCCAGAGAGACGCACATGAATCAAAAACGGCTGGCCATGTGAATCAGTAGAGATGAACCTATTCAAGACACTACTAGACTAAATAAGGTACTGTAATCACAGTGAGTCGATAACTCTATTGGCGTTCAACACTCCCACTCGAACTGTGATAACTAAGATCGATGATACCCATATACTTTCTCATTAGTTGAAATTTCTGAACTGGTATCGCTTTCGTGAAGATATCTGCAATCTGCTCATTTGTGTTCACGTATTCTGGGTAGATCTCATCTTTTTCAAACTGGGCACGAACATAGTGATACTGAATATCAATATGCTTAGTGCGTTTGTGAAACTCTGGATTTTTAATCAGACGTATTGCCCCCTGATTATCAATCTTGAGTAAGGTAGCTTGCATTTGAACAAAGTTGACTCCCATCAGCAAACTCCTCAGACACACGGCTTCTTTGCAAGCAGCACAAGCAGAAACGTATTCTGCTTCAGTTGTAGATGTAGCCACGCATGTTTGTCGAGCGCTCATCCAAGCAACTGGTCCTCCGTTCAGCAAGAAAATGTATCCACTTCTGGATTTTCATGAATCCAGATCTGCTCCATAGTCTGCATCACAATACCCTTCAAGAACATTTCGTGATGCACTATCTCCACTTCTTCCGTAACAAAGTGCAAGATCGACTGTACCTTTAAGGTACCTAAATATTCGTTTAACTGCTTGCCAGTGATCGGAGTGTGGATCTGAACTGAATCTAGCTACCAGACTTACTGCGTATGCGATATCAGGTCTAGTTCCAATCATCGCAAACATTAGCGATCCTACTGTCTCTTGGTATGGAGCTTGTACAGGGACAGAATCTCCTTCAGCGTTACTCACATTGAGCCGCGCACCTACATCTGCAGGAGTGGATACTGTATGTGCGTTGTTCTGACCAAATCTTTCTAGAATATTTAAAACATATCTAGATTGACTAAGATAGAGTCTTTTATTAACTCTATCCCTCTGAATCTGAAAACCAACGTAAAACTCAGCTTCTCTGTACGTGATTTCTAGATTCTCTTGAAGATATGCTATCATCTCCTTTAGTAAAATCAGATTATCACTGCATACTAGTCCATCGTCAACAAATATTGTTGTAATGATTTTTGGACTTTCTGCTTTAACATACACACAAGAGTCTGCCGTAGTGGGTGTAAGATTATACTTCACCAAGAACTGATGGAACTTCTTCTTCCAAGTTCGGCTAGCCTGCTTCAAGCCATACAACGCCTTCTTCAGACGACAAACATCTCCTCTGCTCCCTTCCTCGTATCCAGCTGGTTGCTCCATGTAAATTTCTTCTTGGAGGTCTCCGTTGAGAAAAGCAGCTTTTACGTCAAACTGTATCATCTCCAGATCTTCTGCTGTCACGATTGAAAGCACTGTACGAATAGAATCAAATTTCCTCGAAGTCCACACCAGGGACTTGAGAAAAACCTTTGGCAACAAGCCTGGCTTTATATCTGTCTACCTCCCCAGTTGGTTTCAATTTGGTCTTGAAAACCCAACGACATTTTACTGCACGATGGCCGGGTGGTAACTGACATAAACTCCATGTGTCATTTTTGACCAGTGCTGCGTGTTCCTCTTCCATGGCTGCATGCCATCTAGGATCTTGGCAAGCATCTTCAAAACGAACAGGATCCTCAACTGAACTGATGGCTATCTCTAAAGCTGTGCTAAACCAAGCATTAGAGACCTTTTGTGTACCATACTCCCACTCTCCGTACCGTTGTGATTTTCTTCTCTCCGTTCTGAGACTTCTTCGATGTGATTCTTCTCTCACTGGATTGTCAAGATCTTGACTTACTCCATTTTCCGCATCGGAGTTTGAACTAACATCTGAAACAGGATCAGAACTGGTTGCCGTCTGCTCATGATCACTAACAAGTACATCCAGTGTTCGCTGACTAGAAATGTCAGTCTCATTGCTGTTTGTGATATCAGAGTTTCCCGGTAACCCATCTTCCAGAGAAATACTTTCTGTCTGATTAGTGGTGATCACCGACACCACCAAATCTTCATCGTCCTCAATCCCGAAGTCATTAGACTTACTACTGGATGAAGGTATAACCTCATGGAAATTGACCTCTCTACTCTCTCTTACTTTATCCATGGAGCTATCTCACACTTTATGAGTAGAGGAATTCTCACAATATCCTACAAAAGTAAATTTTTTACTTTTGGGATCAAGTTTCTTCCGAAGTTGATCCGGTATGAGGACAAAAGCATCACACCCAAACATGCGAAGGTGAGAAACTACAGGTTCTCTCCTTTTTAAATGCTCAAAAGGAGTACACACACCTCTCGTACCTCTTGTAGGAGTTCGATTGAGAACATAAACAGCTGTGTTTACAGCTCCGGCCCAGAGTCTCAACGGGAGTTGTGCTGCAGTCAACATGCATCGAGCACTTTCCACGATGGTACGGTTGTCACGTTCAACTCGTCCATTCTGTTCAGGTGAATATGGTGCGGTCACTTCATGCTTGACTCCTGCATCTTCCAAATAAGCCACAAAGATCTTATTCACGAATTCACCACCTTGGTCTGTTCTCAAGACACGTACAGTTGTTCCAGCATCTCTTAAGATCTGTTTCTCCACCTTCTGATAACACAGAAATGTATCTGTTTTGTTGGCAACAAAATAAACAAAACGATATCCGCTGAAATCGTCTTTGAACAAGACAAAATATCTGGCACCTCTCACTGAGTTAACACTCATCGGTCCACACAGATGGACATGTAGAAATTCTCCTGGACGTGTTGCACGTTCTCGTGCTATTACTGTAGAGAACGATCGTCGATGTTGCTTCCCCACAGTACAGGCCTCACAGAAAGGGTTGTCTGGCTGAATGAAAGAATTTGGTAATCCTTCTACCATCTTCTCTTTCTGCATCCTTAAAATCGTCATGAGATTGACATGACCAAAACGGTAATGCCAAAGAAGTATGTTATCGTTCTTCTTTCCTGTCATTGTTGAAACTACAGCATTCGCATGACCGCTAGATGAAATTACCTTCATGTCTAGTCTATACAACCTTTTTTCTCGATGATCTCTCATCACCTCAACACCTTTGTCGTTAACAAGACTACACATATTTTTTGTGTATAAGGTACTGATGCCTTTGTCTGCTGCCTGACCTATAGAGAAAAGATTTCTTCTCAATGAAGGTACAAAAAGAACATCGTGGAGCGTGCCATTGAATGTAACATCTCCAACAGATGTCGTGATGAGGATATTACCAACGCCTTCAACACAGAGTTCACGATCATCTGCAACCTGTACTGGCCATGCTCTGCGTGGAATAAATCTAAAAGTGCTAAACCATGATCTTTGACCTGTCATGTGTTCGCTAGACCACCATCGGCATACCACGTGTGCACCTCAGTTTGAGACGACGATTCAATTGCAAATGCTACACTGATCGAGAGATTTGCTGTACTAACCGAAGATTCACCTGAAGTTCCTTGTAGAACCTCTTTCTTGCTTCTGCATTCTTTGGCCCAATGGCCACGCTTGCCACAGTTACGACAAGGATATTTCTGCTTCAACTCGTCGATCTTGACCTTCCTGGATGACTTCTCAAACGGCATGAGAATTCTCTGATTCTGACTCAGCAGAGCTTGACTGTTATCAACAGCAGCTGCTTCATTGTTGATGTAGAGGGCTTCTTCCTTCAACAACCGCGTGGTGAGCTTTTCCAACGTTTGCTCGTGGGAAGGTACATTATCCCACGCTGCAAGTACATTTCTGTATGTAGAAGGCAAGCTGCATATGATTTTAGTAATAACAGCAGAAGAAGACGTGGATTTTCCTAAATCATTGAGTCGCTTGGCCAGTGCTTCTATTCTGCTTATGTAACTAGCTATATCCTCTCCAGGCAACATTTTGCATTCAAAGAACTGCTGTTGGAGGATATGCTTGTTCTCCAAGGCGTTCTATTCATGAAGAGTACTCAGACGACTCCACATCTGATGAGCAGTGGTACAATTTACTAATCTCTCCAATAACTTCTCATCGATCGCTGCACAGATGTACATTCTTGCAGCATTGTCTTTCTTCTTCCACTGCGCTTCCCTGTCCTGTCCTTTTGCTGCTGCGTGAGCAAAAGTATCACTGCCTTTTGTAACGTCCAACACCTCCTTCGCTTCAAGAAGCATCACCATCTGAAATTTCTAGAGTTGGAAATTTTGACCTTGGAACTTAGAGATATGACTTACGTCCTTCGGATCAGGCTTGCTACCCATCTTGAATGGCTACACACTCAATCTGTTCTATAGATTTCTTTTGCTGAAGAATATCTAATTGCTTAGACTGGTAAGCTTAAGATTTGTGAGCGTGGGTCCATAACCTGTTGAGAATAACGAGACTGTGCTACGGAAGCAGCTTCTAATCAATCGCAGTGACACCACGTACAGTGAAGAGAAACAGATGAGATTGCCAACGACACCTCGCATGTGATAGTGAATACAGAAAGAGACTCTCACGGGCCACACTAGGACTACTACCAAAGCTATGTAAGTAAACAAACAACGAGATCTATATACTGTAGCAAGGAGTACGCGCTGAGATAAATATCCCTTCAGCATGTGCGATGACTATATCCAGAGAGACGCACATGAACCGAAAACGGCTGGCCATGTGAATCAGTAGAGAGGAACCTATTCAAGACACTACTAGACTAAATAAGGTACTGTAATCACAGTGAGTCGATAACTCTATCGGCGTTCAACAAACTTCACCATTATGTTGACATGATGTTGACAATTCAAGTTTTGATTTAACCTAACACTCAAATAAAATGTCGTTATATCTTCCTGTGAACAGTACGTATAATCATTGAACTTGACTTCTGAGCATCGTCACTGTTGCAAATCTATGAATTCAACTCGAAAATTGTGAAATATTAAGAGCTGCTCTGCACCTACAGTTTCAGAACTGCGGAGAGGCTGTTCACGCGTGCGAGTTAGGGTTGGTAATAAACGTAGGGTCCAGACTGGGCGTATTTTCAGTTTCATGAATAGGGTTGGAGCGAAATCGTACAGCGGCCCGTATTTTGGGAGAAGGTTTCAAAACAGGTTCTTTTCATGGAACTTTTTGCAGTTTCGGGCGCCACACGGACAAGTATTGCCACGTGGATATGCGTCCCATCTAGCTCAGTCAGTGGAAGCGCGGGAGAGCGGGAGATTTTGGGTGTACAGAACTTCGTGTCGTGAGAACCTGTAGGCAAGAGAGGTGAGGGTCGAGGACAGTGAGGAAGAGAGAAGGCGGGAGGTGAGAGAGGCTTCGCGAGATGACAGGGTGTATCTCGAGTTGTGTAATCGATTTCTTGTTTTCCGAGGCGAGGTGGTAGAGTGCATGATCCCGAGTTTGTATACACGTTTTCTTGCTTTTTTCCGCGATGTGATACAGTACATGACCCCGATTTGTATAGTCGCTTTCGCTCAGTTGTTGTGGTGTGGGCGGCTATTTCTGTGGTTCTTTGAAAGACAAGGTGCAATGGCACTTCGACGATCCGTCATGGAAATCTTTGCAAATGCAGACACTCCTATTGATAGCGAGATTGTGGCTGAGTTGAATCATGACTCGGTGAGCCCAGACAGCCAAGTCCCAACCCAGGAGACAGGCCGAGAGTACCCAAATCTGCGAGAGGTGATGGGATCTTGCCTGGATAATGCTGTGCCGATGGACGAGCAGACATTTGAGGCTATAATGCAAGATCGCCCACCCATCCCTAGACGATCCTCTTCTGTTCCTGGAACATAGACTCTTGATGCCAGTAACCCACGAGAGGTGATGGGTTCTTCGTTGGAGAATGCTATGCCGATAGACGAAGGCACATTTGAAGTGTTAATGCGTGAACGGCCATCCATCCTCAGGCGCAGATCGATGTCTCTCCCACGAACTGAGACTCCAGAAGCTGAATCTCCACCTCACTTTTCATATCAGAGGTTTTCGGATCACTTTGTTTTTTCCTTGCGAAGTTACCTTTAAGGAGGATGTGAAATCGAGTCTCGGAAGAAAATTTCACTTCATCAAACTCTATCAATCACATCGGTAAACAACTTTTTCACCTTGCGAAGTTTCCTTGACGAGTATGGAGGACGAAGGTAAGGAGCTCGCACTCGGAAAGCGGTAAGGAGCTCGCACTCGAAAACCGTTAAGGAGCTCGCTATCGGCCTAGCAGTAAGGAATTCGAGTCTCGGAAAGCGGTAAGGAGCTCGCTATCGGCCTAGCAGTTTGGAATTTGAGTCTCGAAAAGCGTAAGGAGCTCGCTATCGGCCTAGCAGTAAAGAATTCGAGTCTCGGAAACCGGTAAGGAGCTCGCACTCGGAAAGCGGTAAGGAGCTCGCTATCGGCCTAGCAGTAAGGAACTCGCTATCAGAAATCGTTAAGGAGTCACCTAAAACATATTTTCCCGTGAACACGTCTCCTTATACATGTCATCTCTACACGTGGCACACTTTAGCCACTTTGGCGCGTTCGTTTGTACCATCACTTGAATTTATTGCATTAAACTGCAGACTACAGTGCGGAGACAAATGTCGAAACTGCACCCTCCCTGATGAAAATGCAAAGGATCGGCGAAACCAAACTGCGGCGTAAATATCAGAAACTGCGAGAGGAAATGAGTCTGAAACTGTAGGTGCAGAGCAGCTCTAATTATCGTCAGTCGACTGCAATACCACGGCCCAGCTAGAGCACTGTACGACCGTGCACGCCACTAAACACTACGTTGGTATTACGCTGAATATGGATCAAGCAAGCAGCAGCATCATCCCGTGTGGATCATGATGATGAGATCTATATGAGCGACGAAGCTCAAGACATACCCGGTGGAGCACTGGTGGGACATGATCCCAGACTTGTCGCTAGTTGAATAGCAACACCCCCTGGGCAACGTGAGCCCCACAGATAAACGTAGTCTTGTTATGATAGATTGAGATGGTCGTCGAATGCTGTGTTCATCCTAGTGGGCCCGAGTTTGCATCAGACACCACGGTACAAAGAGACACAATGCAAACAAGAAGAAACAAATGTGCTGCTAACCCCTGGTGTGGCAGGGTACAAAGCCCCCTGTGTAGCAAGAGTGTCTCAGTTTCGGGCTTAAAGTTCTAAAATCGTTAGTTTTGCGGATCCACTTATAACTGTGCGCTTGATCGATTTTTCTGGTGCGAGTTAATTCTTTTCATTCTTGGGATCCAAAGATAGATGTTAACTTAATGAACATATTTAACTTGGAAAACATTCTAGCTGTAGAAAATACTTGATCGAGAATATTAAATTTTCTAGATACAAAATGAAAGTTCAATTCTATGCTGAAAGGAAAATCAATCCAGTGCTGAAAGGAAAACCCGGCCCTAAAGCTCGGTAGAGTTGCTTGGTAAAATGCCACGTAGTTTTTTCTTTCACTTGACAGGTTTTATCAGGTCACTCCAGGGTTTAATCTCCTTTTATACCTGCTGTGATACCTGATATGATACTATCTTATCTAAATACGTATAAAGTATCTTTAATTAACTAACTGTCATAACCATAAAACTTCTTCTAGTGTTAATTTTCAAATATTTTTAGATTAAATTTCTACTTTTTCTCTAATTATTGACATCAACGGCCCCAATATGAATAAAAGATGAGAGAATTCTAGTTGGTAAAATTTTGGCCTAGGTAATCATTTCCCCTTGTGTTAGTTAATCTTGCTTACATGAAATCAAAGGTCTAAGTAACCTGACACTATATGGCATTGCGACTAGAGGGGACTTATATTATAATTAGCATGGAGTTTTGAACTGACGTTCAATAAAGTTTCTTACTGTTGATTTACGAGCAACGGCCAGTTTAACTTAGGGCTGTGTATACTCTTATGTCGTCCATATGAGAAACCATCAGGACAGAGAGCAAAGCCATCATAAAACTGTATTCTCACACAAGTGTTAGACTTCTTAAATACATTTCAAGTATGAGAGTTGCTAGAATGTGACACCACTAGACGTTATCTATGAAATAAAGAATAAAATTAAAGCTATTAATCATCTTTACAAGGTTCAATTCATCTCAAAACAAACTGCTCAGTATTGACACAGAAATGTTAAGAAAAAAATTTCGGAGTTTCTTAGACAATAAAAGATTTTCTTCAGACTGAAACAGCACTTTGAAAAAAAAGGAATATTCCCTTCATGCTTTTATACTCAAACTCGAAATTTAAAGAAAAGGAAGACTGAACAAATATAATAAATTATTATATTATACATATATAGTCATGCAACTGTTCAGTTACTAGCTTGAATACATTTACACTTACGATTCGATCCAGTACTTGCTGGAAGGGCGTTCTTTCGCTTGGATAAACGCACATGCATGCAGTTACCTGCTGAGCTCCCACTAAACATGGGATGGCACCTCTGAGCAAGTACCGGAATCAGACGAAGATAGACATATTAGACCATGACCTGGTGGCCTAATCTACAGAATCACATTATGGCAGGAAAGGAACAAGCTGCGAGTCTGGAACGATACTCACATCATCGGCAATAATAGCTAGATCGATCATCATGGGTCTAAGGTACGGTTGAAGGCCAGGCCAGTTCCGACCATTTTAGAGTTTAGTCTCGAGAACTTTGAGTATAGATTTCCACTCGATGAGTAATTACTGATAGATCAAGACTCTAGGCGTAGGCCTAAATCATAAAGTTAACAATCTTTGGCCATGGCTAGGAGGGAACGTGTCTAAGGTTAGTTCAAGGCCAGTTTCGACCATTCCAGAGTTGAGTCTCGAGAACTTTGAATATAGATTTCCACTCGATGATTACTTATAGATCAAGACTCTAGGCCTAGGCCAAACTCACAAAGTTAGCAATCTTTGGCCATGGCTAGGATGGAAAGCGAATCTATACATCACAGACTGGAACACAAAAGGTAACTTAAAGACTTGGTACACCGTTTATCGTAATTAGTATGGAGTAAAAAGTAGTATAGAACCAAAATTAATGTGGAATTTGAGGCTCCATACTAAATCATGTGTTGCTCTTCATCCGTCAATGAATTCGAACTAGCTGCTTGCCAGATTCTAGATAACAAGTAATTAAAAACTACTTAAACTGGAAGTAGTTCATGATCAGCTGAAGAATACGTAGTCTGAAATTGACGACCAAACAGTTTGAGTTTTCACATGAGTGACATCCACGATGGACCTTCTTCTTTCGTAAACACAGTTTCCCACGAATTCGGATGACAGTGATTGACCTATGACTTTGAGAGAACTCCTGGACCACTGGAATCATCAATAAACATAGTACGTACAATACTGCTTCTACAGTTTCTGTAAACAGTAGAAGTCAATATCGGGAACATTTGTCACCTCAAAGCACGTGTAGACTGTCAATTATATACTTATGAAGGCAGATCATGATTTGACAACATTGGGACAGCAAACATGCGATAAATAACGCATTGCGTCCCGGCGCCTTACGAGGTTATGATTCTGACCTCGCTACTGCATGCATGGATTCATGGAAATTGCCATCTCCCGAGTCCCGAACAGGAGGGTTTAGTACATGCACAAGCGAAGAAATATAAACTTTAAGGGACTATTGTAGTGAACTCTCTCATCTGGACATGGTTTGTGTTTTCGTTCATCAAGGTCAGATCTTAGTCTGCACGTAAAATGCTGCCATGGACGACTCATGTCCAGACTGCACTACTGTCCAGACCTTAGAAAATTCCAGTTATTCGCATGATACAATGTTAAGATATATGTAACCGCTACGAAGAAAACGCCAAACGGGTCGCTCTCAGCCATTCGTGAACCTTCTCCTATCAGACGCGTGAAATCCATCATACGGTACATGTTGTTCATTTCAGTGGAATGTGAAAAAAAGAAAAAGAAAATTTAGTTGAAATAATCCTCAAGGGGAATATGTGTTTGGAACCCGCGGGTACAAACTTTCTTATCGCTTTATGGAAGCGAGAAAGTAGATACCTGCTGAGATGACCACCAGCAGGCAGCTATATATATGATGTAATTCTCTGTGCAGTTCTGCCTGGTGGAAAACATCCCACAAACGTGGAAATTGTTTAGTTCGTTTGGAAGCCGAGCGGCGCGACATCTTCCTTTTCAGGTATACGTATCTTATATTGTGCTTTAGATAAATCAGGGATTCCAACATACGTGTCGGTGACAGTGGAGCATGGACTTTAGTGTAAGTATCACTTCAGTTGAGTGATATGAAGAGTCTTTCTTTGATTAACTGACGCTTGGATTTGCTGGGGACTTACCCGGAACGTGAGGGGTTGTCTCCAGCGGTTCCAGGCACTTGACTGCTGCTGCTGAAGCTTTGGCATTTACTGTACTTTCTCAAAACCAAAGACAACAGAAGGTAGACAAAGTGCTGCCGTGAGTAGCCGCAGTAAATTAGAACATATCAATTGCCACGCGCTGGAATTCTCTAAACCATAGATTTGTTAGTGGCACGGTACAGCTGACTAGCAAAGCTTCGCGTGGTGGACCGTGGATCCACTGGAGCCTGGGCGGTTCAGGTCGGACCTTCCCAAATAGAGGTCGCACGGGGTGGTGTCGGACTGCCAGCGAATGACATATTTCGATAAACAAGTTTATCTTTACTTTTTAAATAGTTTTTAACTTTAAATTTATGTTTTAAAGCATAAATTTCTTATGACAACGAAGTCGACCACATGGACAGACATAGTAACGCCCGTAATCATTAGAGTCGCAAGCCGGAAGTAGACGGGCTCCTTCCGTACACTTTTCCAGGCTCCGTCTGCATGCTGTGGGACTTCATGCAGCCAGGATCTGCTGGCCTTCACAGGCTGAGCCGCCGGCAGAGGGATGGCGACCGCATGCGGCTCGTGAAAGAAAAAGCTATGTCATTACGAATTAAAGAAACGGAAAATATATTTCTTTTCTGTGCATATTATGCACTGTTCCTGGTGGTAGAACCCGAACCCTTAGAGGTTTGACAGTTTATGATATGGCGTTCGCTTTTGGAGTCAGAACAAGCTTAACTATTAATCACTTTTCTCGTTTACAACAAGTATTAATCAGTGACAAGAGATAATGGGGAAATCTATAATGTTGGAGTTTTTTTGGCTTTTTGTGAAAAACTTTTATTTGAAGTTGACAACGGAGTGCATCAGCCTTTCTATTTCTGTTTATATTTCTAAATTGAAGGATATGCTAGCCAGTAAGGTCCCTTTATTACGAGCCGCTGACTTGACGTCATCCTCACCTTCCTCCGGCTTATCACCGGCAGTCTGTTTAGGGTTCCAAACTTAATGATGGCAACTAAACAAGAGGGTTGCGCTCGTTGCGGGATTAGAGCCCTTGGTACTCACTTCAAGCAGTAACCATCTCAGGGATTGGACAATCAGCAGGAAACTAGGACCAACGGCTTATCGCGCTTTATTGGAAATTGGTACGCGTTGGCTATGTAAACCAAGGCAAAGCAGAGCCACACTTGCCTTTAGTTCGTACTAATCTTTCCTTAGAAATTTGGTTATAGTTTTCCTTGTGATGGCCCTGGACGTGGTGGTACTTGTGATATTTCTGCTTTCTTTTTCTTTGTAGGTCACTTATGGCATGCTGGAAGAGCACGTGCGGCTGCAGCTGGATTTGAAAAAGGAACTTCAAATCCTCTAGGAGAAAAAAAGCGAGGAAATATATCTTTCCAAGATTGATCTTCGTATTTAAATAAACCCTGCGTTGGGGTAGACGGTCTGGTAAGTCTAGGGAAACGAATACTAAGGATGCGCCCTCCCTTTCTGTGGAGCGTAGGCGGTTTTCTGCCTACGGCCTACCGTACTCCAGCTTGGTAGTTTCCACCGCCTGTCCAGGGTTGAGCCCTGGGATTTGACGGCGGACTTAAAAAGCCACCTACAGACGCAAGATTTCAATAGCACCTTTGTCTAAAGCTTTAAATGAGACTTCATATCCAAAACGCAAAAACCCAGGCGGGAAAGGAAATCAGAAAAGTGATATCTAGACTTTCCCCACTGTCAGGAAAGGTATAAACATAGAACATAAAGACAATGTTCAGTGTTGGACAATGTTCAATGTTAGTGAAGTTAAAATATTATATATTCGCCCTACCGACATTTCGAAGATGGTTTCTCTTTCTTTCAGTGGTTTTCTACTGTTTACTCCTTTCTCTCACAGCCCATCAGGTTCAGAAAGCTTGACAAGTATTCTCGACTCAGACTCCAACTCAACTTTCTCTCGCAGCCTCAGCGTCAATGCCCAACGGGCACCTGTAAATTAAACCACACAGCATAACAAGATCGAGCTCAATCTCCATGTCAATTGCTGTAACTCGAATATAATACGTTTTGGAACGTGCGCCTGCGCCATCTGTCTAATGTGTCGCGTCCGACCCCGCCGCCGAGCTATGGGGAAACCGAAAGTAGTAGAACTTATCGACCTGCTGCTGACTAAATCTATCGGCAACTGATCAAAGTGGATCGTCTTCATTTATAAGTACCGGTAACCTTGAGAGTCAGACTCTTCCTTGTCAACAGCTGGCACGGGGCTCCACATATCATTCGTAGGAGTACTTCTGGAGGCTCAGCTCGTTGTGGTGAACTCCGTGATCGGCATGCAGATAATGTCAATTGAGCAATCTAACTGGACTACAATGATTCCGCAACTATCATCCAGAAAGAGTCGGAAGATCGCATTTGTTCCTTACCAGAATCGTGGTATCAGGGAGGGAATCAGGCACAAGTTCCTGCACGGATCCGGAGGTGTCTCGGTGTTGCGATATTAGCCATGTGACTGAAACTGGCACGCATTACAGTATATAAGGCAGCAGCACTCACTTGGTAATACAACACTCAAAGAGTCTACTTGCATTGCAACTGCAAGCAAGGGAGACGTGGGAGCTTGTCTCGCTATCTAGAGCTCGAGACAAAGTTCAAGCCAGGAAACACATCTGCAGGTTCTGAATCAGTTTATATACCTTGTATATTCGAGTACTCGAGACTGATTCATTCTCCTCACTGACAGTTAGCACACTGTTTACAGTCCAACATGGGATCCGAATACAACACTGTGGTTCCACTGCTGCGCAAAATATGCCGAGAAGCTGGGAAGAATATCGCTCTGTTGGGAACCAAAGAATTATCCTTGAGCTATGGCGAACTGGGCAGAAGAGTACAGGCTCTCTCTTGTCATCTGCGCCGTAATGTAGGTGTTAAGGCCGGTCAAGCCATAGGAGTCTGCATGGATCGAGGCTTCGACCATATCGATACGATTCTGGGAGTGCTCGACGCCGGAGCTGCTTATGTGCCACTAGACCCGGACCTACCTCAGAAGCGTCTGGCTTAC
Organism: Asterella californica; assembly: GCA_036924285.1. Lineage (NCBI taxonomy): Eukaryota > Viridiplantae > Streptophyta > Marchantiopsida > Marchantiales > Aytoniaceae > Asterella > Asterella californica. The sequence continues at coordinate 47,038,244 of JAYKYS010000003.1, read as the reverse complement.
ATGATCAGCGACGCACAATTGACGCTAATTCTGGCTCAGCGCAAATACGCCTTGGACTTGGAGAACGTCTTGTATCAGCAAGCTAAGTCGAATTCTACGCAACTGATGTTCTTAGATGGTCTCATCAAGCGTCTTCTATCAAGCTTGCAAGTGGACGTGGAACTCCAGGAAGAGGTGCTCTGGGAACCGGATCCAGAGGACCTTGCCAATATAATTTACACTTCCGGTTCCACTGGAGAGCCCAAGGGGGTGATGGTGCTGCACAAGGGGTTGCTTCCCATGTCCCTAACTGTAGCTGAAGTCTGGGAGCTAAAGAGGCCAGACAGCAGAATGCTGCAGTTCTCCTCACACTGCTTTGACGCAAGTACTGCTGAAACCTTTGCAGCATTATGCAGCGGTGCCACTTTGGTTCTTGGTTCTCGCGAGGAGCTGCTGCCTGGTCAGCAGCTTGCAGATTTCATCAGAAGCCATAGGGTATCAGCCACAGGGTTGCTACCACCCTCTGTACTGGCAACACTAAATGAGTTCAGCTCAAGCTTAACGGATCTCCGGACTGTCATTGCTGGGGGTGAAGCTTGTACGTTGGCTCTGGCTCGCAAATGGTCCTCACCACACAGAAGATTCGTCAATGCGTACGGACCCACTGAATGCACGGTAATAACTACCATGCACGTGTTTGACGGAGCTTCAGATAAGCTCAAAACAGTTCCTCTGGGAGAGTCCCTGCCTGGCTGGGAAGTGCACCTTCTGAATGACCAGCTGGAGACTGTCAACGACGGTGAAGTTGGAGAAATCTACATCAGTGGAGTGGGCTTGAGCCGAGGATACCTTAACAAAGCGGAGGTGACGAGAAAATACTTTGTTCCTCATCCTCAGACCGGGCTTACTTTGTACCGAAGTGGAGATTTAGGAGTTCGTCGAGGAACGAAGAGACTTCTCGAGTATGCTGGGCGGGTCGACAATCAGATCAAGATCAATGGGTTCAGAGTGGAACTGGGAGCAGTGGAGCAGGCACTGTGCGAGCATCCGGCGGTGGAATATGCTGCAGTGAAGGCAGTGGAAGCGAACAAAGATGGCTCGAACCACATGCTGGTAGCCTATGTTGTCCTGCACGAGAAAGCTATCGAGAACCATTTCTCTTCGGAGTTCCTTAATTACTTTCTTCTCGATCGGCTGCCTAAGTACATGGTTCCATCTTTATATGTCTCAATGGACGCTCTGCCTCTCACCGCAAATGGAGGCAAGATTGATCGGAAAGCGCTCCCTCATCCCTTCACGCTTCCGAATTTGAATCCTCATGCTGAAGGCAAATCTGCTGCAGACCTAGGCGGACCTGGCCATGGTAATGAAGTCGACACTGGATTAAACGTTATGATGAGTCAGTGTTGCGCCATCTTCGAAGAAGTACTGAATCTTGAGTCTGGCTTGGTGAAGATAGACAGCAACTTCTTCCACCTGGGTGGCAGCTCACTGTGGGTGAGCCGTCTAGTGAGTGAGCTGCGTGAGACCTTCGACGTGGAACTGCTTGCATGGCAAGTCTACAAGCAACCAACACCACAGCAGCTGGTGTTGTGGATCCTTGAGAAGAAGAAGATGGAGTCCAAATCGTTTGTACTGCAGGATGTGGGCACTGATGTGCTTCTCAAGGAAGCGCATTCTCTCGACAAAGCACTGAGGCCAACTGGCGGCGGCAAACTCAGCTCTAATGTAGCTTTGGTTACCGGAGCAACCGGCTTCTTGGGCGTGTTCCTTCTCGAGAATCTCCTGGCGCGAGGTCCATTTCAAGTAATCTACTGCCTAGTGCGAGCGAAGTCTCCTACGCATGCGTTGGAGAGACTACAAGCTACCCGTGTGAAGTATGGCCTGCAAAAGACGAGCTCGAATGTAGAGCTGGTCATGCTGGTCGGAGACGTGCAACAGTCAAAACTGGGTCTATCAAGAGAGTCCTACGCCCAACTGTGCAGTCATGTGGACGTCATCTACCACGTGGCCGCCGACACGAACTACATCCGGCCGTACGAGGAGATGCGGCGGCCGAATGTCGAGGGAACGAGGAACATTTTGCACTTTGCGGCAACTGGTCCGTCGACTAAGACTCTGCAGTACGTCTCCACCATTGGCATCTACGGCAGCCTGAGCGGGTTCATGTGTGACGTACTGGAAGAGAACTTTGACATGGAGCGTTGTCTTTCCTACTTCTCTCGAGGAGAAACTGGATACACGAAGTCTAAATGGGTTGCAGAAATCATGGTCCTGGACTTCATGTCGAGGGGCTTTCCTGTGTCAATTTATCGTCCTGGTTTTATCGAAGCACACTCGGACACTGGTATTGCTAATACTGATGACATGATGTGCCGATACATCAAAGGATGCATTCAGATGGGTTCCTATCCAAGACTGCCGAAAAAGTTCTGGGAACCTATTCCAGTGAACTTTGCGGCAGATGCAATAGCCTACATATCCTTCGTACGAGAACCAGGTCAGATATACAATCTTGTGCCGGACCGTGAAAGAGAGATGAGAAACCAAGCCATCTTTGAGTTTTTGAGGGAAGATAGGCACTGCCAGGTTGAAGAACTATTCATTTCTCACTGGTTAGATGCACTTTCTAACGCCCCCGCTCCCAACGCGCTGTATCCACTTATAGCCTATCTGTCGGAGAAAATCCATGAAAACTCCACTGCTACGAAAACACGAGGGAAGCACTCCAAGGATCAGACATCGAAGTTCCGTCATTCGGTAGAAGCCTTCTGAAGCATTATGTGCAGTTTCTTGATCTGCAAGCATAGTTAGAAAGACAGACCGAAAGCACGTAGGTTGATAGTCCATACCGGTACCATCATCGTTGTCATCGTATGCCCTGATCCCTGTACGTCTGGATTGTGGTGTCCGTAACGATGTTCGTGCCGTCTGATCGGAATACCGGTACTTCGGTTTAGTCCACGCGAGACCACCTGTCCGACGTTCCATCAATAGTCAGGCTGTCAGTCCCAAGGCCTATTAACCATATATTAGACACGGAGGAATTTTGTGAGGACTCCTGTCTAGTGACAACCATTTGTACAATTATAGAACTCTGTTGCTGATTCCAGATGAAGAGCGCATGTATGCGTCTCAATGTGCTAGAGCTGTTGCACCAGTTATGGCACTTTTGTAACACTTTAATATATGTAATTCTACATCATTTTATCCATTGTTGCTGGTTCATTATGCGAATTATAGGATGTCCAGTGATGGAAGAGCTAGAGGCGGCCGTTATGACCTTCCCGGAAGAAAAGTCTCCAGGTATAGATGCAGACATGGTCTTCCTCAGTCCTCGACTTGCTGTACTCCATGTGACGACTGTGGTAAGTGTCTAAACTGGTAAATCTAAGTATGCGCGCAGTCTACGTCTGTGGTTCTAGAATCACGGGTAGTCAGAGGTATAGTGCCCGGATCGAATTCCTAGCTCGAGCTTGGGACACTGACGGACGAAGATGGAAGCATTGAGCCCCAGGCAAGGGTGGTTACGACTGAAGCAAGTATAAACTTTTACCAAGAGTTTAGTAGGTATGAGGACCTTTATCGGATACGATTTTCGTACGGAGAGGAGGACAATTTCAATGTGCACTCAGGCACACGTGATCGTGCAAGTAGTCCGAGCCGGCGGTGGCGGCAGACATGATATCGGTTGAGAGTTCTGAGGTATCTTTAGTAGGGAAATTTACGCATAGCGGCAATTCGAAGCCGGCTTAATCAAACTCGGTGGCAATTTCGATTCGATCGAAGAGTTTCCACAGGGAGAATTTACGATAGTCCTAGATTGGAAGAATTCGAAAAGCTGGAATTTTCCACATATCGGATAACAGTCCCCACATACTGATTCATTTTGTATCTTGTTATTAGTTACCTCTTATATTGTTCTGGGTATTTCACTGAGGTAAAGTTTGCATGTTCAATACCTGAGATTCATTGATTCCCCTTCGCACTGCAGTTCAAGCAGAACTGACTAAAGCGTGACCAGGACCAGTAGTAGACTGTGACCAGTCTCAACAGCAGAGACGTTTAAGTGAATCCTTCGTGCTTTCCGTGAATCCTGTGTGAAAGCAACTAGAGCGAAGAGCATCATCGCGATGGTTACATTTCTTGGGAGAGCCAGCGCCGATCGCGAGAGAAACCAGCATTGCAGAGCCGGGCTACGAGCGTTCGATCGTTGCAGATCATTACGTTTTAGCACTAATTTGAATTAGAGATCTGCGAAATACTCGTACGTCAACCTTATCAAGGAAAATTGGAGCATATCCGATAAACTGGAGAGAGTTTTACATCCGACGAAGAGTAAGAGTGTTTCTTGGGAAGTCCAGCGCCGAGAGAAACCAGCATTGCAGAGCCGGACTACGAGCATTCGATCGTTGCAGATCCCTAAATTTTGGCACTAATTTGAATTAGAGATTTAGGGTTTAGAATGTAAGTGAATATCCTATAAAGCGATGTTCACCTTGCTTCTGATTGAATTCCAGTTTCAAATCCCTACGTTTACACCTTTCCCTACATTTTTGTATTTTTCAGTTTTAAACTCTATAATAACCCGATCAAGGGTAGGTGCCAATTCTCCCTGTGTTCGTTTGCTGTAGACTGCTGGTCCGTTTACAGTTCTCGAGTCACTAAGAACTACTAAGCCTCTGAATGGAAGAGGCTTGTGTGATGAACACATGTATAAGAATTTGAATAAGAATAAGAACATGTTTGAAATTTTCTGATTCTATTTTGCTATGCGGTTGCGCATAGCTTAGATGTCAAGAAACGCTTCAAGAAGGTAATAACTAGCTTTCTACTGAATTTACAGCAGTTCCCTTCAGCCGCAGTATCCCCCACTATCTGATGTCGAACAAGAGGGGAAACTGATAAACAAGGCCCCAAATGTGAGGCTCGTGTACTTCACAATCTAGATCCTCAGAAAAGTTTTGGAAAGCCGACAGTGCACCTTACTCTTCTCAGGTGGCTACTCCTCTACGGGAAACGGAACTAAAACATTACACCCTATAACTCGAAAACATAGTGTATTTAACTAGTTGCAGCTTCTGCAAAACGCCAAACCTTCACGTCTCCACTGCCCTCTCCGGAAAATACAAGGCCTCCGGGGCCCACTTGCATAGACCGAACCTCCTCACGAGTTTGTATCGTTCCTCGTTCTGAAAATCTGCACATTCCAGGGAGTACTCGGAAGTCAGAATTAAACGTACCCGAAGTCTTTGACACAGTTTGCGTTCAAACTGACGAGCACTGACTTGGCCGACCTCAAACGTCCCCTACGATATTTAACCAGTCGACAACCTCAAACCTGTCCTTGGACTCAACAAAACACATTCTCCCTGCTTGCTAATGCCTTCCGGCAACGAGGATACACCCAATACGACGATGAGACACGTGTGTTGCCTTGAAACCGGAGCTGTGGCATAAGACAGGTTTTGGACCTTCCTGTATACCTCCTATCTTGACAGGTATTCTTTTTCACCGCCGAACACCTCGAGAAGCACACGGTATTCTAACTCCGTTAGCTTCATTTGCACAAGATTCTCGAAATTAAGATTTCGACCTTAGGAGCACACTAAGGCCAGATTAGAGGCTTAAAGAAAGTAGAGAACAGTGAAGACCAGACTTACGTAGGGAGATCGTAGAAGTGGACGGTATTGTCATTATATGAACATACCAAGACCGGCTTCCCGGAGGAATCCATCGTTCCACACATAGTTAAGGCGCCAGCTGGTTCAACCTGCAAAAGACGCATCCAGTAGTAATGCATGATCACGAAATCCGAGTACTTACTTATCAGGCCTCGCCTGTTTCTTACCAGATCCTCACAGTGAAATCTGAACATCAATCCGACTACAAAGACAGCCAGACAGTAAACGACTAGCAAGTCTACATGTATAACTTCGATACTCACGCTTCTTGGATTTACGTCTCCATCATTTTCTTCAGGGTGTGTGTACCTAGGTTCGAAAAAACCTTCAGGGTTTGGACCCCAGACCTATCACACCACAGACGAATGTAAGATGCATGTTGAACTGAAAATTCTGTTTGGCACAAGCAAATACCCATTCACGAGAAGGAAAAGAGTGTTCAGGTAAAAGCAAGTACAGAAACCGCAGGCGACCCTACGAGGTTCTGTAATGATCCTGATAACTCACTCTTACTGTCCCGTCTAGAGAACACGATAGCAAGAACTTATCCCAGACGAGTAGTCGCGTGACGACATGAGCATGCCCTTGAAGAGTCTGAACACACTGACCAGTTCCCAAGTCCCAAACCTGTCGAACATCAACCACAACACACCAAGAAAATTAGAACAAAGAGAAAAGGATGACAACATGGAAGACAGGAAAAATTATTTAAACAAACTATCGACAGATTCTTCGTCTGGGTCTAAGACCTGTTCATAAAGTAAATATTAGACCTAGACGAAGAATCTAAAGAAGATATTTCTCAAGCTATGGACTTAGAACGTGTTGACCTAAAGCACCATTTCAATAGCTGACCGACTTTAGATCGCGTTGTACGTCAGCACGAAATTTACACCCGGAAGACTGGAATGTAAACAAAGACTTCAAGGAAAGCTAACCCTGTATTCAAAAGATACTCTTGAATACAGGGTCCTCTCCTCTCACTAGTTTCAGAAACCCATTTCCATACAGCACAATCGCCATCATATGGTATACTGTATGGCCGCCAAGACATGCTCTTACAATATGATCTAGTTGGACCATTACTAAGAAACGATTCGACCAGTGAGTTAATTTGTCGATTATTTTGCTTGTGATAAGCCGCAGCATATGTTTCTCCTGCAGTTCTTCTCCAGCCAATATTCCTAGATAAGTACAACTCTTCGCCTGGTGTAGTTTCCATGCAACCCGAATGTATCATATGTTTTATCTCCAAAGAAGGCTCTGTAATGCTTCCTGGGTATTCGGTAGCCAGTGCAGTGATTCTGAAGTGTTCGGGATGGCATAGAGAAGAACTCAACGAGAAAACCCAGTTGAGTTCTTCTCTCCTCTGCAAGTTGTAGGCGTCCTGAGGACAGGAAGGGTAAACTGAGTAAAAAAGCTGCAACCCTTTGGCGTCAAAGAGTCCATCGTTTCTCCATCTTGACATAACATTTCACATGGATGATTATTTCTCAGCGAGTCTCTTATGTATGTATCTCTTATGCTACATTCCACGTTTTGTGGATTAAAGTGTTATTGAAATGAAAATGAGCTGTTAGGAGAGGTGATCCCTCGAAATTGAAAGTGAAAACATACATATATCTGAACTTGGAAATAGCTTACAGGCTGCTGAGGAGAAGATGACCCAGCTAACGGAGAAGCTAAAGTCCGCACAAGGCAAGGTTAGGGATCGTGAGGATATGGCTGCCATCCATGACGACAATCTCAACGTCTACAAAGATGCAGTCCAATCTTTGCAAAATGAAGTTAGTGAAAGTGAGACTAAAATGAAGGGAAGTGCAGACAAAGTGGCTCAGCTGGAAGAAAGCTTACTCAATGCAGAGTCTAAATCTATCGAGCTTAAAAAGAGGTTTAAAACTGCCAAAGAGAAGGTCAAGGAGTACGAGAGCACTGCACAACTTCAAGAGAAGGATGTCATCCACTCTACAAGGAAAATTGCAGAATTGGAAAGTAAGGTTGTTGTCTATGAAGAGAAGATCAAGGAAGCTAGAGATTTACTGCAGTCAACTAAGATCGACCTAGATGAAGTGAGGTCAGAAATTACGAAGAACTCCTCTAGTCTGAAAGATCTTGAGTCCACGGTCCTTCAGGTCCAGAGCCCCCTATGTAAGACCTTCAGGATTCTATGAAATTTGTTCTTTGATCATTAATGTTTCTTCTAGTTCGAGAGACGAGGATCTGTAAGCCTTGAAGCTACTCCATGAGGTTTTGACACTCGATGAGGTCCATTTGACACAAGCCGTTGAAAACATTTCACATGGATGATTATTTCAGAGCGAGTCTCTTATGTATGTATGCTCTGCTACATTTGATTGTTTCGAGGATTAAAGTGTTACTGAAATGGAAATGAGCTGTCAGGAGAGGTGATCCATAGAAGTTGGAATAAGGTATCAGCTGAATTGAGCACGTGTATGGAGAAAACCGTGTCTCTGTCGTCCCTCCCCCTCTTAAAGGAGGGAGGGGGAGGAACGACAAGTAGTCGAGATATTACTCTTCAGTGGGATACAATGACCCTCATTGGACTCCGGTGAGGAAGAAGTTGCAGTTATAACAATGTTATCCGTAGGATTGATCCGACCACTAAGATATGATCTGATTAACCTCAGTTTTCCCCTAAACCCTACAGTCCAGTAATTCTTCTCTCTTGCTGAACCCCTTTCTTCTTTCCTTCCTATGTTTGACTACATTGTAATTTGTAGAATTGATGAATAGTTGTAAGTTCTCTTTCATTTAATAGATTATAATTTCGTATGGAATCATAGTCACGAAATCTATTTTCTGTGAGAGTTGCGACAGTTAAGCTGACTGTCTAAGTTCCCTTACTCTCACAGTCCTACCACTTTGCTATAACTTCTTTTATATTCTTATCGATATGATGTGATTATATTCTGCAGGTGAAGCAGTGATAATATTGATACAAAGCAAAACCTACCTGCAGCAAAGTGATAGTATCGATCCAAAGCAAGACCTTCTTTCATAACGACGTTTACCTCTGAAATAAGTTTACGAGATCATAACTACTGCTTTTACTCACGAAGGTAAGACCTAAGACATCCGATTGAAATAGCTCTTTGTCTATTGTCATGATTGTATATATTCTATCTATCTTGGATAGAAAATAATATTATGTGCGTTTTTCAGGTTCATATATACAATGGATTCCACTACGTCCAAAAAAGGAAAAATGAAAAAGATTTCCAGCGATGATACAGAAGGGAGTGATCCCATAGTACAAATACTGAAGCAACCAAGTTCTGCTCCAGCATCTCCTATAAAGTCTCCGAAAAGGAAAAAAAATAGAACAAGAGACAATTATTCCATTTGAAACTCCAACTGTAGATAAAAACTTAACAATATTAATAGATATAATAGTTATGTGAAAAGAAATGATATATTTGAAGAAATTATCCTAAACATATATGGTAATATTAATAGATTTATAACCAAAAGCTCATTTCTTTTATTCGATATGGTTGATCGTCGTATGGAAAAGACTATTACATCTAGTGCCCAAGGCAACAACGCTATAAACTGGTCAGATAAAGTGAATAGAAATACGTATTGTAGGATACAATACTTTGGTCGTAGGGCCGTGCAGGTAGAGAGACCAGTAAAAACTCTCAGTCACAGAGGGGATGTCAAATTCATCCTCTTGATCGATGGACAAACAACGTTTCAGACAATTACGCCTTGGAGTTCTACTCCAATTTTCAAATTTCGACACTTCATGCCTCTCCGAATGTGCATGCGTCATCTTACTGTTCGATTCATGACAGTAGACATATCTGCTGTCGTTATTGCTGTACACGGTGAAAATGAATACCAAAAATTTGAGATCACAATCGTGGATGGTGATTCTGAAGAAGACAAGATGACGGTAAGTAATTATGTACATTAAATAACTTACGTTTATAAATTTATTTCGCAACTGATTTCAAAATTTTGCTATTTATGAAACTTCTAGACTAACACATTTTGTGTTCATGTTGCAGTTGATCATCCATTATGATTTCGCAACAGAGTATAAAAATATTGAGACTCATTTTCACTCTGGATATGCTGTATTGTTGCACTTGAAATCTGTATCAAGATAGATTTTATCTACAAGAGAAGAAAATGATCTTCCAAAGCTGCATACACATGCAGCTACTAAATGGGCAACTCCTTCAATCCAATCAAGAATTGACGTTTTGAAAAGAGTGCAGAAAGTCCACATCACAAGAGAAAATAAAAACATCAAGGTATATAATCAATTTTTTATGTGAATAATCAGAATCAACTTTCCTATTCGCAGATATATCTTATGTTTATAACTTCTTTCCATGTGTTTAGGTACGTGGTACTTTCAGACCACGTAATTATGATGACTGATCTTACAAATACACATGCGTCACGTGCAATTTGACGCACTTACAAATTCAAGATTTGAATAATCTTCGAGGCTTTTGCGAAAGTTGTAATCTGGATTGTCAATTACGGCTTGTGCCATGGATTGAAGGGTATGTGGAAGATCTTTCTAATGATAAACAATACATGGTCCATGCAAAAGGTAATTGGTTCCAAGATCTAACGGGCCTAGTGGAAACAGAGGTTGTCCAAAATTACGACAGCGACAACCATCGAGATATGCTACTGGATCAAATTGAGGAGATCGCAACACTAGGAATTTTCTCGTTTAATTCAAACGGTGATTTTTGTGGATTTGATCAGGTATACAATTTATATTTTATTTTATTTTTAATTGTAGAAGTATCATGATGATTTTTAATAATTTCTTTAAAAAATTGACTCATGTCATCACCAATTAATTGCATCAATATAAGAATCGCTATCGAATATTACAAAACCACTAATATAATGACATCATTGAACGTCTAACTTTTCTTTTTAACAGATCAAGGAGACAACATTTGCTGAGGGAGAATCGTCAAAACCTCGACTATTCCAACCGTTTAATCTTTCAACATCGGTAAAGTTCTAAGAACTTTTTTTATATCTAAATAATCTAGTTACAAACATACGTAACATTGTTCAAGATTTGTTTTGTCTTCTGCATTTATTGTCACTATATATCTTATATTTTACATAAATATAATTCTACCATAATAGTTAATTTCATGTATATAATATATAATAAATTTTATTTACCGCTATTATTTTATAGCATTTTTGTTTAAGCATTCAAGTAAATCAATACCAGTTGTATATATTCCAGGGTAAATTCAACATTGCCTGAAGTTTTCCAACAACCCTTTCGTTGATGTTGTTTTTCAGGTATATATCACATGATCAAACGGAGTCTGACCTACGATGATATATGCAGAACTTGAAACTCTTTGACAAACAAAAACTCATGGCGCCAACAAAAGATGGATGCAACACCAAATTATCAAAATTTGAAAAAACATAAAACAAAACATGAAACAATGTCAAGAAACAAACACTTTTGAAACATGTTGTAGCTTTGCCAAGTGCAACTCTATGAACGTGCAAAACGCATGAAACAATAAAGCCCACGGAGAAACAAAAAATGAAAATGCTACGAAATGCTATGAAACGCTTTGAAACAAAAACAAAAAAACGCTTTGAAACGCTTTGAAACAAAAACAAAAAATGCTATGAAACGCTTTGAAACGTTGGCACGACATGAAACAATAAAGCCCACGGAGAAACGTATAAACTGAGAGAAACAAAAAACAAAAAATGCTATGAAACGCTGTGAAACGCTATGAAAAGCTTTGAAACGCTTTGAAACAAAAACAAAAAACGTTGGTTATGAAACGCTTTGAAACGCTTTGAAACAAAAACAAAAAACGCTATGAAACGCTTTGAAATGACAATTATTTACGAAATTTACTACCATTCAAACGTGATGTGATTCACAAACATCTTTGCGAACAAAAACAAATCGAAACGTAAAATTTAGTTGCATTAGACGTAAAATTCAATTACATTAAACACATTCAAGATTATTTCAAACGTAAATACTTCAGAAACGTTCATTGCTCTTGAAACGTGACATCATTTTATACAAATTACATCAAACATCTTCGCACAGTGAAAGTGTATGAAATTTAAACTTAATGCAACGTATGATACGTAGCAAATATTCAACATTACATGATATATGTAAGAAGAGAACTCAAACTTCGTCATCAAATCATAATTGAACAACCCAACTTGAAGAACACTACGATCATCATAATCAAGTATGTGGATTACAACCTTTGCATAATTTTCATGGATTACAATTTCTAACTTTATAAAACAATAAACATAATCTTCTATTATTCTGTTCATATGTTAAAGATTTGTCCTAATTTAAAAAGTGTGAAGAGTTCATATATACTCCAGGAGATTGTATGTTTGATTCCATACAATATTTATTGCATCATAAATCTTCTACCGCATCTTTACAAAATCAAACTCAAACTGAACTTTATAATATCTACTCAAGAGCTAGAGATACACATGATTGATTGATATTATCTTATTTCATGGAAGATGAATTGAGAGTGTCGCATCGTGTCGAATCTGTAGATGAATATATAACCAAAGTTGGTAAAATGGCAAAAGAAGGTGGTGTGTGGGGTGATTCTTTATGTCTCTTAGCTTTATCCTCCATACTTCAGAAAAATATACACATCTACAGTTCTACTTCTGGAAAGAATATAATTCAATTTCCAAACAACAACTCTATCATGTTACTTTCAATCTTCTCTATGATGATAATGAATGTAGTTCTGGTCATTACGAACCAATCGTATTGATTCATGATAAATTTCATACTGACAAATGAGAGTATATAGTGAAACAACTGCAAGATTTACGATTAATTCATCTAAATGTATCAATAGTACAATTAATATGTAAATTTATAAGTCAAAATCCTACTTATGAGACTGACTTAAAAACTATCCAATATAGAATTTATAAACTAGGTATAGATAAACTAAATCTCCAGAAAACCAAATTAAACCATCATTTGCAAGATATTGACTCTCACCAATTAAACATTCTATATTCGGAACTCTTATTATTCTATCAAAAATATCCGTATTTCTCCATAAGAGATGTCATAAAGAATTTCATACAATCTCATAAACAATATGAAATACAACTCTTTAGAATTAAAAAAACACTTTCTGACAAAATAAAACAATACAGAATAATGAATAAGACTAATTCAATTAACACATCTAACCGTACTTCTAAAAACAAAAGAAACTATCATTAGAAGAAAAACATAGGTACTTACTCCAAGTCGTTACTCGACATTCCATATCATTCATATGACATATGCTATAAACGTGATTTCTTGAAGAATTTAAAATATATCAATCAAATTCATTAAGATTTAATTTCCTCTTATGCTGAAAGAACTAACATAACTTTTGAACAGCTTAAAGATAATACAAGGATTTGTTTGATGTGTATGCGATATATAAACGATAACAAAATACCTCTTTTCTTTGAGATATCTAGAGTTTACAATAACAATACGTATCATATCTTGAATGTTTAAACGAAGTCAAAGAAAGATTGATCTCACCGCGAGTCATGTTCAGAAACATTCATATATACAAGGTTTCCAACAATGGCATCTAAGAGATAGTGTTATCAATATCCCGTCAAATACATACATGGTCCAAACACATTTACCACGTCTGGCTGATGAAGAAAGTTCTGTCATAGTGGAAATCAAAAGAAAACTGACTCTAAAATCAATCTATAAAACAAGCTACGTTCGACCTAACAAAGTAATGCGAGCTTTACATTATCTTATTGATACACACTTATACAAACATCACAATATCAAGTTGAATGAAAATTGGATGCACACTTTCAACGACAATTATTTCAAAGAACAACTCCGATTCGATGAAGTAGAAACCATCAAAACAAATAACGAATTCGATGAAAATAATCATGAACCGAACACAACACTGATACTGATACATTACACATATTTATTGCAAACTTTTTAGATCCTGAAATGATTTACGCCAATGAAAAGTATAAACTTATAGTGGCTCCTAGCGAGGGATATCACCCTTTGAGTTTATTCAAAGATGAATTTTGTGAAAAGACTAATTTTCCTTGTTTGTTTTTTGGCCACGGAAGAAACAAACAAATCGTTTCGAAGATGTCATATCACAAACTAGCTTCATGGGAATTATTATACAAAACTCATAAATTTGTTAGACATTTATCAAACATCTTTTTCAAGATGTTCAAAATTTGCATCGAGAAAATTCTAAGCATTTCTTGGATTCGAGTAAGGAAAAGTAAACTACAAGGCTCTCCTTTGACGGCGAAACAAGTCAAGGATGACAATTTCAAACAACAACTTCTTATATCAGATAAAGCTTTTCCTTGTTTATCTCAATTACGATTCACTCCAGACTATTACCAAGTCGTTAAGCAAAATCTTTTTGCGATGATCCGACAATTAGGAAAACCTACATTTTTCATTACTTTACCTGCGAACGAAAAAAACTGAAAACCGTTGATGAACACCTTATTCAAATGAACAAAATAGATAACCATATACCATTGCAGGACGATGAAGAAACCTTAAGTTCTTCACAAAAAACAACAACTTCTTAGACAAGATCTTGTCACATGTGCACGATATTACGAACATAGAACACAAGTTTCCGTAAACTTATTCAACATAACCAATTAATTTTGGGAAATGTATCTGATTTCTTTTTCGTAACTGAATTTCAAAGCAGAGGCAATCCACATGATCACGGACTACTGTGGATAAAAAATGCTCATGTTTTCAAGATAGATCCTGATGAATCAATAACAACTTTCATAGACGAGTACATTTCTACTGATCATCACTTATTGAGCGAAGAGATGATCAAATGTCAAACTCATCATCACACAAATACTTGCTATAAGAAAAGATCTTCTTCTTCTTGTCGATTTTGATTTCCATGGCATCTCATGTCAAAAAGCGACAATATTATATCCTTTAACGATGAACTTGATGATGACGAGAGATATAAAGCTTAAATCTATTAGAATTTCAAACATCATTTTTTCTTTCAAAACTGGATTGGATATGAACTTCGATCAGTATCTTCAACATTTAGAACTTACATATAAAACTTATTTATTAGCTTTAAGATATTCTTTATCGAAACCTTCTATATATCTCAAACGTCATCCAATAGATATTTACATTAATTCTTTTTCAAAAAATGCTGCTTCTATTTGACAAGCCAACACAGATTGTCAATACGTGTTGGATCCACATGCTGCGGCACAATATTGTACCTCATATCTAACAAAAGTAGACAATACAATAACGAATGAGATGAAAAAAGTTAACAATAAATGTACCGAGGAAATCAAGAAGTAACGACACGGATAAAAAAGTCTAGACAATTTTCGGCTCAATTAGCCATCTATACAATCTTAAAATTACCTTTGTATCATGCTTCTCGATCATTTCAATTCATAGATACTAGTAGTTCATCCGATCGAACCTTCCTCCTCAAAAGTGCCAAACAACCATCTTGTGAAGATGATTCTTCAACAAACATCGGATTGCCATCCATCATAGATACATATGCACGACGCTCACAACATCTGCAAACAAATTCAATGGCTTTAATAGAATTCGTGGTCAAGATTAATACTTCACAAAATAGAAGATTGAGAAAATCTAAAATCGTTCGATGGATATGTTTCGATCAATATAAACAACCGGAAGAGTATTCCAGAGAGCAAGTGTTGTTATATGTCTCTTTTTTCGCACACCTACCGCCTTGTTGCGCCAGCGGAAGCTCTAGCTCAGTAGGTTGCAAACTTTACACCGCTAACCTGCAAACACAATCACAAGTTAGCGTCCATGCACCACTTACCTTATCTCAGTTTGGTCCGGACCGGAGCCGGACCGTCTCCCTAATCATCAAGCTCAGCAGTTCCTAAGTCCTGACCTAGTCACGCCTAAGTCGGTCTCAAACATGAGCAAGTCACACGATGACTTGGGACGGACTTCCCATAAAGTCCAAGGTCCTAAACGGTGCCTCCAGCACACCTAGCGGTCCAACCGTCCGTGATGTCCGTCTGGGTCTAGGCTCCCGAACGGTGGTCTAACCCGCCGACTCGTTCCCTAGTCTTGCCCCAGCCCTAACAGCGTTCCTAAGTCCAGACGTCCAAGTCTAGACGAGAACGTGCCTTGGAACCGGTCCAGCCATCACTTCATGCCCCTAGAGTCCGTCCGTCGAACCTTGGGGTCGGGTGACTCGTCCTGGCCCACCCAGGCATCGAGCCCCCCTCTCATATATACTTCTAGGGATCGGCGGCCCCGCCCTCCTCTTTGGTCCCTGAAAATTATACCACAACCCGATTGTGGTTCGGCCATAACTTCCAGCTCGGAGGTCAGATCGAGGAGTGTTATATATCACTGGAAAGCTCTCGACGAGGTCTTTCCAATGATACCTCACTCGCCTCGAGATCTTATGTGGAGCTCCGTCCACGACCTAAAACATCTCTGGAGCTCCAACACTTAGTTATTTTTCGGAAACCTGTGGTCTAGACCCAGACTCGAACCCTGTGGTTTGTCTGCGCCTCGGACCCACGTCTCAGACCTATGTCTGAGACTCATGTTTCAACCCGTTCCCAGACTCGTCCTCTTAGGTCAGCGTTCGTCTGGGCCCTCTTGGGATAGGCCCTTATATCCTAACCCAAGGTTCCAACCTTGGTTCAGAGAACCACTTAGGGTTCATCTCATCCCGACTTCCCAGCCAAGCCGTTAAGTCCTACTCGTAGCGTTCACAACCTAGCGCAAGTCCGCTAGGGTTCTGTCGTTCGCGTTTGCGCCCGATCTTGAGAATGAGGGTCGCGACACTCACCCCCACTTTGGAGGTTGATGCCTTCATCAACCATGATCCTTTAAGTTAACACCAAGTTCAAAATGGGTAGCCAACCCCTTGGCGTCAGAATTGCATTCTGGTAGCTAACCCGCAATTCCCTTCTTGGCTTGAGTCTTAAGTTGTCGCTAGGACACTTAGAAAATTTCAACTAGTCTCGGGAAAAGCCTTACCTTTTTGGCTTACCCTAAACAAAACTAGTTGACAATTTCTAAACATTCTACTTAAGACTCTAACTTGCTACCTAAGTATTCACACCTACTTACAAGGTCCCCGAAACTCACTTTCTAGTCGCAACCTGATTTGACTTAGACGCGCGACTAAGTTTACTTTGTAGAAAACCACAAAGTAAGATCACCCCAAGCCCCAAGACAAGTATGAAATTTCTCATGAATCGACGTCTACAACGACAGTCCATAGCTAGACATCAATGAAGGTCTTCACAAGCAGTATGCCTGATTACTCTTTCCTTAAAGGTTTTGGATGTATCTGTTATGTGCACATACTTGATGAAAAACATAAAAAACTAGATCCCAAAGTAGATACACGTATCTTCCTTGGCTATGCTTTTGATACGAAAAGATATAGATATTACACTCCTTAGTCGAAGCAGTTCTATATCAGTAGAGACGTTATCTTTGATAAGCTATACTCTTGGTTTGCTCTTGCACTTATAGTAGCCATCCATGTACTTATTGTAGAACCAAGGAGTCAGTCCACTGTAATACCTCAGAGTAGTATGTTGAGTGGAGGATCTGGAGAAATCATTGATTCTAGATCAAAATCTGTTTCACATAGAGTTGTTTCTAACGCTAGAGTTCATGAAGCACAACCTAATAGGAGTAGTGTAGTTTCTATGAAAGACAAACGAGTGCTATTACAGCGTATGTTTGATTCATCCAGATATGTGAAACTTCCATATGCCTTGGATAGTTTGTCGTAGATCTTAACATCTACGTCAGATCAGTTGCAAAAGGAGATGACTAGTGCATCGATTATCTCTTGGTAGATCTGAATCTCTTCACTAGATCCAAAGCATCTAGTGAGTAGGTATATACATGCAGGTTTTCTTGCTGTACATCTGACATATATGACCAATGTTCTTCAAGAACAAGAACCGAATTCACTCGAGGAGACGATGCACAAAGCTCAATGGGTGAGTGCTATGGAAGTTGAGCTTGCTACGCTTCACCATCAAAAGACTTGGGAGTTGGTGGACTTACTTGAGGATAAGAAGGCGACTGCTTGCAGGTGGGTCTTCAAGATCAACTGCAACTTGGATGATACAGTGTGTCGATACAATATCAGATTGATAACCAAGGGCTGCGCATAGCAACATGAAGTAGATTTTGAGGAGACTTTTGCTCCAATTGCGAAGTGGTGTCTATTCGAACCATAGTAGCATTGCGACTCAGACAGATCAAAAGATGCACCAGATGAACTTCAACAATATCTTCCTCAACGATGATCTTGAGGAGGAGGTCTACATGCAGCAACCTCCAGGTTATGAGGATTCTAAGTTTCCTTCCTGTGAGTATAAGTTACAAAAGGTTCTCTACGGTCTGAAACAAGCACCAAGAGCATGTCTTGGTTTCCATCTTTGTAGTTCTGTAACGACCTATGTTACACATAGGAAGTTTGTCTATTAGTAAGATATTTAGTTATAACTAAGTGTTGAGAATGTTTATTTGCTGCCAAAGTACTTCAAGGAGGTATCAAGTTAGTCATGACTAGCTAAAAGTTAGTTATGGTTAAACTTAGCTGTATTTTTGGCAGAATTCAGATATTTTCTAAAGAGTGAGCACTACTATCTTGTCATCTTGTCTAAAAGGTAGAAAGGAGGTGGAAAGTATCCATTATCTCCTTTTTGACTTGATATTAGTGGTTGGATTAAAGTTGTGGACTTTGTGGGCATTAAAAACAAGAAGAGATTCCACATGTTTCCTTTTTAGTGAGTTCTAGTGTAGAGGGGGGTGGAAATTCGAGATTCCTTGAGAATATTTCAAAATCCTTCTAGAAGTTGTTGACTTTGAAGGAATAAGCCCATGTGAAGAGGTAAAAAGCCCATGTGATTAATGCTTTTACCTTAAGTAATATCTTAGTAAAACCCGATAAAAGTAGTTATGGTTGAGTTACCGGAGGGTACCAAAGTAAAAATCTAGAATGTATAAATAGAGGAGTAGAGAAGAGCTCCTCATCCTTGTTTTCACATTGTCGTAATGACAACTTGAGTAATATAGAGAGTGTGAGATGTTTTTAGCATGTGAGAACTTGAGAGACGTCGTTAGAATGGAGGATTTTAGTTGATGAGTTTAAGGAGATTTTTAGTTGATAAGTTTGTGGGTGTATGAATGAGTGAACTTAGCATTTTTCCCTTCAAGATTCATGGTGTGCTTCCATCAAAGCCATCAGAGGTGACCCCTGAGTGAGAGACAGGTCCGACATTTGCAGATTCATCGGTGGCGATCGTGGAGGTTGAGAGATTGGGGGGGTAGTTGATCGATGAGATCGTGGAGGGTTTACAGTTCAAACTCTACCTTGTATTCATTAAGAATACGAGATCGGATTGTTGTGATCATCATCTATGTTGATGACTTGATCATACCGGTAACTATGAGGAGCTTATTTCCTAGATCAAGGATCACTTTAAATCCGAGTTTGAGATGATGGACTTATTAGAGCTTAAGTACTTCCTTGCTGTGGAGTTCATTAGAGATGAGAAGGTTTTTTGGCTTGTACCACAATAGTATGCTCTCAGTATGCTTGAGAGATTTGGTATGCTTGACTGCAAATCCATTGCTACGTCATTAAACAAAGGCTAAAGCTAAGAGCAGAGGATGGTCAGTTACTTGATGATTTCCGTATGTATAGACAGATGGTTGGGAGTCTTATCTATCTTACTACCACCAGACCAGACTTGAGCTATGTTGTCGGTGTGATCAGTTAGTTTACGCAATCACCACGAAGACCATATTTGGAGGTTGTCAAGCGGATCCTTTGCTATGTGAAGTCCTCGATGCAATACGGACTTCACTATCGATACATTGGATCATTGTTGTTACTTGACTACACTGATGTTGATTAGACAGGATCCACGTCAAGTTACGCTTTTGGATTTGGAAGTGATGCTATAAGCTAGGCTTCTAAGAAGTAACTTACAGCTGATTTGTTATCTACACAGAGTACCGAGGAAATAGAGTACCGAGGAGCAATGAACGCAATATGCCAATCGATTTGATTCTGATGTATGCTATTTGATATTAGTGTGGAGTGTACAAATCTTGTTGTTGTATATACTGAAATTTAGCTAGTAATCATTTTTCCCTCCTAGGACGAAGCACATTGAGAAGCACTATCATTTCAGTAGAGAGAAGGTCCTTGCAAGAGAAATTGAACTCAGTTATGTGAGCACATGAGATCAAATTGTCGATATCTTTACTAAGGCATTGTCTAGAGATAAATTTGATGCTTTCAAATATTGTCTAGGAGTACATGATGTAGAGTCGAGCTTGAAAGGGCTCTTGAAGCTTGAAGCTTGAAGGAGCTAAGCTCTAGTAGATCGACAACTAATATCAATCAGAGTAGTTAGGGTTGTTACGTACAGTTAGTTAGAGGGCTAACCCACCATTAGTGTTTCTCTTGTGCTCACTCCACTATATATATTATGTATACTTCTTTTTCTACACTCTCTCTTCTTAGAATATCTTCTTAGAAGTATCAATCTTTCTACAGAGGAGATGTCTCCTTAGTCTTTGACTAGAGAAACTGTTTCGAGATATCATGCTCCAAGGAATCCATCTCTTGCTCGAGGTTTAGTTTCACGCAAGAAGGTCACAGTTGTTACTTGCATGACAAGGAGAAAAAGAGCTCAGATTCGATGTGGATTCTCAGCCGAAGAGAAGACTTCATATTGAGAGGTTGTACGCGGATTGTCGAGTGTACAAGTCGACGTGTTTTGTGAATATCACGCAGTTTTTTTTCCCGGAGCTAAAGCACGAGTTCTTTGGAGGATGACATTTTCAGATTCGTGAGGTTGATCATATTCATGTTGCGAATATAAAGAATCTGTACAAGAAGAACAACATAGCTTTGGTTACACCTTTCGTGGTTGTTGTCCTTCTTGAAGATTATCCGACAAAAAATGATTAGGACTTTACAAAGATGAATATTATCTACCATTTTGTTATTGCTTGCTAGTGATGTTGTTATTGCGAAGTTAATTGCGTTCGCTTTTACTATTTCGAATCTAATTGTAAATTTTTCTCAGGTACGTGGTAGCTGGAGGGAATCATGGTGCTCGTGCTGTACTCGAATTATACAACACCTACAACGATAACCGTTTCCTCGAATGTGAATGTTAGATTTATGCGGTTTGTTCCGACGAAGATGTGATTACTTTTGGTTGAGATTGTAATCTTGATCAAGAATACCCGAAGAAGATGTCAACGATTGATAATATTCACATAATCCCTTCTGCATCAACAACATTCTCATTCAAATTTCTATTCTTGCTCACATGTATCATGGAAGTTCAGGTGAGTGGTGCTTATCCACACACTCGTCTCTTTTCTGTGTTCTAAGTATAGGTACGTAGCTAAGGGACGTACATAATGCTTTTTACTTCTGAATTAATGTCCATGTTTTCAGCAAACGATGCTGCTATACAAACAGCTGAAATGTTTATTAATTCACGCGATATAGTTTCTTGGCTATGTAGGATTAAGGAACAGGGAAGAAAGCACTCCTTCGAGTGAGTACTGTCAACCAAGTACTGGGTTTCCTTGTTATCCCGGCAAGAGCTACCATGCTCGTGGGCCAATGAGGATATGCTGGTAATAACTAATCTTATAACTTCATTTACAATCACTAAGATGATTTGCTCGTTAACTACATTACAACCACAACTGAATCATCACAGTCGACTAGAAGACTTACGATCACGATAGGCAACTCAGTTAGTGTCGTGGCAACTTCCGAATCTAACAACGGATCTCTTTTAACGAACATACGTCCATCAGGATAGAAGTCCCTAATAGGTACTCAAACTCAGAATTGACCAATAAATTAGAATAAGATTAGAAAGCAAGCAAATACATCCAAGCTCAAATTTTAGCCTCTTTTGCTTGCCCATGTTACCCCGCCGCTTTCTTTCATGATCACTTTGAACTGCAAGTTGGAAGCGAACCTGTTAGGGTTGTTTATTCCTTTCACATCACGGTATTCTTGATCAGAAGTTTTAAGGTGGTGCTGAGTCAACTAAGGCTATGATAGTCGAGGCAGTTAAACTTGATTACGCTCTCTATCCTGGGAGCCTTCCGCCGCTGGTTCTTGTTGCCTCCGCGCAACTCCGCTTTCGGTTCTGGTTCTCTTTTGATCGATCGGTAGTGTAATGGAGTGCTTTCTTCCCTGTTCCTTAATCCTACACGAACATCACGAGAGATATGAAGTATGCTAGGTTAGCGAATGGCGCTATGAAGAGAAACTCTTCCAAGACCTTCCGCATCGAGGTTCTGCCTGATTGTATCGAGGGCGTGAAGAGTCAAAACTTCGCCATCGCGAATAGCGTTCTCCTTCATGGCACGAATCTCGAGAGGAAAGATAATGCTAGGTTAGAGAATAGCACTGTTAGCCTTGACGCGGTTAACCTTGAGACGCAGGTGGTCGGTGGGCTCGCCAACCACGGTAGCAGTAGAATTACGACCTGGGACCCCGGTGTGGGGGTTCAGGATTTGCAACTGGAATGAAATAAAATTTGACACGGGCGTACTGTCGCCCTTTCTCTTAAAAAAAAAATTTTAATAAAAAATAAAAAATAAAAATCGGTAGTGTAATGGGGTTCTAATCTTTCGGATCGAAGGTTCGTTCGAGGTTTGGTTCTTCAGATTGGTCGGGTTCGAGAGTTTCTTTTTGTTTGAGTCCGGATCGATCGTTTTAGTTCGACAGTTCGTGGTAAGAGATTATCTGTGGGGTGTGTGAGATATAATTCAACATGGCAGCGGCAACGGGTCCCGAGTTCAGATGTTTCGTTGGGGGCCTTGCATGGGCCACCAATGACAGCCGTCTTGAGGAGGCTTTCAGAGTTTTCGGAAACGTGATTGAGTCGAAGATCATCAGCGACCGTGAAACTGGGCGTAGCAGAGGCTTTGGGTTCGTCACTTTCGCCGAAGAAGGTTCTATGAAGGACGCCATCGAGACAATGAACGGCAAGGAGCTCGATGGTCGCAACATCACCGTCAACCAGGCTCAGCCAAGGAATGGTGGTGGCGGTAGCGTAGATGGCTACCGTAGTGGAGGAGGTGGTGGTTATGGTGGTGGTGGTGGCGGTGGCGGCTACAGCCGAGAGGGAGGAAGTCGTGGTGGCAGTTATGGTGGAGGTGGTGAGCGCGGCTATGGAGGAAGTAGTGGTGGTGGATATGGAAGTGGTGGAGGTGGCGGCAGCGGCAGCGGCCGATCTGGTGCGAGCAACTGGAGAGGCAGCAACGACTGACAAAGCGAGTACTGATTGAGTCGCGCTTATGTTGCGCCGTTACAATTTCGGGGGCCAGGGCTCTTTGGGCTCTTTGGTTCTCTGTTTCCTTATCTGCCTTCGGTCCCGGCATCTTCTTGACATGGGCCTCTTGTCGGGGTTCCACGACGCCACGTCTGAAATGGCTCTATGTCCTCTGTTCTGTTCGTAAGTTTGGTGTATTTGGTTTTCGAGTGGAAGGGACGTTTAAAGTTACATTTAAGCCGACAACTTCCCGTTTATGTTATCCTGCTCGCCACGTGACGGCTTGCAAATTTCTAACGGTTTTCTTTCTGTTTCTATTGGAAAAAAAAAAAAAAAACGACTTGATTACGACTATGTGTCTCGGCAGGAACTACAATTATAAACAATGTGGGGATGCTATACACGAGGACCTTGTATCTGCTCCTGAGAAGGTGTCTGAAGATCCAGTTACTGCATTCAGATCAGCAATCTGGTTCTGGTGCACGACACAGTGGAACAAGCCATCCTGCCATTCAGTCATGACGGGGTTATGGGAGCCTACGGAGGAAGACATTGCAGCAAACCGACATTCGGATAGGCAGAGAACACAAGTGACCACGCGTGCACATGACCTGAACACAATAAATTCCTGTACAGCATTAGTTTAACTGGAAAACTTCAGAGACACTCAGATCTGTAGAAAGAGTGATTAGGTAACCTTGTACATATGTTTGGTCCGATCATGGCTATGACAGTCTATACATCATGTCAAGCTCGACTAGGTTGTACGGCAGAGCTCGTAACATGCAGCTCTTGATCACATCCACTGTATTTAAACAGGGTAGAGGTAAGAGGCTTGGAGTATTCCCTTGATCGCTTAGTTTATAGTCAAAGTTCCACTCAGCTTCAAGATTTCGACGTTCTCGTCTACTTCAGCGCATGCAAAAGTTCCGGATGATATTTTATTGCTATCATAGCTTACGGTCGATTTGCAATAAGGCAGGAGAATGGAAGTAAATTACCAAATAAACTGCTTTCTCTGCTTTCACTCCAATAAAACATCTGCCAGAATTATTGCAAAGCTTGGGACGGATTTGAACGTAAATTAAAATATCGCCTTACTGATTTTGTTTGACTCAGTCCATCACTTCCCTGCACACGTTAAACCAGACTCATCGTAGAGCTGAATGTAAAGACTGTGGTTGAAGAATACCGATTATGTACATGGCATCAAGAATCGACCTTCTTCGATTTTACGTGTCTATCAGTTCTGTTAAAGGATAATATAAGTTCACGTTATTTTCTTTTGTGACTGTGCAGTTGTATGTGTTGTTAAAGGATAATATAAGTTCACGTTATTTTCCTTTGTGACTGTTCAGTTGTCTGTATAGAATATTTTTCTTTATAAGTTCACGTTATTTTCTTTTGTGACTGTTCAGTTGTCTGTGTTGTTAAAGGATAATATAAGTTCACGTTATTTTCCTTTGTGACTGGTCAGTTGTCTGTGTTGAATACTTTTCTTTACGACCGCGAAGTTCTTTCTCCCTCTTGTGATAGCATTGTAAATCCCATTGTTCCCTGTCCCCTTTTTCCTTCACTGAGGCACCCCCAATTACCTCGACTGTGGAGATGATAAAACATTCATTGTCAGATCCCAAGTTCGCAGCTTAAGCTGTGTGTGAGCTCCTGCTAACTCTTTCCTTATTCAACAAGTTCGACCCTTGACTAATCACTATATTTATTATCAGTACTTGACAAATTACAATATATACAGGTTCCTGATGCACATGTCAAAGCTTCAAACAAATATCCAGAATCTGATGTAATTAGAAGACGTATTTCGTCGTAGTTCATGGTTGACACTACCATCGCCAGGAAATCTTGGTGCCTATGTCAGTATGGCCGGCAATACCAGCTGGAAGACCCAAGTGACGGCAGACATCGTTGCACTTGTGATTATTCAAGAATAAACTGAAGCCGACTTCACCCAAGTTGGTTACGGTGAACCTCATGACGTTTTCGTCATTGGTGTGTATAGCCGGGTCGCAGAGACAGAAGAGATGTTGACCTGGAACCTTTTCGTCTGGTTGTTTCACACCTTGAAGATCTGTAACCATAAGTAGGCCCTTCGATACGTGAAAGGTCCAGTGTGAAAATGCCTGCAAAGTCGCCGCATAGTCGGCCATATTAACGTACTCTCCGTTATTCGAGTATCGAATCCACTCTCCTCGCAGCAGCTTCTCCATTGTGTAAAACTTACCTCCCACCTCCAGTAAGGACACATCCGTGAACTCTATCTTCATCACTCCTGGCAGGTGTACGGTGCTGCAAACGGAAGTTATATGTTCTCTCATTAACATTTGTAGATGGGAAGAGAGGTGTTCTAGATGCTCGGTTGCTCATACTTCTAGGACTGTTATTCATGCGCAGTGGTCATATATATGCAAATACTGTACAGATTCGAAAGCGACAGTAGCAAGTGGTAACAGAACGAAGTTATGCAGCGAATCAGATTCTTCAAACAGATCTAGCTTCGTGCCACTTACTACTTATTAAATTCCTCGGCCATATACCCTGCTACTGTTTGTACTTCCATCTGATTCACGTAGCACTCTCTCGCATGCACTTCTCGAGGTGATTTGCCGATTGGTATTTTAAAACGTTTGGTAACAACTTCCCTGTCCGAGAAACAGATTCAGTCAGCAACAAGCTAGAGTCCCGAGTCAACTTGACTATTTGAGCGCAAACTCTAAAACCAATCTAGCATATCGTGCTCTTCGCTAGAAGGCTCATTTCCGATCGAGAAGCATCTGTGCAGTTTACCTTACAGGTTGACTGGGCCCTCTCTCGCTGACCAACGCGTAGTAAGGCCATCTTACAGCTCCTTCTCCACTGAAAGGATGAAGCGCGATTTGGACTTGTACGTCTCTTAATCTTATTAGCTCCAAAGGGCGGGTTCTCCGTATAGTGTCCAGGAGTTCACGAAGTGAAGAGAACTTTCTGTAATCAAAACAATAGGTTGTTCCTCTCAAGACATTGTGCTAAAGTATACGTAGTATCTCCAATGATCTAAACGTGCATATGCATCGGTACCGGTGTGACAAAGGGCTAATTCTCTGGTTCAAACGCTAGCTCCAGAAAGAATGTTGCAGTATTGCACTTACTGATGAACGTATTCGACTCCCTCTTGAGTCTTTACGTAAGTCCAGGATGGGACTCTCTCCACTACTACCTCTTTTACATACTTGCCGTCCGCAGTTCTCCCTTTCTGGAGAACGCTGAGTGTCTTGGCGATCGTAAAGCGGGATACAGCGACTACCTTCTCTGGAACTTTGCTGATGTCGCTTAGACACCATTCTTCCACCCATGAATCGTCCCTGGTTCCTTTGCGGAATTCCTGGATCATCTTTAGGGTAAAGTCTGTAATATGACAGAAGCAGTAGAGAGTAATTTTGCATGTCTCCCGCAGGTTTTGTAGAATTTTGTCAATTTCGCGGCCGTGTTTGTCTCCATCGTGATAATCGTCTTGTTCTTTACTCAGACTATGAAACTGATAACCATGACAAGGAGCATCTCCAATATGCACGAGCAGGCGATTTGTCGCTTGCCAGTCCAGACCTGCTGCTGTTTCCAAGCCAGTAAACACGTCTTCGGGAAGATCTCCGCCGCCCTTGCACTGTATGCATGACAACGCTCGAAAGAACTCACTGTCCGAAGTTTCGTAACTCTCAGTAAAATCGCATCCACTAGCGTCATCTACTGGATCGCTGTAATCTCGATATATCGCCAAAGCGAACCGAAGCTTGCACTGTGGGTGGGAACGGCTGATGCCTGCGGCCATAGCTGCTATCTCGTGCTTGACCATATCAATCGATGGCTACAAAAGAACCCCAACATAGTCAATAATAATACAAACACTTCCGATGGAATTTTCATGCGAAGCATGGTCTGTTGAAAGTCAATTCATCAGTGCTAGACAGCTGAAGACGCAGACATTCTGGCGGAAGTCCAGTTTCAAATCAGTTCTGTAAGTGTACTTCCGATTATACGTGTCCTCTAGGGTCAGGCCTGGGAAAATCTGAAAGCGATAGTGTGTAATGAGCCCGACCTGCATGCTGTACGTCGCGTCTACTAGAAAAGCGATATCCAGCTCTTGTGCTCGCTGGATTAAGTTCTTAATCTCCTCTATTCGAGCATTGGTCGAGTTGGCACGTTCTTGCTCAAGGTAACGCATCTTTTCCTTGTCGGTAGAGTTCTCTTTCTTCAGTCTTTCATTTTCACGCTTCAGGATATCAATCTCTTCCAATGCCACCTTAGTGCGGCTGGACATGGAGCTACCTCTGAGAGTAGAAGCTGACCTGACTTGTTTACCACTAAGCTTGAGATCGTCAACGTTCACTACATTCTGCTTGCTATGTGGTGTAGGACTGACAATACTAGTAACACAAACCGGTAGTTTTCTGAGCTTGACGTCCTCAACTCCCAGCTTCTCCACACCCTGTGGTGTCACGACAGGCCTGCAAGCTGCGCTACCTTGAGGCGGATCCAGTTGTTGATCCGGAAGCTTCAATTTTCTCTTTTCATCGAGGGCCGGATTTGGCTTGGAGAGGGCGTTAGGATAAGAATCCTTTGAACCCTCAGCGCCTCCGTAGCCACGGACTGCAGATGTTTCCTTATTTTTCAAAGCCAGGTTCATTCGCAGGCTAACAGACTTGCTGAAGTCCTGCGAAAGGGTCACCGCTTCTGGCAGTCCCTTGCATGTACTGCTCCCCGTAATAGCGTTTGAGACGCTATTGTGTGCTCCATCATGTGTATGGTGATTGCGAGATTCGTGGATTGCCAGAGCCAGCTGAGGGCGTGGGGTTCCAGACGATCGCTGCTTAGACGGCCTCTGCAACTCTTCATTCTCCCGCTTCAACTTCTCTAATTCTTCCATGGCCAACTTAGTACGTGTAGAAACCTGAGGCTTGTGCTGGCTGGCGCTCCAGGTCTTTTCGTCAGCGCTGTTGCTACTTTCATGGCTCGCCTCTGTTATCGTCCTTAAATTTGAAGATTTCATGTCGTTTCGACTCAAGTCCAAGTAAACACTTCGCCCTGTGCTCTTAGAGCTCTCACGAATCCAAAGCGCTAGAATCAAAGTATGTTTGCAATCGTCTCTTTTTCAATTGCTTCCCTATGTGCCCATGGTCCTCATTGTGTGGGTGGAAGTAGATGATGGCTGTGCTATGAGTGGGACCGAAGCGTTGACGGCCTAGAAATACAGTTGAGCACACAGATCCGAGTGATTCATAACAAGCTGCAATATTGAGGGACACAGCAGCCATTTCAGCGTTCAGATTCCTCAACGACCAATCCTCGGATCCATTGAATGAAGCTTTGATTCTGCACTACTACCGCAATTGAGGATTGAAGGGGCGGTTCTTCACGTACGGCCGCACTGTCAACTTGCAGTTTTCCACTTGTAACAAGCAGTTGTTTAGTCAATACCTACTACCGTAGTAGTAGTACGTAGGTATTTTCGCGCTATTTGGTGATGAATTAAATATCTGCGTGAACGGGTGAGTACAGAAAACTAAGAATGCCCACTTGATTCAGTCAAGTTGGTTAGTGGGCTGCCCATGAATCTTCTCAAGCACAAACGGCTGATTAGTAAAAGCGTACATTATTGTAGACATACCCAGCTTGCCTGATCAAGCCATTCCAGAAATTGGCTTTATCACACCTCCAGTAGTTCCGTGAGCTTGATCATACCCCTCTCAACGATGTATGGATTTATCACACCCCTGACTGGCTATTGCTTGTAAAACCAGTCATTTTGTGATTTTACTATTATGTGAGACTGCACATATTAAAGAAATGAGAATATGAATAGTCTAACGTGTCTTTAATGTTAAATATTTTGACTTACATCGATATTTAGTTAAGGTTGAAAGTACTAAAATGGTGAACCAAAAGATAAAATGACTGGTCCTACTATGAATAACCCTCAAGTGTATGATCAAGCAACCAAACGTTAAGTGGGTATGATCAATCGCAACAATCGTATTGGGTAATGATCAAGCCAATTTCTGCAAGCCATTCAAGTGCTAAGTACCGTACCGGAGAAGATACAGCTTAAAGTGATAAAGCTAAGACGCGCGAAATCCCGCCGGGACCCCACTTTCAATGAATGAGCACCACCAAAATGGGGAAGAGTACGACACAGAGTTCGAGTGCAGGTTGTCATCTGCTCATTCATCCGACTGACTGCGCGGGCCATCATTGAACTGGTATATGGTGATCACACTGGTCTGTGATGTTACCGTAATGACATATAACTTCGTAACACTCGAACTTTGCGGTTTGCGCGAACCACATCCCGAGATTTTAGGGGTAAAGTGAAAACCGAGAGGAAATGTTTTCCCCGAAAGCGATCGTAGTGTAAATGACGCGGTGATCTACAGTAGTGCTACAAAAATAATAGTTGTGAATGAGCGATCAGAGTGTATATTGTTGGTGATAATTCTCACGAGCGATGATTTTTTCTCGGTTTAGTTAGAGATGTTTGACTTTCTGTTTTAGCCATCACATTCTTACACAGTCTGTTCATGTGCTGCACCGATTTCTAAGTTTCTATTTTAGTTTGCAGACCTCGCATAGCACGTAGAATAAGCTTTGTGCTTGCTGCGTACCAGTGTGTCATCGGAGCGAGCTTTACTAAGTGTTGTCGTTCCTACCGCTTGTTACAGTATGTCACAGATGGAATAAAGTGTTTTATAGTATCATTCTCCTGAGACTCATCATCCAGATGCAGAGAGTATAGTCGTACGCGTACTGTGAATGTACATTCTATCTCGAACAATGTCTAGCTTGCCTGATCTTCTTTTCAAGTTTACAACATATATAACGTGGTGAGATTACGCTTTGAAAGTAAAAATTGTGAATGAGCTAATGCCGCTGAGATTATTTATGTATACTTGTTGATATTAACTATTTATCGGATAGAAGTCTTCAGTGTTCGATGTGACTTCTTCCCACTCAACGAAAGTCAACGAAAGTGTATATAGAAGCATACCCACAATTTTAGCCACATCTACGAATAGGTGAACGAAAAGAAGGAGACTGATGAACAACAGAAACTTATTAGGCCTAGACGAAGGAAAATTGAACCTTACGAATAGTGTAGTACAGTACTGCTGGCATTAACAATGCAGCAATTTGCTTGATCACACCCCCAGTAGGTTCCTTGAGTTTGATCACACCCCTCTTACGATGTATGGCTTGATCACACCACTGACTGCCTGTTGCCTGTAAAACCGGTCACTTTATGATGTTACTCACATGTGAGACTGCACATATTAAACTTCAGAGAATGTATAGTCTAACTATTTTGAATAATGTTAAATATTTTGAATTACAGTGATATTTAGTCAAGGTTAAAAGTACTAAAATGATGAACGAAAAGATAAAATTACTGGTTTTACTGTCAATAACCCGTCAGGGGTATGATCAAGCTTAATGAACCTAAGAGGGGTATGATCAAGCTCAAGGAACCTACTGGGGGTATGATCAAGCGAATCTCTGTTAACAATGTTTACATCCTAAGCAGTGGGTACCAGTATGCGGTTCACCAGATCCGGATCCCGTATGGACCAGTATGGCCATGGAAATGTTCATGAGACCTGGCTTTAATTTGGATCCAGTCTAGATGAGGTCTTAACTTAACTGCAACAAGGAAATATGATGATGGAACGGCTGGACAGGTAGCACGCCCGCCGTCACGACAGCAAAGGGCCGCCGCGCTAATAATAACGCATGTGCAACTCCTCATATCAGCAAAATATCTCTCGGGTGATAACAATTTCTCCTCGTACGAGGCGGTAAAGATTTCGCGCTTTCGCGCATCTCAAAGACCCGCCGCGCTATGCTTGAAAGCCGCCTTACAGAGCAGACTTGTAGAAGCAATGGCAATCAAAGAGTCTCCACATGCTCTCATGCTGTCCATCCATGCTCTTGCTTTGATGTTGTCTGCCTCCCGCTAGGAGGTATATCTTGTCATACACAGAATTGTACGTTAGCTAATAGTGATGTCCATATACTCTCTCTTCCATATTGAGATAAACACATTATCAACTTAGATTTCAGATCAAAATCTCTGCCTTGTTGTATTTAGGGTCATCCCTTTTATTATCGCATTAGAGAGTTGTTACAATGTATGGAAGCAAGAACCCAACACTCATAGCATCACTCCAACAGGGGAGGTGCTATGAGTGTTGGGTTCTTGCTTCCATAGCAAGAGCTTCCAACAAGGAATGCGTGTTCTCGTATTCTTTTCACAAGAGGAACAAAAGAAGAAGGAAGAGAAATATCACCAAAAGAACTAACTTAGAGACAGAAGCCCTTCTCAATATATAGGGAGAGCAAAATACATTAGGGGTTGGGTCCCAAGAGGAACAAAAGAAGGAAGTAAGAGAAATATCACCAAAAGAACTAACCTAGAGGTAGAATCCCTTCTCAATATATAGGGAGAGCAAAATACATTAGGAGTTGGGTCTCTAAACTTAATTGTGCTCTAAGTGTACTAACTGTGTATGTACAGGTTTTACATAGTAGCTTCAAGAGCTTGTACTACATGTACCAACAAGAGCTTGGGCTCTCAAAATCCCATCTATTACAACACATAATTGTCTGTATGAATGACATGGGTAGTGACAGTACTCACATACTATGATGATTCTCATATCTCTATCCGTATCAATGTGATCTAGGAACTTGGTCTTGTGATTTAGTGACTGGTTCATCTCAGGACCTGAAGTCCTCACTGAAGTGATCACATTTTAACACTGCTGCAGTTCAAACCTTAGATGTTCTCGCATTTTGGAGTCATTCGTTCTGGACGACGATACACCCCGTCTCTGATCATGGACATTCGATCTTCTGATGGAGATACCACAAGTCACTACCAACAAACACGTTATCAGAACCAATTCCTACTGAAATTATGGCCGGAACTGTTTTCCCAAATACTAGACACTAGAGAGGATTACTACTCTCTACCATCAACTTCAATTGCACATCTGATTTTGATGTTTTTAACAACAAGTTTCAATCTATTTGTGCCATCTTGCATATCATCAATGATGATGAAAAGATCCTCGGAGTATGACCATACCTCTCAGGAGAAGCAAAATCATAGTACTACGGCCTCCTAGTGGCAACTCAATCTAACTAGAACACCTTTGACGAAGAAGGCAAGAAATGTTTTCCATCTCTACCAAAATAGATTAGAGATTTCATAGATTACGTCTACAAAGAATAGAGGAAAGTATGAAGAACTTTGTTGAACGCTTTAAACTCTATGCTGCACAACTATCAGCAAGTTTGACTGAGGCACTTCTCATCAAGTATTTCATACGAGCCTTACCACTCAAGGCATATGAATGAAGTCATGATGCTCAATTTTCAGACTGTGGATATGACTTATGATAAAGCAAAAGGATGGGCGTTGATTTTTGAATCTCATCTTGCAACACCAACTCTGCTGAAACCATACCCGCAATCAGATACAAGACCACGACCAGAATCATCTAAGCCAAGACCTGCACATCAGTATTTTTCACTAATGCATGCACATCACGCACAAAACTTACCTAAACCTCTAGTATATCAGCCGGTGAATATTGCTGTACGGAGATATATCAGCCGCACAAGGTGCGGAGGTGCAGGCCACATCAACTTAGAATGCCCACATCACCAATCACCAACACAACACCTAAGTGTGAATACTACCACCATCAAGGTGATTCTCTCTTAGAATGTTAGACACTAAGACGACATCAAAGACAGAATTCTTTTGTGAGACAGCAAGAGGAAAGAGTACACTTGGTGAGAAATCCTATCCAGGAGGAATCAGAGCTTCAATCAGCATTTGCAAAATCCTCTACAGAGAGGACAAGGACGAGGAAACATTCAAGCAGATGTAAGATGTATGCATTGTGGACAAAATCATTACCCAAATCAGTGCTAGACTCGTCCTCCTCATTGTAACTTCTACGAAGAAGCTCACTTGATGTCTCAATGTCAAGCATTTCGAGCAATGTTACAAGAAGTCAGAGGGTACCATCCCTGTAGGTAAATGTATGATTTATAAGATCTGAAGAGGTTCTCCCACGGATACATCAGCTATCTGATGAAGACCATGCATTCGTAGTCACACGGACAAAATGATATGAGAAAGAGAAGATTGATGTCAAACTATCATCCTCGGAAACTTCTTCATCTTCACTAGAAGACACTAATCTAGACAAACCCGAAGAAGAACCACTCCCGAAAGGAACGGCTTCACCAACACTCAACATGTACAGATCATCAGTCTCGGTGCTAGACACCTTGACCTGCAAGCCAATACAAAGCTCATTGTTTCGTTATGATATATTAGCAGATCTTGCTAACACCAAGGTCAATATTAGCATCGAATAGTTGTTACAAGTCTCCCCATCATGTAAACAAGCAATATAGAAAGTTGTGATCAAAAAAATCTCTTTTGCTCCATAGACTCAAAATCTTCCACCACGACCATAGTAAAATCTAGCCCAGATCAAGTTTGTCGAAGTCCTTGTACTTGCAGTTCAAACACACGATCCAATGATTCCAATCACTATCTAGGGATCACTAATTCATGATGCTAATATCGACTCTTGATCATCAGACAATATAATGTTGAAAGATACAATAGAAGCACTAGAGCTACCATCCCTCACTAAAACATCAATCATTCTCAAAATAGCAGATGGACGGACAATCCAATCGACAACGTTTTAAAAATCAATACCAACTCTGATAGGGGAGGATACGTTCCTCATAGACTATTTCGTGATAGAGTTCACTTCCAAAGCTGCTGATAAATATTTTGCTGAGAAGGCGATACTGCGGCAGTTGACTATGGCTTACATGTCTCAACAAATAGAGTGGTTGAACGGAAGAACAGAACTTTCGTGGAGATGGCAAGAAGTCTTCTCCTTGAGCAAGATCTTCCAAAAGACCTTTAGGCTGAAGCTGTGAATACTGCAGTTTATCTTCTGAATAGAAGTCTAACAATGCTGTGAATAATAAAACTCCATTCGAAGCTTTCACATGGAAGAAACCAGACCTCTCTAACCTACTAATTTTTGGATGTAAAGCATATGCTAGAACCTCAAAAATCACTCCAAAAGTTTGATGATAGATCTCAAGATATCCAGCAAGAGAAAAAAGATATACGCTCTTGAGTGCTGCAAGAAAGATCATCAGTAGAGATGTAGTGTTTTTAGAGGTCCCTCCATCTCAAAATTCATAGCACCATCTTTTTGATCTGCCACCTCTCTCAGTCCAAACACCTACTCCAGAGTATCATGGAGAAGAAGATCAGCAAGAACCACCACCTATACAAGTTGAAGTTACTCATTCAGGTCTAACTACAGCAGATTCGCCTGGTACACCAGACAACTCCAGATTCGAATTTTGCTGCTCAACCAAGGAGACCCATCAGAACAAAGAAGGTTCCTGCCAGGCTAGAGGATTGTATTCTCATGGCTGAAGCTCAAGGTGATGGAAAACCTATTTCATTTGAGGAGATTTTCAGCAAAGATCAATGGAAACGTGCAATAGAGGAAGAATATGATGCATTACTCAAAAATGCAACTTGGACCCTAGTACCTCTTCCATCAAACAGGAAAGCACTTGGCTGTAAGTGGGTTTATAAGATCAAGAGACATGCGGATGGAACTATTGAGAGATACAAGACTCGCCTTGTTTCAAAAGGATACTTGCAGACTGCGGGAGAGGATTTTCAAGAGACCTTCACACTGTGGTAAAACTCATCTCCATTCGAGTTCTTTGTGCTCTTCCAAAACTACATGGTTGGAAAAATGTCTACAAATGGATGTTAAGAATGCATTTCTTAATGAGATTCTTCAAGAAGATATCTACTTGCAGCAACCACCTGGATTTGTTCGTAAAGGAGGTGAACAGTTAGTATGCAAGCTGCATAAGGCATTGTATGACCTCAAACAAGCTCCAAGAGCTTGGTACACAAGAATCGACACCTTCTTGAAGCAGCAAGGCTTCTCTCCTACTAGAGGTGGTCCAAACTTCTATGTTTTGATTACTTCTCAAGGTATTGTGTTATTGTTACTGTACGTGGATGACTTGATAATATCCGGAAGTAATCAAGGAGGAGTACAGAAGATTCAGCAAGCTTTACTGCAAGAGTTTGATATGAATGATCTAGGATTTCCCAACTTTTGCCTTGGAGTTCAGTTTTTGGAAGACAACAACATGTTATACCTCAGTCAAGCAAGATACAGAGAAAGTATACTTCAGGATTTTCAGATGGAGAAGTGCAAGCCTGCGCCTACTCCTGTGGTTATCTCCAAGGAGTGGCAAAGTTCTTCTGTTGATAACAAGCGCGTGCAGATGCAACAGAGTTCAAGAAGCTGATCTGGAAGTTAATTTACTTGGCTGTCACTACAAGATCAGATATTTTGTATGCAGTCAGCAAACTCAGTCAGAATATGGAGTCTCTCACAATAATGCATATGAGGACAGCAAAGAGAGTTTTGGATCACCTCAAGAGAACTACCAAGTATGGGCTCGGATATAGCTCAGATAAGTCACTTAGACTTATTGGATTTACAGATGCTGACTGGGCAGGCGATTCTTCAAATTATAAATCAATGTCCGGATTTGCATTTATGCTTGGAGGAGGTGCCATCACTTGGCAGTGTAAAAAGTAGCCAACTATTGCTTTATCCTCCTCTGAAGCAGAATATCGTGGCCTGTGTAATGCAGCACGAGACGCCATTTGGCTAAGATGGATGTTGGAGGATGTAGGTGTCAACCAAGACACTCCAACAGTAATCTGGACTAATAGCATGACTGCAATAGCATTGGCAAAAAATCTAGTGCACCATGCTAGAACAAAGCATATTGAAGTGCAAGTCCACTTCATCAGAGAAAAACAATTTCAGGAGAGGTTGTTACTCAATGGGTAACATCTGATGACCAAACTGCTGATATATTCACCAAGCCTTTGTCTTCATACAGGTTTCAAAAATTGAGACTTGAACTTGGTGTATATTCAGTACCACTGACATTAAGAGAGGGTGTTAAAAATAATGTCTAGTATATTAACCTCAGTAACATCTAAGTTCAATCACCTCTATAGTCACCTCTATAGTCACATCTTTATGACTAATGACTGACTAATGACTGACCTCTTGTCCATAGATTAGAGTATATAACAACCCTCTTGGGAGGTGATGAGTCGACTGATCCCTTTATTGATATCTCTTCTACAGGAGAGAGTATTCGCTTCATTTGATTCTCTAATAGCATGTTCCGGGTGCGAGTTTGTCGCACGATACTGACCATGGAACACTTCTACCCCTTCATTACAAATTTGTAATTTGCATGGATTTGTACTTTGCATGGACATCTGCTTTTGGAGGAAATGTAAACCAACAAACTACATCCTTTCCTTCACTCTTATGCATCGAATAAAGAAAGAACTGCAAACATGCAGTAATCTTCTCATACATTTGTCGAAAGTGGATAGAGATCAGCATCATACCATCTTTGTCTTCCATCAATTCTGCTTACACCGTCCAACAAACTAACAACCAACTGTACAGACACAAACTCTTCAAACAAGCTAGAAACTACATCATTTTCATGTAGAATCCTTGCATGTCATAACTCTGACACTTGTTTCACCATCCACTTTTTTGTATTTTCTTCCATATCTTCAACTTACATAAATTGACTCCATCCATCGCACTCAAGCCTCAACAATCCAGCTGTCAACTATGTACACTATACATGTCTTTGAACTCTTGTCATGTTTCTCATCTGAGTCTTCTATCTTTTGTACTAGTATTAACGAGATCTCAATTGTAGGTTCTACACCTTGTCATCCCGCTCTACAAGAGAGTGAATTGTGAGAACTCTTATCTCTCTTGTCTGAGAATCTCTAAGGATTTGTCGGTTTTGCTTATACTGAATAGTCATCAAGACTTCAAGTTCTAGCATAATGAGATCCATCATTCATTATCATTCGAACAACGGTAATCAAAGGTTGGTCCAGTATGACAAGATAAGAAATAAATGATTGTATATTCGAACAACAGTAAAGAAATATTGCTCAACTTCTACATCCCCAATCCTTACGTGCACATTTGGACAAGCTCCGTATAACTCACCCTTTTGATTTTTTGCGGCACGAAGTACTCAACCATGATTTTTTTCAATTGGTCATTGTCCCTTCTCATACATCTCCTTCAAAAATTATGTTGATTTTTTGCCCATGATCCACAAGTGTGAGTACTGATTCAAAAAGCCCTCCAAGCCGAACCTACGTCTCCGTTGTCGCACGTGCTCAATGCTTCTGTCTGAAGTCACTGTCTGTGCTTAACCTTTTCTCCTCGAATTCCTCATCTTCTTTATCAACAACAACAAGATCAGCAACCCATGCTTCATACTCGACATTTTTGAGTCTCTCAATGTCAATAGCATCCACTACTTCAACCATCTGCTTGCTCTGCCAACACCTGCCTCTTCCTTTTCATGATTAATCAACTCATGAAACTCTCTTTTTGCAATACCAAGTACCTCACGAAGAGAAAGCTCAACTTTTATATCTAGAATATGATGCTCTAGATCTCTAGAACAATACGAAAGTCTTCTGTCGTTTCGATATCAACAACCAACTTGTAGGTTAAAACCTTCCTCTTCTCTTGGTGTTGTACACCTCTGTTCTTGTACTCTATCAGTAGCAGTAACCTCATGTGGTGAACCTTGTACACCTTCCATAGGTTATACAACAGGTGGTGGAATTGTAGAGGTAGAAGGTATATCTTTTACAATATGAGACCTACCAACTGATACAGATCCAGATGGTGATGACTCCGATGCTCTTCTCCTCGTAACTCTTAGACGACCATCATCATCAGGTGCTCCCACATCTAGGTCACAAGCATCTCTTCATCTTGTCTTCTACAATTGCATCTTGTTCAAATCTTGCTTGCTTCCAAATACATTCAAAAAATCTACAAGGTCTTCCATCCTATAGCCATCCTTATACTTTCTGCACCTCTTTTCATCACTTCAACTAAAACTTCAGCAGCTTGCTCAACCAGAGTTAAGTTAGAGTGCACTTCAACTGTTAATGTATAAACATCGGCTGCTGCAGAGCTTGCAATCATTGTTGTAGTGTTCACACTAGTAAGTGCTAGAAGTAAATTCCTCATCCCTCCTCTTCCAAAATGCATATTCAGAGGTTGCTCAATAGCAGATAGATGAACCAGTTGTTTTAACAATTGACCACTCCCTCTCGCAAAGCAATTGCTAAGTCTTGACAATCCCCTCTGAGATGATCTGGACTATCACACCAAATACATCTCTTTACCTCTGGTTGCTAATTTCTCTTCAGATCTGCCACCTCAACTCTTAAATCTCTCAACTATCGGGTCAGCTCTTCAATCAGGTTATGTTTATTTTGATTTCAACAAGTTGTTGTCTATGACCTCTCTGTGTTGGAACAGGTACAACATGTGCTTGAGGAATCACAACATGTACTTGGAGAACCACTGGGACTTGATGAACCACTCGCTCTAGCAAACTTATTGTATCTAGTTGCTCAGCTACTGCCATCCAAAGTCTATCTGCTGCAAGTTCATTCCTAGTCTCCAATAATAACTATGTCTTTCTAGCATCCAGCGTCATCTAGAAAGCTTCACAGATCAACTCATTCAGCCTATGGTACGTCCAAGTTGACGCTCTATCCAATCAAGAAATGTCCTCTTGGTGACTCTATCAAAATCTTCTTCTAAAAATTTCCTCCCTCAGTGCATGTTCAAAAAGAGACTATCCTCTTGTCTCCTCTGTTTACTTCTTACTTTCTCTCTCAGTTCAAGAACAACTATCAACTCAAAACTCAGAATTACATCAACTTCAAGTGCCCTCACCAGTTTTATTTCACCCACATACTCCCACAGGTACTTGATAACGTCTTTGTCATAGAATCATCCACATCGATCAACAATTGCATGCAGAACCTCTGCTGATTTTCCTCTCCTCCAATTGCATGTTGTTGCCGAATCAAAGCAGCCAACGCTTGAGAAATTTGAGTGGTATCAATAACAAGTTGTGCACTTGCAATTGGAGCTGCAACAAGTACTCCTTGAGGAGTAACGTCATCTTGATCAGGAGTCCCTTGAGCAGCAACACCTTAAGAAACAACTACACCCTCAAGTGCAGCACCATGATTCATCCTCCTCACTCAATCCAACAAATCTTATAAATCAATCACCCCAAGGACTCTCAATGGAAGCACTACATGTCACAGGGAGAGTTTATCTCGAGGAGGACGGACCTCTTATATATGATTGATCCTGAGAACGACCAAAAGAAAAATAGAATGTTGTCAGTATTTAGAATTCAAATACAATCTATTGTAACCATCAAGGTCAATCAGACACGCAAATCTATGCAAATAGGCCTTCCAAGACTTTAAAATCTTTATTCACGTTTCAATTTCACAATCAATGTCCTCAGCGATCGTAATCTCTCCTCTTCTCTCAAGCGCACGATGTCTCTTGAACTCTCTTCAATATCCTCGAACTCTAGCTCGTATGTCAATTTACCTAGAAATCAAGTCCCTTGCTAAGCAAACCCTTAGTTAAGTTGTGGTCTTTATGTCCTTATATACACATTTAATTATCAAGTAGCCCTCTAGCTAAGCTGACCCCTTGTTTAATATAAGTTTCCTAGCCCTCGATGCCATCTAGATGCAACCTAGATTATGAGCTAAGTCATGATTTTTTGATTCAAACCACAACTACAAAACCACCCCACAAGGCTTACTACCCTCCCGGAGCTGAATAAGGTATCTCTCACTCCATAATCTCGATTGCATGCGAATGTTTAGACCAAGAAGCGCACATTTCAGGAGGATATCGATCCTTTGTCTAGATGTGCAGGACGTAGTCACACACCCAACATAGATTCCTCTCCGAGAGGTCAACATGCTGAGATAAGAACCAAGAGCTAAAAAGATTTGATCTAGAGATTTCTTCTTCCTAGGTGGACGTCTTTTCTACTAAGGTGGTTCCCACTTCTGTTTAATAAAGTAATTAAACTGTACATATGTCAACAGAACTTACTTTTATCTCTTTTGCTAGCATTTTACGTGTTACTTTCATTGTAGATCTTCATTTTTAGTAACACAAGAGCCAAAACTATACTATTCGAGAATACTTACGCGATGTCGTCATCAGATAATGAATAACCAGTGGAAAATGACGACGTTTTCTCTTTTGTCATTTTTAAACTAGAAATGACGCAAACATCTATGTGTAATCTTGTTTTGCGTAAATGAAAATACATGTCTGCTCTATTCAGAAGAGCTCCCACCTGGTGCCTTCTTAACTTCTTAGTAGTTCTTTTGAATATAAGCTAGAGGGCAACTTGTCTAGCTTGGCCTTAGCTTAGCTCTTGCCTAGCTGAACAAGCTCCAAGGCAACTTCCTTTACAACTACGTACACAATGAGAAAAAAACTCTTTTGTAACCATCTTTCAATATACAAGATCCTACAACGTGATGATCGACAGATTACCGGAGTAGACAAGTCCATCACCTTTCTCATGAACTCTTCACTAAAGTAGGCAACGAACCACTATCGAACGTGATCACAATGGATGTAGTGAAACTTGATATGAAATGGATTTGAGAATGCAAGATCGAGAACTCGGATCAATCTTCCTCGTGAATACAACTCTCGCAGCTCCTCATCTTTCATGTAAGATACTAAGAAACATTGGGCCAACATTGCGTAAAGAACAATATCTCAAGAACCCTCAACCCTCTATCTTATACCCAAATTTGATGACAAGAGTCACTCCCATGAATGCTCATGGATCATTGAGCCGACACGTCTTATTATCATGCAATCTCACATCTCAGATAATCGTGAACGTGACATCTAATACGTCGTCAGGCGAGTTACATGAAAAGGTTCGTGGAACACAGAAATCAACACAATACAAGTTCCACACAAAATTCACATGTGAGTCACAACACGACAACGTTCTCTAGTGTGAGAGAGTTCTTCCGTCATGATCCACTAGTCAAAATCCTTCTCTGAGTGAAGCTCAGCTTCTCCTTGCAGTTCAAAGTCTTCATCTTGATCAAAAGTAACGCTCATATACATAATCATCATGTACATGTGGCTCTTCTTACTCTTCTTTCTCAGCAAAGTCCTCATCTTTATCTTCTTCCTCTAACTCTTGATAGTCTTTTACGTCCACTCCATCACAACCAACAAGACTAGTAAGAAGAAATCAGAAGTTGTCAAGAATTTGCATGATCATCATGTCTATAAATATCATCCAACATCTTCTCTTCTTGACCGAATCCTTCAAGTGTGACTGAAGGAACAACACCACTTGCTCGAAGAAACAATTCTTGTTCTCTTCTTCAATTTTCGATTGCACCTATCTGGGTCAACACTCTTGTGACCTCTTTTGGGAACCTCTTGTTGAGTAGCTGATAGTTGATCAGCTCGAACACATGTATCCATGGAGTCTTCGAGCACTCTGTGACGAACTACTTCTTCTGCACCTTATCTCGCTTAAGGAACGAGTGTTTGATCACTTGTTGCTTCACCAAAGTAGATGGACTATTTGTATCCTATGGTAAATCTCATATATGTCGTATTAGTTCTAGAGCGATCTCCACAATGCGACCATGAACTAGTGTCTTCTGGATCATCAGATTATAACCAAGAATGAACTCCAAACATATAGGAATCTAGAAAGGAAGAGAAACAAACATATCACATGAGATCCTACAAATGAGAGAGACTCGCACTAATTCATAGCAGATCTGACTTAAATCAAGTGCACTAGATATCAGTTACATCAGGTCTAAGAAGAACAAATCCAATGCTTTTGCAAGTCCAATTTGCTTCAGCTCATCATTTTCTATGGTAATGTGTCTTAAGCACACTACTGAATTCCGAGATGATATCCATACCCACTTCATCGAGCAGCAACGAGTTACATAGTTAATAGATATTGTATCAAGTTCACATTGAAAGTGGTTATAGTTGTTGAATCTACACTTGGTGATAATTCACTCTGGACTACAGAGCAAACCAAAACCACATGATAGTGAAGTGGTTTCTGCTGGGTA
This sequence comes from Asterella californica, assembly GCA_036924285.1. Lineage (NCBI taxonomy): Eukaryota > Viridiplantae > Streptophyta > Marchantiopsida > Marchantiales > Aytoniaceae > Asterella > Asterella californica. Next base: position 46,995,971 of record JAYKYS010000003.1, on the reverse strand, counting down.
TGGCTCTAGGCTCAGAGAGAGCAGTGTAGTGACGCAAGATTACTCCTTTTGCCCATTTAGTATACAAGATATCATTCTCACAGAGGATTTACGCAAGTAACGTTGCTCTAAGTTCTAAGATATGTTCAAACACACAAACACACGGGTTTGGCCTAGCAATCCCGTCTTCTCACAAAACCACACAAAACCACACGTCTTCCAGACACGCCAAATGGTGCTCTGGAACTAACCAAACAACTACCAACTAAAATATCACACAATTATTCACAGAGAAGCTCGGGAAGACGATCTTCCTGCTTCCAGGTTGCTTCTTCCGGTCTTCTCGATACCGTCTTCCCGAAGCGATTCTCGTCTTCTGGGGGTTCAGCTCGTCTTCTCACACCTCCAGAAGGCTGTCCTGCTTCGCAAAAGTCGACTAGCAATGGTCGTTACACCTTATTCTCACACTCACATTCCAACGGGTTAGATTAATCACAGGGTGTATGCCCCCTGTAGCCTTCCTAGGCTTCTGCCTACAGAAATGGTCTTCCTGCAGCACTACAACGACATTCACCTTCACGGAAGCTCAATAGAAGTCTCGGAAGCTCACTAGAAGAAGGTAAGAAGATGGGGAAGATGGGAGAAGATGGAGAAGATAAGAAAATTCAAACAAGAGAAAACAAGATGAAAAGAGGCAATTAAGATTCCGATAGGCTTCTAGTCCGGATCCTGACTAACAAGCCATCCCTGCTTGTAATAGTTTGGGGAGGAAGACAACAAACGTGAGTACTGTTGCACCGTCTTCTACTCGAGGATGTCGTCTTCTGCTGTGGGAAGAAGGCTTCTTTCTTCTTCACTTCGCTGCTCTGACTACTCTGTCTTCTGGGATCCCTTACCCATAAGACCGTTCGTACGTAGATCCCAAGTGCTCTACTGAACGAGCCAAGCTACACTTCCACAACTGCTGACAGTCACCGTCACTCAAGAAGAACACTTCCCATGCACAATTGGGAGCGAATTCAAGGAACCCACCATCCAGAAGACATGAGCAAAGTTTCTGCACTCAAATCCACAATCTATTCCCCGAGAAGAAGTCACAATGGTATTGGGAAGCTCACTCCTCTACTTCCTGCGTCTACTCCTCGACCCACCAGTCTAGCTAACAGGACTGCACGAGGATGCCGTTCCCTGTTCCTAGACTGTCCACTACTTCTATCTACATCTTCGAACCACTGCTGGTACGAGTATACAGACCCCTCCTGTGTATTCCAAGACTATTCGTATGTTTCCAACAACGGGTGTAGTGGGAAGAACTATCTATCAGGTGTCTTCTCTCTAATGTGTCTAGTCTGCCTGCTCCATAGAATCGACTACTCAACTTTTCAGAACTAGCAGAACTCTATCTCCTACTCTGCGATCCTACTTATGTCGCTGCCATGAGAACCAGGGGAGACGACCACCAGGGAGAGAGAGGCGCTGACAGGAGGTTGTCACCTCACATGCAAGCGGTTCCCTGCCCGAATTGGTCATCCACCTTGTCCTTCCTACGCTACCTATGCTGCCACATGGTATCCTAACTAATATTACACGGAAAAACTGCCACCTTTAAGATAGCATGTTCGATCCTACTATATTTGGAATTGTCAATGGAGTTACTAACTACTCAGATTGCACGGAGGCAATCTCTACATGATCTGCTCCTATCGGAGCTCCTAACGCGGCTTCTGATAAGCTAGAAAGCCCTGCAGTTACCTCGGGTGTCACTGAGGTGGCTTCCTCCTCATTGTCTCTTGCTGGCCCTGCTGTCGCTGCTGTTGCGTCTTCCTCGGCTTCGACTTCTGCTTCGGAAGACAGAAGCGTCTTCTGGGAAGCGGAGTCGACCGGTGCTTCTTCCGTCTTCTGAGGCACGGGTGCGGTACTAGGAACCATGGGGACCTCATAGAGATCCAGGGAAGTCGCTTCCTCCACGCGGAATACCTGGGAAGACGGCTCGTCTTCTTGTCTTCCGGGGCGTCTTCTGGAGTCTTCTCGGCTTCCAACGCTGTCACCACCAAGTGCACAGCGAGATCGAACTCCTCCTTCTCCATTCCGGATCCAGTCGATGGTGCTGGAGCGTGGGAAGATGCGGTTGCAGGTGTCGGAAGCGAGGGAAGATCATAAAGTGTCTTCACTTCTTCTATCTGTCGATCCAAGTACATGAGACATGCTCTCCCGGCATTCCACCAACATTGCTTTGGACCCACTGTCCCATCCTCTAGCTAAGGTAAGTAACTTCCTACCCGCGGTGTAGTTGAACTTCTTCCGAAGTGCTTCCACCGACTGTGCCAGCATCTTCTGTGCACGAGCCTCCGCTGCTTCTCGCTGCGTCTTCTCAACTGCAACTCGCGCTTCTGCGGCTTCTCGCTGCGTCTTCCAAGTGGTCTGCTCTTCTGCGAGGGTGGTGATCTTCTCTCGCACTCGGAGGACTTCCTGATCACACTGTTGTACCCGCGCCTGCCACTCATGGTTGCTCTTCCGAAGCAGCACCAGCTCCTTGACAGAAGCGGCTGCTTCTGCCTTGTACCTGGCTGCAAGCTTCTCCGTGGTGCGGAGATTAGCTTCCAGCGACTCCGTCTTCTTCTGGTCTTCTCCCTGTCGCAGCAAGGTGCGCAAGCCGAATCCAAGGTGTAAGGGCCTTTCCTGTGTCTTCGCTCTCTTCTCCAGCAACTCCATAGCTGGCTGGATCTCTTTCTGGAAGTAGGCGCTGAACTCCTCCAGTCGTCTTCCTGCGGAAGACAAGTTCATCTCCACCATTCGCTCCGCGGTGTCGACTTCGTCTTCCAGAGGCAAGGAAGCCTCTTCCACCACAATGGCCTTCATCTTCTGCGCACGAGAAGAAGCTACTCTTCTCATCTTCCGGGGTGGAAGATCCCTCATGGCAGGAGCGGCTCTCTTCGTTGCGCTTCCTCGCATCGCAGCAGGAGCGTCCCTTCTTCTCTTGTCTTCTGGAGTCTCAGAAGACTCCTAGGTGTTGCAAAAGCGGTCTTCTGCTCTGATCAGATACTCAGCAGGTCTTCCTCCGAGTCGGACTCCGATCCTGAATGAATGAGGGAGATGGGTGTCCTCGATACACTTTTGGGACCCATCTTCCTCGGTGGCGTGGCGTCTTCCGACCCACTAGACTCATCTTCTCTCACCAGAAGCGTCTTCTGGTGAGAGCCGGGCCTCAGCTGTGGCATCAGAGTGGGAGGGGGCGTTGTGGCTGCCTCTCGGTCATCGTCTTCCGAGGTTTCCTCCTTCACTTCCTGTCGCTCCGTTGGTCCATACCTTGCCAGCTGATCTTCCCTAAGATCCCCACGACTGAGGTCGCAGTGGAGCTAGGACCAGAGCCAGAAGTGCGCGGAGGTCGAAGACAACTCGAGGAGCAGAAGAAGACTGTAGAGGTTCTTCCTCACGTTCTTTCCCCTTCCCACTTCTTCTCGTCTTTGTCTGGTATTCCCTGCGCTTCCTTGGTTGTGTGCAGGCAGCCTGATCGATTACCCCCATCCCCCATTCTTTCTATTGAGACATTGGGCGCGGAAGCGCTGTCCAATTTCCGTCAAACACCTCCCTACTCCTTCCTAAAGTTCAATTCAAGCTTCCCTACACCCCATCCCCAAATTGACGATCCCAGCTACCAATTTCCCTACCCTACTACCTCTCTACCCTCGAAACCTGGAACATAAGACGATTCGGAAGATGGGAACATCTTCGGAAGACTTAAACTTGACTGTCTTCAGAAGACCATCTTCGGAAGACTGTCTTCGGAAGTCGACTGAACACAATTCGTATCAAGAGTGGATTTGCTTTGCTTTTGTGTTAAGAGAGACTTGGTATGAATCCCGAGTGATGTGGTGAGTTGTTTTGTTATTTCGAGAAGTTGGAAGTCGAGAACTAGGCCTGTGCCTCCCGGTCTTCCAAGCTTCTCAACTCCACATCTTCCTAGAGAGACTAGAAGACTAAAAGGCTAGCAAAATGAGCAAGAAGACGTGAGGGTCCATTTCGGATCTCTTCTGTTCGATCCATAGCAGCCATTCCTTCTTCTTCCCAAACTTAGAAGAGAGTCGTGAGAAGACTTGCTGGCAGAATCTGGAGAGAATGGTCGAGGGTCATGTCTTCCCATCGAGCAGCAAGCTTCTTCTGAGTGTGTATGAGAGGTGAGAAGTCAGAAGAACAGAGTGCAATTGTCTTGAGTCTGTTGTGAGGATAGATTACGCGTAGGAAGACGAAGACAGGTGAGATCAGTGAAGAGAAGTCTGACTTCGGGAAGTCTTCCGAGAAAGACATTGAATCGGAAGCTGTCCCGAGTGTCTTCCCAAAGGCCACTGTCGCCGCAGGAGTTCGCAACCATCTTCCGAACCTGTTATGCACTTGATGTTTCGTGAATCTTGTATCTTCTGATAGGAAGTAGGATGTAATGCAAGGTGGGTTGTCTTCTTGGTAATCCATGCGAGGCCTTGCTTAGATAGGATTGTTTAGATATAGCTCGGAAGACGAGAGCTATCTAGGAAGTACGGTTAGAATCCCGGAAGACGGAGTAGCTGTCTTCTGGAAGACTAGTTTCGTCTTCTGAGAAGTAGAAGCTAGACTGTGGGCACTTGGGAAGGACTGAGCCTTCAGCTCATAGTAGGTGCTTGTGGCTTAGTGCAACAGATCTTCCAGCATGACAATGCATCCGCGAGGCTTGGTGTTACCAGCGGCAGAATTGGTCGAGGTCACTCCTTTCCTCAAGGAGTTGGGTCTCGACTTCTTCCTGTGGGATTGGAACCTCGCAGACCAGGGACTTCTGGAGGAGGTGTGGGCAGCGTTGCCACCTTGTAACCGTGTACCTGCGAAGGCAGGAGTAGCTCGAGGAAGGCCATCTTCCTGGACTGAAGATTGGTGGCGCAGGGCTTTTCACAGGCCAGAGTCCGAGAACCGAGGATATTGGTACGAGAAGAAGATCTTGCCTAGGATCGTGAGTTCGTGGCATGTGCCTGGGAGCACCACCTGTCTTTTTGTGGAAGACAGGCAGGGGAGGAACGGTTGGAAGATAGAATCTTACCGGGAGCCGAAGAAGCGACTTCTGGCGAAGCTGTTTCTGCATCTCTTTCCCAAGGGGAAAGTGCAGAAGACAAGGTACTTAGGAGATCAGGACGTGGAGTTCCTGGAATCAGTGTGGGATGACAGAGTGCCCATCTACTGGGGCGCGTACATCCACAACTACGTACAGATGGAGCTAGCATACTTGGGTACCCCGGCGGGAGGACACTTGACGCCCTTCCTCTGCTACTTGTATGCCTGGACATCTTTCACGCAAAATCCGACACGGCAACGTTTGTATACATGGTAGTGAAGAAAAGCTTCTCGTCATGATTAGATGTCTGTACGAAGTTACCTCTAGATGTGTTTGAACGTTGATCAAATGTCTTCTTCTGGCACTCATAAGCGAAGTGACCACATTTCTTACAATAGTTGCAATTCTCAGGTTTTTGTTTGTTGGAGTTGTTGAACTTGCCCTCTGAATCACGTTTAGGACTTCCTCGCTTGTTGTCCCAATGCTCCTTGTGTCTAGATTGTGAGTCTTGAGGTCTAGCACGTTTCTGATCTCTCCTCTTGGAGAAGAAAGCAGCACCAGTGGCAGTTGCTTGAGTGGACTTAGTCTCGATATTCGTAGCTTCTTGCAAAGCTAGTGTTTGCAGTTCTTCGAATGTGACAAGTTCTTTACGTACATCCACAACTTTGACAAAATGCTCATATGGTTCTGGTAAGGTCTGGAGCACTATCATCACCAAGTCGTTCGTCTATACCTCCACCCAGATTCTTCAATTGTCGTACCAAACCTTTAATTGTATTCAAGTGCTCTTCGAGTGAGATGGCTACAACCATTTGCAAAATATTTAACTTTCTGCGTAGCATTCTCTTCCTCTCTCGATCTGCTCTTTCGTGCTTTTTGGTGACTGTATCCCAAGTCTCTTTTGAATTTTTAGCCTCCAAGATATTTAAAACTTTCGAGTCTTTGATGATCATCTTGATGATGGCAAGTGCTTCTTGATCTCGATTGTTTCAAGATTTGACAGCTGCTGGTGATCCAAAAGATCTTTCTTCATCACCTAGCACTATGTCTCACAAGTCGTAATTTTGGAAGATGACCTGAACTTTGAAACGTCATATTGGATAGTTTGTGCTATCCAACTTATGATGATCATGAAGCAAGTTATCACTAACGTTAGCCATCGATAGAATATAAAATAGCTGAGAAAAATCTGGAACTCCCCAAAGTGGTTGTGGGAATGGAAGTAGTGTCTATATTGTAATCTTTTGCAATTTTGTCCAGCACGACAAAAATCTAAAAGATGCCAAAATTGATCGTTAAGGTCTTAAAAAATGCAGTCAAAGTTTCAAGAGTTCGCCAAAGTGTAACTTTTTTATACAAGCTCCGTTTGGGTCGAAAGTTGAACCGTAGGAAAGCTCCTTTACACTAAATCCACCCTCAGAATTGCTTAATTCGATCTCCTTCCTCTCCGAAAATACAGTCAAAGGTGTTTTGATCGGAAAATTTTGTCTTTTTCTCTCTTTTCTGTTGAAGATGGTGTGCTCACTCTAGTCTCTTTCACTATGTGGTTCTTCAATCTCCTTGCTAATGCTCTAACCTGAGCTCTGATACCATGTTAGAGAACCAAATGAAGTGAATACTCTCTCCTGTAGAAGAGATATCAATAGAGGGATCAGTTGACTCATCATCTCCCAAGAGGGGTTGTTATATACTCTTAACCTATGGACAAGAGGTAAGTCATTAGTCATAGAGATGTGACTATAGAGGTGACTGAACTTAGATGTGACTGAGGTTAATATACTAGACATTATCTTTAACAGATGCGAGTTAAAATATTCAATGCTGCAGAGAACAGTATAAAGCTTATTCCTTGGTTCTCGACCATCGATCAACTTAAACATCTTTGAAAAACTTCCGGGTGCCTCTGACGGTTCTGTTGAACGCACAACAAGGCGTATGATCGATGTGGCTTCCCGTCATTCACAGTGACTCCTCCCGGGGAGATAACGCGTGAACGTACTAAATTAGTCCGGCTGAGGTATATCGATCACGATATATCCTCAGTAGAACAAATTCTCAACGGAAAATCTGCTGCCTTGAGTAAGTTGGGAGATGAGGACTTGAGCTTGTTTCTGATTTTCTCTGCGTCTAGTGCTGGGAAATCGTATGTTGATCTACTGGAGGGATCAGATAAAGAGAAGTATGATCTTCAATCCTCACAGGAGAAGGACCTCGAGCAGCGTTTAACTTATTATGGACAAGAAGTGGATCAACTGATAACCGAATTCTTGTCCAAGTTCACGGCTCAATATTTTGCTTGGGAGGAGGCCCTATTGGCAGGGGCAACTCCGCAAGAACTGGCGGCTATGCCGCTCACATCATACGAGGCTATCTGGGAATGTTTTCCAGGAAATAATTCTTCAGGACACAAGAAGGGTGGTAGGCTGAAAATGATGGCTTGGAGGCTTCTGGGAGGAAATTGTCAAAGGGATTGTCGAGGTCAGACCGACAAATGTGTATTGAATGACCTGGAAAGAACTATCTGGTCCAGATTCGGTCACAGATTCATTTTCCCGAATGACAAGGTGATATGAGGTCGGTTCAGTTGATACAGGGCGAGGAGGTTCTTTTAGAAACCGAATATGTAATAGAGCATGCAACTGATCTTGAAGGAAAACCAATCTTTGATCATATGATATGGCCCTGTCTATTATAACGAACCTCTTGTCTTCAGACCTTTGATCATGACTTCAACGCAGACGAAGATAAGACTACAGTTCTCTGAGGTCGAAGGTTGGAGTGAACGAAGGACCGGTACCGGTACTGAGCAGCACAATGGGAATGGGCAGCATTTCAGGTTCACCAGTGAGCGCTTCAGATGTTCTGTTCAGTTTGGAAGTTGTTGAAGACGATAGCGAATCTGCCATAGGAGGCTTGCAGCTTTGGGTTGCTAACGAAGTTGATCGTGCTCTCCCTCTGAGGAGAAAGTCAACTCTTCTGTCGTACGCGATGGCCAGCACCGATGCAGTTTGCAGGAGTTGGTCCGAATCCATGATGCTCTAGAAGTTATACTGGGGCTCTCAATCCAGTTAACATGATATCTTTCAATGGACCTTCCAACCCATTCTCTCCGTAAATTCTTGAAATTTTCATCCAAATTTTCCACACACTCTCAAATCCATCTCAACTTTACACAAATGTTTTTTACTTTTTACCTTCAACCTTTCTATACACAACAATACTGTTTTCGAAAACCTTACAAACTCTATACAAAAAGCATTTTCCGTTTCAAACCAGAGTATATATTTTCTGCACCACTACCATCTTGCTGTACAGTGATTCTCTCCTAAAATCCATGAACTTCTCACTCACCTTTGGAGTGAGGAGTTCATGATCTCTATTGCAGTCGTGATTAGACGATACAGTTACACAAATATGAAAAGATTCTTCTCATCTTTACTTCGAATCTTTGCGTATTCAGATACCTCGTCTAATACCTTCATCTCCATCCTCACCGAACTTTACCTTTTCTCTTTCGGCTATTTTTCCTATAGTACTCGAACCTTCGGCTGTGTAATCTCTTTACTGAAGCATCCACCTCCTCGTTCGTCCTTCGTCCCTTGCTCTTCGCCCTTCGTCCCTTCATCCTTTTCTGTCTATCCTTCGACGTCTCTGCCATCGCTTACAGTTCGGAGGTTTCAAATTCCTTGGATACAGGAGTAGCTCCAGCAACGGTGACTGCAGAAGATTCAGTCAACGATGCATCAATACAGATGGATGTGTACTGGATTGATGGTACTATGTCTCATGTCAGTACTTTATCAGTTTACAGTTTCAAGTAAACAAATACTTCAAAGCTGAATTTTGAGGTTGCAGTTCATAGCTTTGGGCCCCAAGAGCACCTACTGCTACGTACAGAATATGAGCCACATAGGGTTCTATCACAAGCTCTGAAAATAACCTCAGCTTCGGAAGTTTTGCACTTAAATCCTCATTCTGCGCCGAAAACTGGGACTGCAGAGCAGCCTCGCTCAATCCAAGGCCAAGCGCTCGATTATCTGTACCATGTGTATGATAAGTATTCTACGAATCCACCTTTGGTTAAGCAATTGCGCAGTTTATCAATTCACGTTGTCTTGCATCAGACGAACCCCCGAGGGAAGGGTCGGAAAGGACCGTGTTTGACTACTTGGATTCTTGCTTCAAGAAGTTGCAAAATGAGAAGGGAAAGAACTTTGGCGGCTTGGATATACGCACTTCTGTACATGACTTGAGTGAGGTGCCGTCTTTACTCTCTAACATCGCAGTACATGGGAAGTCTGCACGTGGGACAAGGATCATGGGTGAATGGGACAATTGTTGTGCCGAAGGGTACAGTAGTGTCACAGTTTCGCAAACTAATGCGCATTTACTTCAGGCTAAGCGTGTGACGGGATCTGCCAGCGCGTGCGACGGGTAGCTGCCCGCTATTTCCTAAACCTCGAGGGAGGAGGTTTTTTTCTTAAGGCATTAACCCTAAGCCTGCGGCCGGAGGCCGCATAGTAGGGCGACAAGGACCCTAATACCGCGGCCGCAGGCCGCAGCGTCAAAATAGACACAGAGAATATCGAACTCAAGACCTCCTTCTCCTAAACTCGAGGTCTCATCACCACGCTACCACGAGGTGATGATCTAATCCTCTCCCGCACAGTAATAAAGAGGTCTTACTCGATCTTCACATCTCCTGCCCGAATTTCAATCTTGCTTACCCGGATTCAGGCGTGCCGTAATTAAGTTTACACGAGGGTCACTGCATTAGTTGGCTAATCAGTGACACTACTGTACCATCCGTTGTGCCTGGTACTGATACAGATCGCCCGGGCCGAGAATAGCTGTCTAAGACCACTTTGCAGACGGAGTAGAGCTTTCAGCGGACGCTGATTACGTCGATAGTGTGTCACTGGCCAATATTATTCGTTTCGGATTCTATGAAGCAGTCTTAGCAACTTGGCACGGGCCTTTGAAGGTTATCTCCTAGATGGGGAAGCAGAGCAGTGGAAAATAGGTACTTGCTTAAACCACAGGTGGGGTATAAACCCCCCATGTCACGTAATTCTCCTTCGCCCACAGTAGCGAGCGAGATCGATGCCGGACTGAGGTTCGGGAGCGGGGAACTCTTTCCGATCTCTTAGGGTTTTTTTGTCAAGCGGCAGTCGTGAAGGAGGTCTTCGCGAACGTACAGGCCTGTCGTCGCAACATTGATTGCACACATCGGGGAGGCTTTCGTTTACACGACTGGGACGGACTGGGACCCGCTTGTGTTGACATTTTTCTTGACGTTTCTGCTTACGGGTGCTAGTAATCAACTCTTTTTTGCTTATCATCGTAATCTCCCTGGATGCGATCTTTGTCGTTGTCGTTTTTGTGACTTTGTGCAATTATTCGATCCAAGGCTGGCAGGCTGCAAGCTGTGACTTCGGGTTGCTTCTGCTGGGGCTATTTTTCGCTACGATTTTTTCATCTGGCGGTTACTGCATCGATATTTTGACCACGATGCGTTCTTTGTCATTGTCGTTTTTGTGACTTAGTGTGGTTTTTCGATCTAAGGCTGTTCGCTGCAGCCTGTGACTTCGGGTTGTTTATGTTGTGACTATTTTTCACTACGGTTTTGATCTGGCGGTTATTGCATCCATATCTCGCTCGATGCGTTCTTTGTCATTGTCGTTTTTGTGGCTTAGTGCGGTTTTCCCGATCCGTGGCTGTTCGCTGCAGCCTGCGACTTCGGGTTGTTCCTGCGGGGGCTATATTTCTAAACGGTTTTCATCTGGCGGTTACTGGGCTCGGGTTTTTCACTGCAGGCACGGGCTATCGAAAAAAAGCATCGATCTTGGCTCGGTTTTAGCCATCTTGGCTCTTGGCTCTCTCTTGACATCGCTCCGGATACCTTGTCCTCTCCTTATATTTGTGTTTCTCTGGTGTTCTGGCTGTACTGCTTCTCGTTTCTGTCATTTCCACCATGGCCAGCCGCAGTCGATCAGGTCCAAGGTCACAGAGGGTCTCCTCACAAGACCTCTGGAATCCTCCGCGTCTCGAAGTTCTTCTTGAGGACGTGGCCTAGTACAGAGGATGGCGAGAAGATCAGAAGGTAGAAATTTGTCTCTGTGGATAAGTTGCGAGTGAAGTTTCTTGAGTTTTGCACAGCTTGCGATAAGTTTGCTGTAGAGAAAGACTTCGATATGAAGGAGCTAATACTTTGTGCAGCAAATTCGTTTGCAGAGACTGAAATGAAGCGAAAATGCTTTTCTGTTTATAAGCAATTCGTCAAAACAGTTGGTTATGTTGAGCGAACTGTCTTTCCAGATTATCTTCAATCAGCTGTTCAGACCACTTTGGGAGTCGCCTGGAGAATCACACATAGGTTTTGTACCATGATTTGTAGTATTTTTCTGAGTTTGTTTCGGCAATAGTTCTCTGTGTGTTTGTGTTTTTGTGAGCATAGGCCTCCTCCACCCTAGGACCCATTGACAGTAGGTGTCAATGACGAGGGAGGAAGAAACTTCTGCTGGAACTGGTTCCAGTTTAGGAGGTTCAACTCCTCCCAGAAGTACTCATCAGAAAAACATTTTAATTGTTTGTATAGGTTTAGACAGGTTTACTTCCGAACAGATTTCGAAAACCTAGCGAAAACAAGTTTACAAAACATGTTTCTGAACAGGTTTTTCGACAAGTTTACAAAACTTGTCCAAAACAGGTTTGGAAACAAGTTTAGACCTGTCGATTAATAATCTCGTGAAGCAACGAGCGGGTAGAGGAAAGAAAAGAATTGAAGAAATACTCAAAAACCAAAAGGATATTTATTAAAAATACTCCAAAAATACTTCAAAAATAAAATGTATTTATTAAAAACCTCCATGGATAACTTTGCAGTTTCAAAAACTACACTAATCACATATGACCAATGACTTCTCTTCGTTCCATATCTGCCTGCACGTTCCAAACATAATCTTATGGTTAGAAATATTTTATGACGATTTATTAGAGGAGAATTACTCTTTCACTAAAGACTAAGATGAACTTACTTGTCAAGTTGTTGAACGGACACTGAACAGTCTTTCTCTTAGTGCGGTCTTCCACACGGTAGTCCGAGGTGGTAACACGCGAGTTGTGGATGTTCTATGTCGTACCAATGTGTGTTGCGATCAACGTTCATAAATCTTGATGGGCTCTCGAACTATGTTCTCATTTCAATCCATGGCGCATGCAGCAAGTCGCGCCTCATGAGTTCTTTGGAAGTGAATCCTCTTAGTGGCAAACTTGCATATTACTGAGTTGAATGTCTCAAACATGTAGTTCTCTCGCGCTCGTGTGCAGAACCGCATCTTAGCAGGCGTTATGACCTGTTGAAGAAAAGCCACCATGACAATATGCGTCGAAGAATCTACAGTAGAACAATTAGTATCTAGCGCAAACATTATACATCTATTTATCAAAACGAGTTATCATTTCCAAGAGAAGTAAACTTATTCTTCTCGTAATAGATCAAGTGTTGGCCGGTTCAAGTCGTAACCATCGCAGCAAGGCCTTTGTGTTCTTGTCTCTCGTTGTAAGATGAGATAAGATAAATGGTCCCTTGTCCAATGGTTTGCTGCATTCTTAACGTCCAAACACAAGGTAGAGCAATCGTCCTCCTCTTGAGCATAACGACCATAAGATCCAACGATTCTTCGTGCATTCAGTCGACAACAAATGTAAATCCAACCCTTCAGCTTGTCAGCAATACCGTGCTCAAATAGCTCCGGGTACATCAAATGCCGAGATCACATCGAGCCTCCCTCCTCTAGATACCTAAGTTGGCGCCACTCGTTGAACTAACACAGGCTTGTTACCTACTATCGGAGCTCCTTGAAGACGAAGCCAAGTCACCAAATGCCGTTTGGTCAAGAGCTCCAAGTCAGCAATCACTTCGGCGTCCTCCACATCGCCAGGGGGTCATTTTTTTATCTATAGGTCCATCAAAAACTTCTTGACCACGTTTTTACACTTGTCATAAATCCTTTTGAGACATAATCCAGTGACGAAGCAATATGACATCCACAGAGAATTTGTCGTCGTGTACTACCTCATCAAGCGCGATACCACGAGCGATTAACCGCTGAATACCAACCTCAAACACACAATCCTCTATATTGCGATCAGACTCGGGCTCTTGCGTTCTCATCTTTCCACTGCGATCAGCATGGGTTGTTTGAGTGCAAAGGGGGTGAAATGAATCTCGTGAACTTTGATTCTCAACAGGAGATTGTGGATCATCCAGTTCGCCTTAACTCGTTCCTGTTTTCTCAAGCTTCAACACTGTGCGGACGATGAGTCCAGTGGTGACATTGTGACTCGCCTCAAGTTGCTGTTCCAGGATTCCGTACCAAGAAGCCGCGATAATGATGAAAGTTGGTACTCTGCTTTCGGGGTTTTCATATATGCCTTGGTTGACAGATGGAAAAGCCGCGTTTTGGAGTGGCTTTCGAGTAATCTCCAAGACTTTCATCTACAGGATGAGACGGAGATTATCCGACTGGAAGCTACAGCTTCGTGCGCAGAGCTGAAGCAGAATCTATCTTTGTGTAGTTGCAAATTCGACAAGTGCTTCTTGAAGTGCACGAGAGAGAAAGGGCACAGCCACAGTCACAACTGTTTAGGTGACCATGTGCGTACGCAGAACTGTACATTTTGTGGAACAGAGCAGGTTGATTCGATAGGTACCCTCAACATTACGACGTTGCAGGACATGCAGGTTTACACGATTGCAAGTTGAAGTCACACACTTGTAAGGACATCTGCGTTTATCTACGTTTGGCTTCAAATTGCAACCGTAATTGTGCAGGAGCAGTGGGTCACGCGGGGGAGCCTCTCTGTAATTCGAGGCAGCATATGTGCTCGCATGTTTGCAGTCTTGGTTCTTGCAGCAACCAATGCGTAAGTCCATTCGAGGTCAAAGATCATTTTCGACATGCTTGTCATGAAAAATTCTGCCCCAAGCAATGTAGCATGCTCGGGTGCAACAGGGTATGTGCATCCATGGACCACTTCCACGACGAAGATTTGAATGTCACGCACTTGTGTGGCCACCCGCACCCTTGCCCCGAGCTTTGCGAAGTGCGAGGGAACTGTGCTGTCCACCAAGACCTCATCAGATCCACCAAAACTTAAGCGAGGGAAATACGAGAGTTTTGAGTACGAGCATGTATCAGAGCAGAACGGCATTCGTAAAGACTGTTGCATCGAGATTCCTCCGTTTCTCCGTGCTCGCATGTTTGCAGTCTTGGTTCTTGCAGCAACCAATGCGTAAGTCCATTCGAGGTCAAAGATCATTTTCGACATGCTTGTCATGAAAAATTCTGCCCCAAGCAATGTAGCATGCACGGGTGCAACAGGGTATGTGCATCCATGGACCACTTCCACGACGAAGATTTGAATGTCACGCACTTTTGTGGCCACCCGCACCCTTGCCCCGAGCTTTGCGAAGTGCGAGGGAACTGTGCTGTCCACCAAGACCTCATCAGATCCACCAAAACTTAAGCGAGGGAAATACGAGAGTTTTGAGTACGAGCATGTATCAGAGCAGAACGGCATTCGTAAAGACTGTTGCATCGAGATTCCTCCGTTTCATACAACGCATGAAGGACCTCATCATCATACTTTGAAGGAGAATGCTGTTCACATATGTGACAAGAGGTGTCGTTCATGCGGATATTTCTGCACGGAACTCATCGGCCACGCTGGACTCCACAACACCGTGCACGGTCATATGAGGGGTGTGACATTTGCAGCAGAGGACGAGAAGATTCAAATGGGTGACAGGACTTATGTACTGCAGAAGCCAAGGGAGAGGTCACATTCACTTGATCGAATGCCCAAGTGCTCGTGCAGACCAGGACCAAGCAGGAGTTTGCTTCAGCAGGCTATACCAGGATGGGGTACGGCATGAAACGAGAGAATACGGCCCTCACCCGAAAATACCCAAAGACGAAATGACTCATGCTGCCTATTGGCGGCACATGCGGTTTACAGACCCCTGCAGTAAAGAAGATCAGATGTCGTTCGACCTCTGTGGCCATGAGTGCACATCCGAGATGCACAACGTAAGTGCAGATGCATCTGCAGACAAGGAGCTGAGGATGTCAAAAAAGTCTTCTGTTCTCTGAAGCTCTGGCACCAGCCGGTATCCGCGTCGGGGGAAATGCCGCTTGATCAGGGGCATATCACTCTCGATGGTCACCAGAGGAGTGCTCGCATTTGAAATCTTCCAACGTTATCTTCGTCATCGATAGATCCAGATCAATGGCCTCGAAGGACATGACACCAACGTTCGTGCAGTTCCAAGCGACTCGCAACAATCAATTAGGTTGTGTGTATGAAGCTATTCTGCGCTTCGTACGTATTAGGCTCTCACTACAGCAGGGCCAAGTTACAGATGTTGTGTCAGTGGTACTCTTCTGCAACGAAGCTGTTACTGCAGTTAAGCATGAAAATATGAGTGAAAGCTTCTTGCGCGCACTGCTTTTCTACGAACCGAAGCGTGGGACTATGTTCTCAGAAGGCTTGGAAGCTCATAGCATTTTGCTGGATTCCTGTCAGGAGCCGTTTGCTAGCGGCAAGAATCCTGTAGTGATATTTCTTAGTGACGGGGAAAATCGCGTGAGAGACGGCGTGGCCACGTTGTCCTGCATAGCAACCATGAAGTCTCGTCTTCCGCTATTGGCGGTACATATGGTCATCTTCGGTAGGGATCTTGGAGCAAAGGAGCTTATGAAGAGAGTTGCAGAGGCAGGGGGCGGAACCTTCAACGTGAGCATAGATGAACTGGAGCTGGCAAAAACGTTCGTGCAGTATTATAGTAAGCGCTAACAAAACGCAGTTGTCTATGAACATGTTCTCCAAACAGCTTGGTGACACCTTACCGCGAGCTAAATTCCTCGGCTACTGTTTTGAAGTTCCATCTGTGTAATTCCAGAAGCTCTCTCCTCCGTTCTCTTCCGTTCGTGTCCCGGCGACTTGCCGGAGGCAACTCTGAATCGCTTCCTCAGCAAAGAGCTAGCTGTCCACAATACGATCCGTATGTGATGCCATGGGTAAGAATGTGTCATCATTATGTGCTGGCAAGATCACGGTGTAAATTCTGCGTATACCTGTCTGGCTTCGTGCTTCTTCTTTCACCAAGCAATCATGTCATTCCGAGAATAAGAAAACTACATAGAGAACTCAGTTTCCCATAGCGTTTGTGCAGCTTCATTCGCTGGTTGATTGACAACACCCTCTCCTTATGCAGTGTCTAGTAAGGCAACTCAAATCATGTATCCGTGTCCTCCGGGGGAAGTCGTCCGTCATGATGTAACCGAGATTCTGAATCACGAGAAGGAGTATCGTCCAGACGCACGATAAACCGAGCAAAAGAATCGTTGATTAGATCTTCTCAATCTCAAGGCCATAGGAAATGTTTTCGGCGCCATCTCCTCGACAGTTTACACCGAGTCCTTGACAGTCGAGATAATAAGACACAAGCTTAATTTATGTACGAGGAACGAGAAGTTCACCGTCAGGTTCATATTCTTAACTATGAATATCACTCTAGGGTTATCCACCGAATCACTCCATCCTCGATTATCGCAACAAAACGGAACTTGCATCGCTGAGATCTCGTTTCCAACCATATGCATAGCTATTGATAACTATGGACTTGGAGAAACTCAACAGGTCAGTCGGTACCAGGCATTTCAAGCAGAAGCTAGTTCTTGTCGGGTTTATTCCGCACTTCCTGTAAGTAGCGCCTGCACTGATTTACCAATTCACAACCCAGCCCTCTGTCTATAGTGCAAGTCAAATGTCCGAACAGCCTGAGCAAGTGTCTAGGCCTCGGTTCGGCATCGGATTCTACAGGTACCTACCTAGCCTCCAGAGCATGAATCGCAAGACAGTTATCGCGATGTGATTCCTATAATGGCTATTTCAATGATGGCACGAGCAGTCAGTCAGATCGATGGTGATGGACGACGACGAATTACTGCAGCTGGAAACTCCCGTCCAGTCGTCGTCGCAACCATTTAATTTGTGTGCTCATTAAGATCATGGAAGTTTGCGTCGAGGATAGGCAGGATTTCGCGCCGTTTTACGTTTTCAAGATTGATACCACTCCACTCTCACCAGGATTTACTTATTGGAAAGTAGCTCGACCTATCAGGTGATACATACGGACATTGAGACTTTAGACTACAGAAGTTGGCTTGATCATACCCCCAATACGAGCGTTGCGTTTTATCATACCCCTCTTAAACCATAGTGCGCCTCTAAAAGGAGCCTACTGGCACCCTGCTTACATGGCATTCAGCCGCGTACAGCCAAACTTCGCAGAACAGTGACCAAAGGACTTTTACCGGAATTTGTTTTCAGGCTTGAGCGCACGGAGATAGAAGGGTTCTCATCTTGGAAGCTGTGCTGCTAGGATTTGTAGACTTTTCTCGAAGCCATCTCTATGGCTTTGTCATCGCTTGTTGCGACTGCGGTTATTTTGTTGAATCGTTGCCGCTCTTCTCTTCGCCGTCTCTTTGTCATCGCTTTGCCACATTGAGTCATCGCTGCGGCTCACAATCATCGTGCAGGTGGTAGAAAAATGGGTTTACAGGTTTGTTTAGTGTGCAGGCGAGTTCGTTGTGAATATTTGATCGAGGTTTCATTCGTTTTTGTTGAATCGAGTCTGCTCTTCTTTTGCCATCGCTGCGGCTCATCGTGCATCGGGGTATACAGTATAGTTTTCGTTTCCTCTCAGGTTGTAATCATCATAGCCGCTCTTCTTCTTGACTCACGTTCTGTCTGGAGACGGGTGTACATTCAAGTTGCTCTTCTCCTAGCCATCGTCGATCCCTCGCTTGGCTCACGTTCTATCTGCAAGCGAGTTTTGCCCTGCAAGTTTCAGATTAGTTTCAGAGAGACTGAAAACTCATGTTTTTTATGTTCAGATAGGCTCCATGCCACATATGGGGAAGAGACGACTGTCTAACTTTGATCACACAAGAATTACGAGAAGCTTTTCCTGATTATAGTGCAGCTGTGGCGGCTTTCGTTACCTCTGATGGAGGTGCACATCTATGGGACTTTGAGAGTGAATTGATAGCTTACATTTTTGCCTCTTACACTGAAGAAACCTTCAAAAAGAAACGTTTCATCATTTACATGGAGCTCTCTTTTCTTCTTGACTATGTAGAACGGAGGCAGTTGCTTGAACTCCTTGAAGCTGTAGTAAAATACGAGTTTCATGATCACAGTGAAGTATTTGTCGATTTTCAGAATTGATTTTCTTGTATCTGTTGTTTCTGTTGTCTGATGTACATTTTATTTTTCATATTCTGTTTTTTTTCTTAGCTGCACGCATGATGCATCCTGAATAGCGGGTCTAAGAGCTGCTGAACCAGCTCCTACGAAATGCTATGCCCAGATGGGAGCTTTCAAGGGTTCAACCCCCTATAGCATGTCATGAGCTCTTTGAATGAAACGAAAGAAGTTAAAATGAGTAAGTAAACCCTTAGCTTGTGCTTGAGCGTACGCAAGATTTGCAGCCCTCAACAACAAGACGGCATTCACAGTCTCGGCTTTCAACGAAAGATTTCTTTTTTCTTCTTTAGCACCTGAACTCGAAGACTCATTTTTCGAAGCAGATGAAGCACTGCTCTTATCATCGGATGGAACTTTGAAGACTGAACAGGGTACTAGCATCCCATGTTTAAACTGGGAAATATTTTCAAGAACAGCGGTCCTCGGTGACTGATTTTCAGGAGGCGCAGGAGGCTGGGAACCATCCTTGCATGCATCACCATCAACCACGAACAGCCACGTAAGAGACATGTCTTCGTCAACTGACTGGCTTTTGCTTTGAGTGGCAGATACCAGTTCTCTGCTGCTTGATCCAAGACTTGACGCCGGAGTCTCTTCACCATCGAGCAGCCCTTGCAAGCTACGAGAACTAGATGAAGCTTTGTCAAAACTGGATTTCCTCCTCTCCCTAACCCAACGGAATTTCTCACCTGTTCGTTTGAGACAACCAGCTGAAGATTCCTTATCAGCATCGTCCACCGACCCATGCTTCTTCTTAGTGCTGAAGGTGGACCATGGACTTCTCCTGCTATCCGGTCTCGTCCCCTCGTTCTCTCATCCAATAAGTTTCTTAGTGTACACCGAGAAGTTGAAATAATTTAGCTGACAGTAAAGACTCACTGAAGATAGCTCTGGTGTCACTCAGTCCAGGTCAGGTAAAAGTCTTCAAAGGAAAGATGAAATTCAATCATTTGGGCTGGTCACTAGAAACATGCTACTAAACTATCCTACCGAAATCAACCTTGTACTGATTCTCTTCATAGACAATACATACAAGCTTATAAAAGGTAGAGCTGTTCATCTGTAGCACTTTCTTCAGGTAGTGCTCGAGAGAATAAAGACTTGAGGCTGAGCGCATTTGGTGCCACAGGAAGCTAAATGCCATAGTCTAGATGTTTAGAAGCTGCGTGGGACTCAACCACAAGCGTGCACAAGAAGCGAAAACAAAGAACTGGATGGTTGTTGATGCTTACATAAGCCAGTTGAGGCAATTCAGCCGCAGTCCTCAATAGAGGAGAAGGACCATGAGACCTTTGCTGACCCAACCTGTTCTCCTCCAACAGAAACTACGTCCAATGCATCTCACCTCAGCTTGCTAGAGTTTGGTCCCCCTTGTAACGTTTGTTTCGGTTTGCCGTAAGTGAGTTCGTTAAAATTAATGTACAGTATTTGGAGTGCAAGTCTGTGGAGGAGGCAAAAAGTACCGTCGATTCTTAGTCTGTGTCAACCAAAGTAAGAATATTTATGCATATGATATCACAACATGAGTAATAAACAAGTCATTTAGCTCAATGAGAACACACTTACCTCCCATGAGAGCATGGTTCAAGTCCGGAAAATACCTTGCGAGTACTTCTGACTGCACCTCCTCTTTCTTGATCGTCCATCGATCGAGTGTTGCTTGAATCCAACCAATCCGTCGTCTGAAATCTCTGAATCTGTTTGAAATCCATAAAAGTGTTTTTGTCTTATAGGTTGTAGACCGACCTCTCGATAGATTGAATCCAATTATGTATATCTCAGTCCTGCACATAATGCAGAATGATACATACGACACACCACATCAAGGATTCCATAATACAACTCCATCTCCATGGACAATCATACAAACTTGTGTTGACACTCACAACTGAACTTCAACTTCCAAGTCTGATGGAAAGCCTTGATTGTTGGAGGTAACAAGAGCTTATCACATTGCTGGTGAGGACACTTCACCTTGAAGTCCTAAAAGAATTCTCCAATCGAGACAAAGATACAAATCCAACCCTCGGGAGATCCTCGACAAGTATGTCAACTTCTCTCATGTCTTTCTCATGTGACTCACGATCATCCACTTCATTGGAGATCGGTGAATCTATTATTGGATCTAATGAGGTTTGAGAGTCCTACACGTTATCTGCCACCTATAGATAAAATATGCTAATTAAATAAGAAAGATATAATGCGCACGCATTCACAGATTTACAAGCATACTTCAGCTTGCTTGAAAAGGGTGGAAAGACGATCATACTTGAACACCCAACGCATTCAAAACATCAAGATCGACCACAAACTCATCATCATCCATCTCTAGCACAAGTATCTTCAAATCACCCTCCTCTGGAATTACATCTGGAATCTGGTTTTGAACCTCTGCCTCTCTGGTCATTCGATCAATAACGACCTGAGCAGTCACAAACAGAAAGTTCATAACCGGCAGCATGCCTTGCACCAGGTCCTAAAAGTTGCATCAGTTGTACATACCACGGAAGCAACGACTCTAGGACCCTAATCAACCCTCCAGGGACCTCCGGACATCCTCTAGGTCTATGTCTATCGTCCGGTCGTGGTGGATGTACCCTAGGAGGCATGAACTTAAAACTTGACAATAAAAATGAGCCTATCCGTCCGGAGGTCCAGTCCTCGTCATTGAGATATCCTCAAATCACCTCAAAAATATAATAGATATTGAAATAAAACTATAAAATCTAGACTAAATAAAATATAAAATATAACCAGTTGAATTTTAGTGTACAGAAGAGGACTAATACGAGACCAAAACAGTCCTAAAAAAAGAACTACAACTACACTAATTCGAAAATATAACTAAAAATATGAATGAGAAAAGAGGATGACTAAGACACTTGGAAATAACCAAGTATAGACTGAAGAGTGAAGAAGTAGAAAAAATAATTAGTTGGGCGGAGGAAGGCTAGAAGGGCGGAGGAAGGCTGGAACAAGGGGAGGCTAACCCAGGCTGGAAGAAAAGGAGGCGGAAGGGTGGCAAGGTGTGGAAGGAAAGGTGGCGGGGTGTGAGGTAAGTGCGAGAAGGGAGGAGTGCGGCAGGATGCGAGAAGGTCGCGTCCAAGAGTGAGTAGGAGTGAGGGAGGCATACCGGAAAATATTTTCCGAGGCATGTACATTTCAGATCAGTGAAAACCCGCCTCCCGTCCATTCCGTTTTCTCATCAGTTTCCAGACTTTTTTATTTTTCAAGTGATAATTATACTTATATAAAAATCGCTTCACATAATAATGAAATAACTTCTTACTAGAACATTTCGAATTTCAAAAAATGAATATTTCCAAGATGCCGAAATCTTATATGTGTCATATTGTCCACGTCAAACATCAGTTTTGAGCCTGGGATGGCTCAGATTTTGAGTCTTAAGCAGACGAACGTTTTGAGTCATAGATGAAGATCATTGAATAACAAATGAAAAACGTGACATCTGTACGTAATCTCGTGGATAAATCCACCTCTGTCTATTTTTCCGAAATCATGACTAAACAGATTAGCGGTGGGTTAACCCACCGCTAATATAAGGGCTCAGGTGGTTTAAATTCTTAACGTTTGGTTGTTTGATCATACCCCCAACTTGCCATCGACCATTAGGTCGGTATACTGCGACATGTAGATCAAGCCATGTCACTCTACACTGCCAGCATGTGGAAACGCATGGTTTGATGTGAGGCATGTCCCACTAGAAACGAACAAGAAAAGACCGGACAGTGTCACAATGGTGCGAGGATGGATAGACAGGTTAGAGCATTCTAGACAGTCCGATCTGAGACGTGTCTCACGTACAATTAGCGCAATCGTCACAAAAACAAACTGCGTCCATTTGAAATAGATCATCACAAGTTCTCGCACATTAGCGATGACAATGTCGGATCAAAAGAACACTGTGAACTAAATCCGAGAGAGATAGCTGATAGTATGCTAGTTATCTTGTTCAAGCATTTGTGCGCTTGTGCAAGTGACTTCTTACTTGTCTATGATGTTCAATGTACATAACTTGGATTTACCATGTTGATAGGGTTTAAGCTCATGGGTTGTACTTACGTGTTGCCCATGCACGCTTTTTAGCTGGTTTAAGTTTACTTTCAGGGCTGCATGTCATTTTAGGTAGTTTAAGATTTACGCTGGTACTTTAGGGGACTTGACGTGGTAGCTTATGAGTGGAATTAAGTTACCACATGGTTAAGGGCACAAAAGACAACCAAGTGGAGCTATGAACTCCTATTGGTCCATTTTTGTCTTTTGTAAAACTCTAAATTTAGAAACAGAGGTCTAAAGGAGAGTTCGAGCATTTGGTGAGGGGACTGCAAAATCTAGGAGCACAGGAAGATAGAGCTCGTCGTGCCAAGCACTGTCAGTGAAATTCTTGATCGATTTGGAGCAATAAAGAAGGAGTTATGTCCAATTGAAGTTCGGATTGAGTTGAAACTGCGTTACTTTTGTTGGATTTGGGGTTTTCAGTGTCATTTGCAACAGAATTGAGGAAATCGCTCCAAACCTTCGTGGTTGCGTTCACTGTCAGAAGGGCTACGACTGTCTAAAAATTTTCAAGTCATTTGAGTGAGTGAGTAATTCAGGGTGACCGCTGAAGCAGAAGGGGTCTGAAAAGCTCTCAATCTAGAACAGCAACTTCAGAGAACGAGATCTGGAGAACGGTGTACAATCAGGAGTCCCAACTTCACAAGGGTGTTCAGCATCCTGTAGACTCCAAATCCTGTAAGAATCTTCAAAAGTGATCGAGCCAATTTCTGTTGTAGGTTGAAATAGCTGTCTGAGTACCAAAAATTACCGCAATATCTTTACCCAGAACTTTTCTGTCCATATCTAGGTGCCAGAATTTGATCTCAAGCTGAAACTTCGTGTGTGTGCTCAATAGGGCCTCTTTACATGTAGGAGAATTTTAAAAGTCAGAACCATCATATTTTTCCTCTCCTTGAGTGTTAAAGTTCACCGCCTGATCCTATTACTACTAGTTAGACCTGAATTTCACTTTCTGAACATATTAGAGGATCCTTAACATCTATTTGAGTGCTTATAGCGTCCTGTTGTAACCTGAAAAGCCTACCTCTTGAGTAAACAACCACAGCCAGAAGCCCGGCGCTTTCCTAGGTAGATGGATCACACTCCGACAACGTACAAGCAAGAGAGGAACAATCGCTCAGCCTCTTTGTCGAACTTCGTCCGCACATTCATACGGATGTGTTGTCCACAATACCTGTGAACAACTTCAGAGAATACATCGGAAACAGTTCGTTCGATGTCTTTTTGTCTATCACTGATAATTACAGTCTGGGGAGAAATAATACTATGTATCGAGTTGCGAAGATGTTGACAAAACCATGTTCAGTTTGTAGTGTCTTCTTGTGGAGTAATCACGAAGGTCAAAATGATTACCTCATTTGCACCATCTAGCACTGAAGCTAAGAATATTTTACATGAGAACTTTCTCGACTTGCTATGATAAGCGTCCAAACAGATCACCTTTTGATACAAAGAAAATGCATCGTGAGTGGCACTAGGACGCACAAAATATCTATTAAATATTCTTGTATTGCATTCTCAAGTACCCCAATCCACAACTACCATCGGATCCACTTCAAGTATTCGTCTATAGACAGAAGGGATATAGTAGAATGATGATGCTTATCCTCCAACCAGTCACGAGAGTGCTCTCGACTCCTTCAGACCTGGTAGTAAGGAGCGCGCTTATTGAATGTAGTTCGAAGATCTTCCATCAGATTTCAAATGATGGTGCTCAGATCAATGACCACTATGTTACACATGACTGCAGCTAGGAATTTCGAGTTGGATGCTCGACCACGTCAATATCGAATATGACTAAGACAATTGTGCTCTAAATCACAAATAATAATAGCAATTCGTCCACAGAACTTGTCTTTCTATGCTCGAACTAGTCATTGCATGGATCCCTCGAGCTCACTATCTCGTGCACTAGTCTCATAAAAAATTGATCTCCCGATCGATTGATATCGTAGTTTTTCACCGCAATGATCATTAGCTGACTCTTTTCTCGATTGAGCTTATGTTGGTTCGGATTGACCAGCTTCAGCTTCCCTCTGTGAAGCCCGACGTCTTTGTGTATATTCGTGGTAGCTGCGGCTGATTGTTACGATTACTCTCTTCCGCACTACTCGATGTTTCAGATCGTTGCTCGAATAACTTTCGACAACGAGCCTTCACTTCATACATGCACATTCTAACTCTATAGTTCATAAAGTTCTTCAATTTATGGCTCACTCGACTATTCAAGAAAGATCAACAATCAATGGCAAAATCAAACTGCTTAAAAGGTTCGAATTCATCCGAGAGACACTTTGCTTGCAGCGGCCCTGAGCAACTCCAAAGTCTTGCCTTGGAGTAACCGACTCACGACTCGCATCGATCATTTCTCGTCGTCACCGTTCTAGCACGCTCTGCTTTGCAAGATCCTCGGAGCGTACATCCGTTGCAAAGCTCCGCTCTTCATCTCTGAAATGCATTCCATCTAAGCAGTCATCCTCGCTCTCTACATCAAGGTTCGTAACATTGCTCCGTTCTATGACCATATCGTTATGCTAGATTTCGTGCTTCTAAACTCAAGCGTCGGAGTAGAAGTCAAGCATGTAGTCGCCAAGTAGCACGACAACGTCAAGACCCGAGAAATGTAAGGCAATCCACACTCGAGAATTGTAAGACACTCCACAATCCTTTACGCATTCTCTTTCAATAGATAATTTTTGAAACTGGCTGGTTGGCTAAGTTGCAACTATTCTCTCACTTGTAGATAGAATGAAGTGCTTGAGAAGCTGGATGCATCAGAGGAAAGAGGTAGGCAACTGGAAAAATACTTACGAATTATACGACCCGAGAGATATAGTCGATTTGCATTTTCTCTATCTTGTTATGGAAAAATCACTTCCAACGTGTCTGAGAGCATGAATAATGCTCTCAGACAAATCCGATGGAATGCTCCATTGAAGATCTTGTTCGATTTATGGTATTATATTATGCACCAGTTCACTAAACGTAAGGTACAGCTTCAGCAAGAAATAAGTATATTGACATGTTTTGCTCGACTACGGCTTATGGAGAACGAGCAGGCTGCAGAAGGATTTTTGTGTCAAGTTTATTCTCCATTTGAGACTACAGTCCGCATCCATGCGAATGGAGTTACACATGTGATGAAACTAGCACAAGGCGGTGCAGGGACCTGTACATGTATGAAATTCCAGGAGATGAGATGGCCATGTGGCCATGTTATTATCTTAGACAGAGAGATTGTGAGAACTCAACAACGAGACTCGATAACATTTGACATAGCTCTTCGTTATTTTCAATCTACGGACATCGTGCGTTGTCAGCAATTTTCACTGATGACTTTCAACCGGTCTATTGTTGTGGACCTCTTACTGTGACAAGACGACGAGGAAGATACATAGTGGTGAGGACTGACAATAACACACAGTTCACTCAGTCTACAGCAGATGGTACTGACGATCGATCACGACAAGTAGTACAAATGTCTCTTCGTCAAATATTGAAATTCAGTGTCACATGACTGAACTCACAACGATTGAGATTGAATATGCTATTGATGATGAAAGACTGTTCGCTGAAGTGATAGATGGAGTCAAAGAAAGTGGAATTCATGTCGTGATTACAACTTAATCATCCGAAAGAGAAGCTCACTGAGTCGGTCACATTCGCTCTGTAGTTACGTTAGCTGCATGAGACGTCATATCAGTCAGCTTATGTAGTAGTTACGTTAGTTACATTCTATGTCTTTTCACACTCAATCTAGACCTCGATTCTAGTCAGATGTACATTGATTAACATCCATCTTACCTTTCGGCTTGTCACAAAAGCTTCTAAAGATGAACTGGAGATCTAGTCTCAGATCCTTACATCATTTCTAGTAAAGAATGGACTACTTATGGTTTTTTATGAGCAGTCGGGTATGAATGATGAGCGATCGTGTGTTGCAACAGAACATGACACTGGTGCATCTCTTTTTGTTAGCAAAGGGATGTTTCTCTTACTTTGAGTTACACTTCGATAGTTTTGGGTTTGGGTTGAGATTCAAGGGTTCCTTTTAGAGAAGTTGGTGCAAATTATAGACCTCTCAGGTTTGTTTCTCTGTTTTGCATTCTTAGAGAAGCAGAATCCAGAGTGTATATAAAGTAGGAGTTGGTATACTTTGCGACGCTTGTTCTTGTGGTTGTTTCTCTCTGTCTTGTTTTCGTTCGACACACTACATCTCCGCAACCAGGAACTTCGCACAACTAGGAACTTCGCATTTTCCTAGACAACCTTCACGTAAAATCAGACACGATATCATCTTCAAATTGTCATTGTGCAGCAATCCTCAAAACATCCGGTGATGAAATTTGAGGTCATGGAATTTGGTCTCAATCTGACGGCGCACTCACTCAATCTCATTAATCTTTCACTCTGTAGAGAAAGTTGTGTATTTCTCTCATAAACTTCAAATTGGTTGGACCTCCAAATCGAGCAAAATTTAGGCTCAGGTTTCTCCTCTTGTTGAGAGCTCTCCGACCATGTCTCATGATCTCCCAAAATCCTTGTAAAAATGTCTTGTCTCTCTCGAAGCGCTCTCTTAGGTAGATAACAATTTATTCTTACTTCTTATGGACCAATAGGAATTTAAAAGACTTAACTTTGTCCTCTTGCACACCTTGGAGACCTCTAGGAAGATTCGGAGCACTATAAGCTCATGTAGCAAGGTTTTTCACCTTATTACTTCACAAACTATATAAATGTACGCAAAATTTATTTATATGCATAATTACATACTAACTGATTGCGTAACATGACATTCACCCTCCCAAACCTGCACATCCTCCGGTATGTACCAACTTGCTATCCATGTTCATCTCCGTATCCCTCGTCATGCTCTGAACTGTCACGTTTGTCATCATCTTCTCTCGCATAAGATCGAGAAAGATCATAATCAGACTCGAGAAGTTCACCGAAAATCAAGAAATCTTTCACACTTTAGCAAAACCTTGACTTTTACCAGCAATGGGTAACCTCAAGAGTGTACCATCCAACTCTCGTGAACCATATGTGACGTTGTCATGAACGGTAACAACAACATAAAGACCGAACCAACGTCACGCACACTTCTTGATAGTGCTATGTTGGTTATCCAAACTGTTGTCATATACTATGACTCAGTCACCTTCTCAGATCGGCTTCTTGCATAATCGATGTGTCTTGTCAAATCGCTCCTTGTTCTTCAACCTTGCCTCCTTGAGTTTGACCAATGCTTCTTCTGTGTCCTCCTCACGCCGCTCAAGTTGTTGGATCCGTAGTGTCAATAGTCCTTCTCTATCAAAACCATCCTCCCAAGGTAGACATATCCAAGTAAGAACATCTCCTTCTGCTTGCATGATAGGTTTTTGTCCGGTCATCAATTCTGTAGGCATGTAACCTGTGACAGTACTATGAGTAGTTCTATCAGCCCACAATGCAAAAGGAAGAAGTCTAGGTCAATCATCATGACGTCTCTTGCATGCTTTCACCAATGCTTGGATGATCGATGGATGCCCTCGTTCATTTTTCTCATTTGCTTCCGGGTTCATTGAAGTGGTCAACTTCAATCATATCTCATATCTGTTGAAGAACTCACGTGCTTCATTTGTATTCAACTCTCCTCTATCTGCACGAATTCTCTCCACGCTTCTATATCGCGACACGATATCTTCTAATATGAATCGACAAACAGGTTTTGTAGCTTTGCGACATAAAGCTCTCTCTTCTACAAAGTTGGATAACTCTTCTCGAGTCAAAACTAAATGACGCATATCTCAAATCCCTGGTGGTATGGCAACCAAATCCAGAATCCATTGGGAATGAATAGACAAAAGATATGTGGATCTCAATCCATCCTTATACTGAATCTTGGATTTGAAATGGCATTCAGTGCATGATCCAACAAATTTCTCTACATCTCGATACAATCCTTTCCACCAATATCTCTCCTCTCCTTGATCTTGGTAAAGGTCGTCCATGTACCTCAATGTCTTGTCCATAAGGTATCATAGAACTGTTCGAGTATTTGTTTCTTGATCTCCGCATCATCCACTACTCTCAAAGGTACTCCATCTCTCCTCTTTGGTCTCTTCCACAGATATCCATCTCATAATAGATAGCTATAGGCTTGATGTCGAATCTCCTTGAAAGTTTTCTCCTTCCATTCTTCATACTTCTGAAGAGTGCTTAGATAGCGTCTGATTTCCTTCAGCCTCTCATGATAGAGTTTTTCCTTCAAAAGAAGAACACCATCCAAGCGACTCTGATACTCACTTGAGAGTTGTAAAACTTGCTCTTTTTTTGCATCATTTTCATCCATATCTTTTGCCTCCATATCTTCTTCTTGAAAGTACATAGCTATGGACAACATGTATGCCATTGAATTCATCTTCACTGCTATATGTTCCAATTGTGGATTCAATGACCTCATGTAGGCTATCTAACATAACATAGCAATATCAAGAGTTGTGCAATGTGCTATCATCTCCAACAAAGATAAGCAATCAGTTCCAAATAACACATGTGCTCCAGTGAGGTACTCTTTCTCAACTTTCATGGCAATTACAACGCCCTAGAGCTCTTGTTTGACTTGAGGGTATCTCCTTTGTTGATCCGTAAGTATGCGAGCATCAAATCTTGTTGCAAACCTCTTTTCTTCATCGTCGTCCTGCTCTAGTGCCCAACCTATAACGATAGGACTATATCCACAGTAATGACGATCGGTCTATCACAATCATAACTTAATTGTCATAAAACTGGCGATGATTTCAACGCTTCTTTTAGTCGTATCATAGTAAACTTTTGCTCCTCAGCCCAACTGAACCTTCTTCGCTTCCTCAGCAACTCATATAAAGACTCGGACATGTGATCAAAATGAGGAATCCACACTCGATAAAACAAACAAGCTCCCAAGAACCTCCTAACCTTTGTGATGTTGGCACAATCTTTCATCCTCCCAATAGCATCAACCTTTGATGAGTTCGGTCGTCGACCAAAAGCTCCACAAAGATGACCAACAACAAGAATCTCCGGAACTCCAAAAGCTTGACTTCTCTCTTGAAAGAGTGAGATTTACCTCCTCAAGCCTTATTAAGATCATCTCCACGTCATGAATATGATCTACCACAAACCTTCGACATGCATTCTCTGTAAGCTTTTCATCCTTATCTTTGACCGCACATCCTTTCATAGGAATATCATCTATGAAAAATATGATCTTCTCCGAAATGAACTCTCTCAAAATCTTGTTCATTGCATTCTGCATATGTACAACAGAGTTTGTCGCTCCTTGTGACAATGTGCACATTCTTACAAGCCCAATGGTACGCATGGTGGTGAGATCTCTACTCTCTATTGTCAATTGGAATTGATGATACCCAGAGTATAAATCTCCAATCGAGTAGATCACGCGACCAGCAAAAGCTTCTGCAACTTCGTCTATGGGTCCTGATCTCATGTTTCGGATGGTCATCTTGTTAGCCGGGTGCATGTCTTGGATAAATCTAAAAGCTCTTGACTTCTTGCTAAAAATAATAAGATCTCATTCTTGGTCATAAGTGACGACAGATAAGATCACAAGGATAAGCGAGAGCATAACTTGCACGATGAAATTATACCCAAAGGATTCTATCAGGAACAATTGGAAATGAACTCGTTCAAGGTACATCAATTTGATTTAAAAAAGGTTTCGCAATGAAAACCTTTGCGGTAGATAGAGCCTTTGGTCCATCTCTCACGACATCTTCACTCAGTCTATACAACAAGAAGATCCATAAAGTATCGATAATAACACACACTCATACGCATAACATCACTACAATGTATGTCTACGAGTAATCCCTTGAATCTCTTGATTTTGAATGTCTTCACATGTCACTCCCTTTTGCTTTAAAGTTTTAGAACACAACACAAGGATAGGTGCAAGTTCACCAACCGTTCACCTAAGACACACGAATCAATGAGGTGGTACACATACATATCGCATGTTTGACCATACCATACTACTCAACCACATATAAATTGCTTAGATGGACGGTTCTGGCGCATGCATCGTAACATATCTTATCACTAGTCACTAGGCTAGACAAGTAGTCGTCTTTAGAAGTCAAGAATCGTACTTTACCACGTCGAGTGTGAAACTGACAATCACATGATGCGACCTCAACGTAGCTCGCTATAGTCCTTTCTACGTCTAGTATACCTCCCCTCCCCCCCCCAAAGCAATACAGACGTCACATCAGATGTTTGTCTGCCAGCTGTCCCTAACAAGAATCGGGACCTAGACTAGATATCGTTGTCCGATACAACCCGACAAGAAAAGTAGCAAATTTTCACACATTATAGGTTCAGATCTAAAGCTCAGTCTTCTCTCAAACTTGCCACGTAGGTAGAATACTAAGATTTCTACTTACAGATCAAACTTCAGAAAGATTTAGCGGTTGGATCTCCTCCCACAATTAATACAAATTCACAGAAACTTACACGTACTTCTAATCTCATATTCAAAATGGAAGCTTCATCGTCTAAATAAACCGTCTACTTCGACTCAAACTTCTTATGCCAGCAAATCACAAGGTAAAATCACTGCTCAAGAAATTTCAGCAGATTTGACCGTTCTGATCACCTTCCATAAATCTACGAATCTGCTGCTCTAGATTGTAAGCTTTTTTCGTCCCTCCATCTTCAAATCAACATTGCGCCCAATCTGCAACACATCCGATGATGAAATTTGAGATCGAAGCTTCAACAACTGACAGGCTACAAGCTCATGAAATCTGGTCTCATTTTGACGTCGCACTCACTCAATCTCACCAATCTTTCACTCTATAGAGAAAGTTATGTATTTCTCTCATAAACTTCAAATTGGCTGAGGTTGCTTCTCTCGTCGAGAGCTCTCCGACCATGTCTCATGATCTCTCAAAATCCTTGTAAAAGTGCATTGTCCCTCCCGAAGCGCTCTCTTAGGTAGATGACAACTTATCTCTACTTTTTGATGGACCAATAGGAATTTAAAAGACTCAACCTTGTCCTCTTGTACACCTTGGAGACCTCTAGCAAAATTCAGAGCATTCTACTTAGAATGCTCTGAATTTTGAGCATGAGCTTAAGCTCATGTAGCAAGTTTTTTCATCTCATTACTTCACAAATTATACAAATATGCGCAAAATGTATTTATACGCGTAGTTTACATACTAACTGATTGCGCAACATGATAACGCTGGATGATAAATTCACTCTGATCAATACAGCGAACCAAAGCTATACTTGAAAGCGAACTTGCTTCATGATTTCGACTACCTACCGCCTTGTTGCGTCAGCGGAAGCTCTTGCTCAGTAGGTCACGAAACTCACAACGCTAACCTGCAAATCACAATCACAAGTTAGCGTCCATGCATCACTTACCTTAACTCTATTTGGTCCGGACCGGAGTTGGACCGTCTTCTTAATCATCAAGCTCTGCATTCCCTAAGTCTCGACCTAGACCCGCCTAGGTCGATCTCAACACATGAGCAAGTCACAAGATGACTTGAGGCGGACTTCTCATAAAGTCCAGGGTCCTAAACGGTGTCTCCAGCACACCTAGCGGTCCAACCGTCCGGGTTGTCCGTCTAGGTCTAGGCTCGTTCTCTAGTCTTGCTCCAGCCTTTAGATCGTTCCTAAGTCCAGACGTCCAAGTCTGGACCGGAACGTACTTTGGAACCGGCCCAGTCATCACCTCATGCTCCTAGAGTCCGCCCGTCGAACCTTGAGGTCAGATGACTCGTCTTGGCCCACCAGCCATCGAGCCCCCCTCATATATACTTCTGAGGATCTGCGGCCCCGCCCTCCTCTTTGGTCCTTGAAAATTATACCACAACCCGATTATTGGCGGCCATAATTCTCAGCTCAGATGTCATTTCGAGGAGTTTGCATATCACTGGAAAGCTCTTGCCGAGTCCTTTCTAATGATATCTTACTCGCCTCGAGATCTTACATGGAGCTCCGTCCACGACTTAAAACGTCGCTGGAGCTCCAACACTTAGCCGTTTTCTGAAAACCTGTGGTCTAGATCAGACTTGAACCCTGTGGTTCGGACCAGCGTCCAAACCACGATCCATCTGCGTCTTGGACCCACGTCTCAATCTTGCAGTCTCAGACCCACGTCTCCCACTTATGTCTCAGACTTATGTTTCGATCCGTTTCCAAACTTGCCCCTTTAGATCAGCGTTCGTTTGGGATCGTCTTGAGGTAGGCCCTTATGTCCTAACCCAATGTTCCAACCTTGGTTTAAGGAACCACTTAGGGTCCATCTGATCTTGACTTTCACAACCTATCGCAAGTCCGCTAGGGTTCTTTTGTTCGCGTTTGCGTCCCATCTTGAGATTGAAGGTCGCGACAAGATGTGGTTGCTATGTTATTCAATTTTATTGTATAAGTTTAACTACCAACTATGTTGGCTAGATATCGTGATTTTTGTAGGATATAACAATGATGACAAAGGATATAGTACGGTAGAGATATTGGGGTTGTGTGTTTGCAGAAGAGAAAAATATTATGTAATTTTTGCTTCTGTAAACTCTGAAACTCTAAATAATTTGAAATGGAATTCGCTCTGTAAAATCCTCTCCTTTCAGTATCTAAGAATATGATTTGTAACAAAGCTTTAGACATAGGGTTCTCTCTAGTCTACAGAGCGAACCCTAATACTATTTTCATTAGGTCCACTTCCAAATAATGAACCAAGTAAAATGGTTTCACCAACAAACAATAAATCAAAACATCTAGAACCTACATGCAAACCGAAACATCTGATTTTCAACGTTCAAAAGTGAATTCTGAAGAATCAAAACCTAACAGCGAATTCAACATCCAAAGAGCAACTTGTAAACACACACTAACGAATGAAAACATTCATGAGCGAACTGTAAACCATAACAGCGAATCGAAAAAAATGGATTTAAACATACACCCTAACTTAAAGTTTCAAAGCATTTCTCTTCTCATTCAACTTTACATCGATATGTTACTAAACAATCTAAACATTTCTCTTCTCATTCAACTCCATATACATGTGCATGTATCACACAACATCATACAAGGTAACAACTTTGTTTCATTAGCTCATGGAGAATCTAGTACCTGAATCTAGAACAATGGTGTATAGATATCAATGTGAAAATCACAAATTCGTTGTCTCTATTGAGAATCCAAAGTTTTTCAACACTTAGATCACACCACTCACATCAAATCGAGATATCTAGCATGCACCAAAGCGACTTTAAGTATTAGCAGCAATCAAACCATATATTTGAATCAAAAGAACATGTATCCAGCTTCAAGAGTGAAGCATGAAGGAATTCTAATGATATGATATTCATCATAAAGGAGCGAATCCAAACACATAAAATAAACCAAACATCTATACTTAGTTCATGTTCAAGAACCAACTATAAGTCTGAACAACAACCCTAAAACATCTCAAATCTAACAGGGGTCAAAAACCTCTGGTTTGCAACATCAAGTAACGAAACTAAACTTTAACAACAAATTCAATATACATGAGCAATTTCTGACCCTGACATCAAATCGAAACATTCATGAGCAAGTTGTAAGCACTAACAAGGATTTTAAATCAAAATCCTTGTTAGTGCTTACAACTAATTCTAAAGGTTCAACCTTAAAGCGATTTAAACATTCAAGAGCGATTTCAAATTCCTAACATCAAACCAGATTAAAATTTTATGATCACATTGAATATTAGCCATAATAGCGAATCCAGAGCACATTAACATCTATCCAAACCCTAACAACGAGTTCAACATTCAAGGGTGATTTCTAAACCTCAACACTGAAGAAAACATTCAAAGAAAAGTTCACACAGAAATGGCAATACAAGGTGATTTCAAACTATCCACAACCAATCAAATCTTAAATTGAAATAGCTTAAGTACCTACAACCGTGAAGATCGATGATCATGGATAGCTATCGATGAATCTTCATGAACTCAAGACTCATTGCAGTGAACCAAAATATGTCACGAAATGATTGCAAGTTCATCGATCCATGTCGAATTAGCAAATGAAATGCTCACATTGATGGTCAAGAATGATCAAGATTGAAATAAAATTCATTACAGCGAACTCTATCCATCGATCACTTTGTACTCTCTAGATCGATTAATCACTCCTCTCATCAACCTGTAATCTCTCAAATCGACAATTCACGACATGATCTTCACTCCTCCCTTCTTGATTCTAGACTTGTTTTGAAAGTGTCTACTGAAACTCTTCTGTCTTGGTTCTTAAATTTAGAGCGAACTCTGGTTTCAAATCGATCTTCCTTAACATTTCTCAAGACCTTAGAAAGTACGTGGTATCAAAGTTCTAGTTAACACCACAACTGTACACACTCTATCAGTACTATGTTCAAATTAAAATGTTTGCAGAAATAGAAGTTCCCTCTAAACCAACTTTGAAGTTCGTTCTTCTCTCTGCAGAGTGAACCTTGATTCTTCCTCTCAAAATGATTTTTGTGGTTATTGTAGTAGGTCTGAAGTTAAGAAATATTTGTACTTTAGTTTGCTCTAGCTAATACCAGGTTGATATTCAACCTATTTATGATGTTTATCATTCTTTTTCAGATTATTTAAAATTTATTTCTGATGTTCAATTGTTGATCGATGAAAATATTGTAATAAAACTTCATCAGAATGGATTAATTTTTCAGTTTTCAATTCTTTCTTCTCAATGATCCTATCTTTGTCGATGCATGTAACTTAGGGTTAAAGATATCTTAAAAAGATAATTGTAGAACAACTTAATCTTAAACATTTTGAAGAGTAGCATATGTTGATATGAACAAACTCAGAAGTTATCAAAAGAGCATTACTGATAGGTTGTCCGTCTAATATCTCTCCAAATTTTATATTAACTAAACTGATTTAGTGACAATAAACCATCACTAAAATACACTCACTTGTGTTTAATAACACAGCATGATAAACCAATACAGTTTGATAGCAATCCGAAATTGAATAATTTCCCCCTGCCTTGTGAAACTCCCTTATTTGTTACAAGGACTCTTGCCTCCTCTCGTTGGATAGCGCATTGGAATTGTATACTTCCATCAAATATTTTTGCTGATTTTTCTTTGTAACTTTCAGAGTCACGTGGCAATCATGGTTTAATTAGCACAGAACCTGGGTCGCAAAAATGATTACTTCAAGCTCAGTGTCGCGCCCCTCATTCTCAAGATCGGGCGCAGACGCGAACAACAGAACCCTAGCAGACTTGCGCTAGGTTGTGAACGCTGCGAGTAAGACTTAATGGCTTGGCCGGCAAGTCGGGATCAGATGAACCCTGAAGTGGTTCTCTGTCTCTGAACCAAGGTTAGAACCTTGGGTTAGGACATAAGGGCCTACCCCAAGAGGGCCCCAGACGAACGCTGACCTAAGGGGGCGAGTCTGGGGACGGGCTGAAACATGAGTCTCAGACATAGGTCTGAGACGTGGGTCCGAGACGCAGACGAACCACAGGGTTCGACCCTGGGTCTGGACCACAGGTTTCGGAAAAACTGCTAAGTGTTGGAGCTCCAGGGACGTTTTAGGTCGTGGACGGAGCTCCACCTAAGATCTCGAGGCGAGTGAGGTATCATTGGAAAGGTCTCGTCGAGAGCTTTCTAGTGATATATAACACTCCTCGATCTGACCTCTGAGCTGGAAGTTATGGCCGAACCACAATCGGGTTGTGGTTAATTTTCAGGGACCAAAGAGGAGGGCGGGGCCGCCGATCCCCAGAAGTATATATGAGGGGGGCTCGATGCCTGGGTGGGCCAAGACGAGTCACCCGACCCCAGGGTTCGGCGGACGGACTCTGGGGGGGCATGAGGTGATGGCTGGGTCGGTTCCAAGACACGTTCCGATCCAGACTTGGATGTCTAGACTTAGGAACGATGTAAGGGCTGGGGCAAGACTAAGAAACGAGTCGGCGGGTTAGACCACCGTTCGGGAGCCTAGACCCAGACGGACATCCCGGGCGGTTGGGCCGCTAGGTGTGCTGGAGGCACCGTTTAGGACCCTGGACTTTATGAGAAGTCCGCCCCAAGTCATCTTGTGGCTTGCTCATGTTTGGGACCGACCTAGGCGGGCTAGGTCGGGACTTAGGAACTGCTGAGCTTGATAAATAGGGAGACGGTCCGGCTCCGGTCCGGACCAAACAGAACTAAGGTAAGTGGTGCATGGACGCTAACTTGTGATTGTGTTTGCAGGTTAGCGGTGTAAAGTTTGCGACCTACTGAGCTAGAGCTTCCGCTGGCGCAACAAGGCGGTAGGTGCACGAAATCAGTAATAGTGGCTATATGTACATGTATGAAGTCTGGTGAATAGTGTAGCGAAAAAATTGTGATATGTATGCAATTTGATACATCCTTTATCAGTCCAAGAAGGACTGATAGAGGAGGTTCACACAGTTTAACCGACTCAAGGGATGGGAGACTGGGAGTGTCTCCCATCATGCGCTTCTTCAGATAATATGCATGTTCTTTAGGTTTTGGCTAGAGGGGAGGAAGGCGACAAGGGTTGACGATGGAAAAAAACTAAGATGGTTATTTGTAAACACTCTTTTGGTAAAAACTCCAGCAAGTTAATAAAAGTAGATCTTTCTTTTCAATTTATGACCAAAGTAAGGAGTATATTTTCCTCCGTCCAAAGAAGTTACTTACTTGGCTCCTGGAAATGAGAAGTTAATTTATCCATGACTAAATTAAATTTTCGACCCTAAAGTATTTTTCTTTTGTATTAACTATTTGCTACAGATCTAGAAGAAAATATTTTGACGTTGGCAGCTTAATATACAGGTAACCTGAACGTCAGAACATTCTAGCGGAGGGAAAGAAGAGGACAAGTGCCCGGGCCGGGGTAAAATTCAATGATAGCAATTGGTTGGGAAGTTTCTTGTGTTATGTAGACATTATGGTTCGCAGTCTCTTTTAATTTTACCCTAAGTGGTACAGAAATTCTTTAGAAAAGAAAAAGAAGGAAATTCTCTTCCTCGAATACGTTTTATGTTCTTTTTCCCACCGAGGAGATGTCGTGAAGATAGAGTAAGATAGATTTTAACTTGTCTTTGATTGGGAACATAAGACTCTCGAGATGCCTAAAAGAATTGGGTAATTCTATAATTCTTTTTATAATAATTTTAAATTTATAGATTAAATATATAGATTAAATATATCAAACATACACATGGACAATCTTTTCACTAAAACTATAAAGGAAGTACAAGAAAGTACGCTCAATATCTTATATAGCATTTATTCTTACGAAATGGAAAAATTATACTTTACAAGATTTGGTGAACATAGTTGGTAATAAATAAAAACTTCCGTAATCAGAGTGATTATGCATGCATGAAATCCTGAAGAGAAGAACTTTCCTGTGACTAACTGATAGATAACTTCTGTGCATATGCCTTTGCTGCCTTCATGAACAATTTTGACAACATAATATTCCATTTCACTAATATAAGTTCGCGAGGGCGATCTCCCTCTTTAATGTAAATTAAATAAACAAGAAAAAGAGAAAAGAAATGCAATGATCTTCGATGGAGAATATCCCAAACATATTTAAAGAGGACATACCAGACAGAAAATCTTCATCTAGTTTGTCCTCCTCTCCTAGTTTTGAAATCGACTGTAACTTATCGAAATGCGGAACAATCAAGATCGGATGTCTAATGTTCAAATACAGTCCTATATAATGTATGTTCCATAATCCATATTATGTTGAAATCAGCTGACAAAGATATGCTTTAAACAGTAGAGGCAGTACGGAAGAGGGAATCTAGGTGCATCCGTGCATATTAGACATGTATATTTCTAATATTTACAAGAAGGGTTAGATATTAAATTAAATTTTTATTAAATTAATATATGAATAATTATAGCTTCTCGGACTGGAAACTTTTTGAAGGGGCCTTACTCATTACTCGTGGTTTATCTGTCACTTAATTTATGTTCCAGGCATGAATTAAAAGATAGTTTTTTAAAAATTTTATTATTTACACTCATTCGGTATTTTTTATTTAACATTTATATATTTTATTGATAATAATAAATTAATTACAAAAGTTCCCAAATGTTCATCCAGCATGTATAGTATTCGTTCTCTCCATCTTCAAATGAAGAGAGGGGCATGCTCATTAATTTATTATTTAATTTTCTGACGAGAAAGGTTAAATAATAAATTAATATCATTAAAAATCAATAAATTTCTAGTAGTTAAAGTTTTGATCTTATAGTGTTGAGAATACTTTTATGTATACTTTCTTTTTAGATTACGTCCGAATGATGGCGTGATTCTCGGTTGACTTGTCATTTAATATTTATATAGAAATAATAATATAAATTTTAATTAAAATTAAAATTTATATAGTATATATCTAATATATCGGTTGACTTGTCATTTAATATTTAGCTTAAATTTTGTTAAATATAAATTTTTTATATAATATATAAATCTATATATAAATCTAACCGAAACCGGGAAAAGCACTAAAAACACTACAACAGAACGTAACAATAAACTTTAAAAAAAAAATCATAACTTCCGAAAATGCCCCCTCGCTCTAATCGGGTTGGCAACAAAAGTGTGAACTTTACTACACTGAGATTCGTATTTCTGGGAAACTCGGAAGTCAAACGTACTGTTTCCCATATTTTGGGAAGAGGGTGGTTGCAGGCCGATGTTACGTTCCGGTATGAGTTTTCAAACCTCTTCACAAGTGATAGTTTGTGTCCGCCTCTTGGCAAACTTGGTACTATCCTGCTGTTCGAAAAGCACAAAAAACTTGCTTGAAAGACGGTGGTGCAATTCGATTAGACCTTAGTATACTTGAAAAGTTGGATCTGAAGCGGATCTCCCCGCCGCATACAAGCCCATAAGTGAACACTATGATTATCAATCCTAAGAATATGCATGCCTGAGAAGTCAACCATTATGCCATAGGGTATGGAAACATGGAAAACTGCTTCTGTATGCAGCAAACATACAGAAGCAGACAGTGATCATACTTGGCTAGGATCTAAACTTTCATTCAGTACATCTGATAGTACTTTAAACAGTTGATTAGTTACAGTTACAACGAATGTTTCTGACGATTCTGAAAATTTTGGACGGACAGTTACAAATAATCACCAGGTTTAGACTATACACTTCACTGCATGTTACTGACAGTGAATTACGAGAATCCTGCTAGGGACCAAGCACTCACTGGTAGAGTCAAATTGTGCTT
Organism: Asterella californica; assembly: GCA_036924285.1. Lineage (NCBI taxonomy): Eukaryota > Viridiplantae > Streptophyta > Marchantiopsida > Marchantiales > Aytoniaceae > Asterella > Asterella californica. Next base: position 46,956,217 of record JAYKYS010000003.1, on the reverse strand, counting down.
CTACCAGGCGGAGTCGTCTGGCTGATCGGATCCGCAGCACTTTTAGTTCTTAACGGGCCTCCGCCTTCTAATCTGTCGCCGTCTTGTGATATGAATTGCATGATGTCAAACTGGTAACGACAGGTTCCTGGCTGATTTAAACGTGCATCAGTGTGTCACAATTTACAAAGCAGTACTATATGTCTGCTCTGTCTTTTATACCCTCTGCTCATGCTGAGGGTGATGATACCCCTTCTCCACGAGTAATGTACCAGCGTACTCAATAAAATAGCTTGTATAGAAGAGTATATATATATATATCCACCTTTCCATCTTCTTTATTAGTTTTTATCAAGAAAATTTAAATAATAAATTAACCTTATAATTAATGATTTTCTCATCATGACTATTTTGTACTCAGGTTTCGAACTTATACGTTTGGAAATGCGTATGGTTGGGTTTACTTTATGGATTTTGCTTGGATCTCGGAACTCTTGGTGTAGATAAAATATAATAGTTCTATAAAGAATTTTAAATATTTTTCAGATTACTTTAGTCTAGATTTCATATATTATACTTAGAATATATTATATTAACATTAAAAAAATTCCTTAAGATAAATCAAATATGCATAAACTTCATATTTCCATGAAAACGTCCTGCCGTCACCGGTAAATACGCATTGAGATATTCTTTTTGTTGTATTATGCACATGTCCTCTTCTTTTTGCCAAACGTCTAGGTTGCGCGCATATATATTCACCTTCCGTATTTGATAGAAGACATAAATATGCATGGTGGTTTAATTTATCACTTAACTTTTTCAAGAACCTTTCAAATCCCAAGGATTAAGTGACACTAAACCTACAATAAAAGACTTTTTTTGAATGGATTGCAGCAGGTTTTATGTCTCTTGGAGCACGGTTTCATACGCAATATTCACAAGTTTTTATTTCCACCATTCATGGCATATGTATAATATTTAATAGTTACATATAAAATATATATTTCTCTTACGGTTTTTCTCCATTTATTCAATAATAATTATAGAATGAATTAAAAGACATTAATCTAACTTTGATCAATTTAAAAGAACTAAATTCGACCCCACTTTGATAACTGCACACGAACCTATTCAAACCATATGCTCCCCTAGATTTTTCTCTTCCTCTATGCGCTTATCTTTTTCTTTCTTCCCCGCGAAGTTCAAGTTGTATGCATTCACCTGTCTATAGTTCCCATTTTGCACATATCAGCTATCAAGAAGTCCTAAGCTTGTGGACCACGATGATTATCCTCATGTATATCTCAAATTTTCGGTTTTCCCGAGTGTGAGCATAGATCGCAGTTCCTGTTGACAAGGGATGCTATTAAGCTTTCCGCGTGTGTTGATCATAAAACACTTGTAGAATCTTTCTAGATTGAAATATCACATGCAAGAAAAAAAGATTTCACCGTGAGTTTATGCAAGCTAAAGGTCTCATCCCACCATCACGTATGTCGTTTAAATTTACTCAAACCTCCTGATTGATCTTATAATTATATCTCATGAAAACAGCAGGATCGGATCCGTAAGAGTTTCATTCTCTAACCATTTGTAGTTTTCTTTACAAAGATTTCTATAGCTGATGACACATGGTAGCTATAAAAAGCTCATCCGCGCGTCACACTTGTTTGAGCAATGGACTTCCTCTTCTAAGGCAACAATCATTCGCTTCATCTTCTAGGTGTATCCATGCTCAAATGGTCCATGCTTGGTCCATCAGCAATTACGTGGCAGAAAGAAGACTGATGATGTGGCATCCATGACTAGAATAAAATGATGACATGGCAAACTGCTCACATGTCACCTCTGACTATGAATTTTTTTTGTTTGGTTTTCTTTTTCCAGGCCTCTTTTCACTGTGGGGCTTTCAGCAGCCGTATGCTGCTGCCCTTGCACAGCATGAGTCCCCCCGCCAAAAACTCGACCCCATGGCGCCCGGGCTACAGGCGGATGACTATGATGACTTTCTTGTCTGTTCTCTTGAATTTCAACTGTAAGTACAATGGTAGAGACTATATATAATGAACATGATTCACTGCATTAAAACGAAAATATATCTCATTATCGGACAAGTGGATTGATTTAAAGTCTCAAATGAACGAAAAGAATTCATGTCCATGCGCTAAATGCCAAAAGAGACAAAAGTTTGTGGAACAAAAGCTTGAATTAAGAAGGATGGCGCGAACTATCGAAAGAAGCTCGACTCCATAAAAACTAATATTAACTCAAGTGTGCCTACGCGAAAACTAGGAACGCTATAGCTAAGGTGGCGTGAAATCATACTTACATAAAAGTCGCTTAGCGAAACTCAAAATGATCAATTCGCTCATTCGCAAGTAAAGAGCTGTCGTTACGATACATACTTGCCAGAGACACGCATCTGGGAGCCTCTAGGCCCTCCACTAATCGCACATTAAAGCTGGCTTTCTCACGCGTTATACACCTGCGAGCAAGAAAACGTCGAGTAGGACGTGAGAGTGGAGAGGTTTTTCTATAAAGGCGTGGCTGACAGAGGTTTCAACAAGATGATGCGTGAGCGTATGAGTAAGCGATTGCAATAAAAAATGAGAGTCAGGGTCCAAATTTTGGAATAGAATTTTGCGCAGCCGAAGACCGTAGCTTAGCTGTGCTTGCTTTTCTAAGTCTGACGGGAAGCCGCTGTCTTAAGGTTCTTGCTTTCTCTATATGAGCATAAGGAATAGGGTTTAATAGATAGTTTCTGTACTGAAACGATAATCACCCCGGGCAGAATAGGCTAGCAATGCGCCTAGGAATAAGCTCCAATGGAACAATTCAATTAAATCACGCTTGTGAACCCGTCATTTTGTGGAGGAGCTAGAGGGTCCAGGATGCGCACGCAGGACCCACTGCCGTCATCAGGATAACGCTGCTACACACTTGCTCTGCTGAAAATTAGTAGATTTAAAGAATAGTTAGTAGATTTGCTAGATTTGGAGCTAGTGTGTGAGGCTCATCGTGCTTACAATGTACAAGGTTCAACCATTCAGTCACTACATAAATTCAGTTGCTTTTTGTTGAAATGGGAAACAAATCAGTACCTCCCTCTTCATACTACACTTGATCTTCTAATATCAGGTCATATCTGTTTAATTAATTAGTTTCTGTCGGCCTGTTTAATTTCCCACTAATTCGACTTCGATGCATGATGCTCAGACGGTTGGGAAACTTACCAGGAAAGCCGACTTTTCTAGGACAGTCAATATGTGAATAGTGCCCGCAGCTCGTCTGCGCGTAGACAATCGCGCGGCCAGGATCGCCAGATAGCTACCGTAGTGCCGGACTGTTCGGATGTCCGGAGCAGTACTGCTCTGTATCAGATCCGTCAAGATCACGCTCCGATGTTTGTTTTGCCATCAGTGATCATGAAGCAGTCGACAGAGAGAAGTGGTTCCGATCCTTTCATATTCTGGGGCCACTCAGATCTTCGACTCTAGAAGGAACACATGAGACTGTGGAAAGGCTGACCCTGAACTCCACAGCACACGTGTTTCGGTACAGCACTCCAACTGAAGAATTCGAACTTCAAGGTTCTTCCATCGGTATCTTCCTCTAATAAATCAATAAATTAAAACTAGCTACAGCTAAATGTTCGATCCAATCTCCCCTGCTCACCGAATTCTTTTAGGAACTATGACGCTCTAATAAGCCCTTTCAGTTAACTAGTTTCATTGCTCTGGAATCAAACATGCACGCCCTCATCGACCAAACATTCTATCAAAGTACTAGAGTGGAGATCTAGAGATGAAACGAGTCACTGACACAGTAGCATATGAGCGTTACTAGCTATAATTCTAAGCTATTCTAACCCGTAGTTCAACTGAAGTGTTCGGTTTCTGTAGTACCTGTAAACTCGTAGCCTGAAAGAATTTCACACAAGTTGAGAGTCTACTGCCGTGCATGTCGCTCGAACCCCATATGAAAGGTATCCATCGATCGTTGACATTCTCGAGCTCTATTCAGCACCTAGCTGTAAAAGGACGTGTTTACATCAACGAGTAGTGGACGCCAACTGAAAGTCTGATTCAATTATGCTCATGCATAGTCAAATGCCTAGTCAAAGCCACTTGTACCTATGCGTTGAACTAGGATCTAGTCCGGAGTTCTGTTTGTGTCCGTTATATGAACTTCGGCCGGAGTGCTTAATTTGCTCGTGTCGTCGTGTGAACCATCATATTATCTGCATCGTCATGCTACGATGTGACCTGTCTACTGTGTATATGGACGCGTTACGTTGACATTCCTTACGCTAGAAACAGGTCAGCAGGTCGAACAAGATACATCCAACAAAGATAGAATCCATCCAAATTAAGAATGTAAGACCCGCCAAAGTGAATACTGTTCCCTGATGAGAGAACTATTTGACCGATTCAACCAGTGAAGTCTACCTTAGGACTCCTGGTCAAGAGCTATGTATTGACTTTTCCAATTTGCTTAACTGATCTAATAACGCCATTCAGTTGATATCGTTCATCAAAGAACAAAATATAATATGTGAACAGTTTAATTCATGAAGAGGCTTGGGTCCTTAGGGCATCTCCATCGCATAGACGCGAACTGAAGAGTTAACGGTAGAATTAATTTTCACTTAATATTCATAGAGTCTCTAAAGTGCAAACTTCCCCACCGCATTGAAGTGAATCATCATCTCCATCGCGCGTCGGCGAATTTAAATCCGTTCTTTTCAAGTTGCTTGGCTGGCGCCATTGTAGCTGAACCTTACTAAAATATGCTGACAACGTGCCGAGACTGTCGTGTCGTAGTACTAACCTTGTTACGTTGCGAGCCCGGATTCGCATGCTTTCGCTTCGCTTCATCGCTTTTGACCTCGATTGTAGAGCTCGAAAGCATTTTTACGTCGCTGCTCGCTTGCTCGCCCGTCTGCTGCTTGGCTTGCTGGTACGTTAGTGGACGATTTCGCGACAGAGAACGCCTTGCAGATGAGATCAGGGGTCAATTTGCTGCCAAGACGTGAGACCGCTCATGCCTACTTGGGACTGTCAGCGGAAGCGAGACGGGACGCCCACTGCATGTTTTGTTCTTTCTTTCTTGTTTTTGCTGCTGCTATGTTAGTAGAGGATTTGACGAGCGATTTGACGTTGCAGGTGGGAACGTGGATCGATTTCTTAGTGTCTAGTTCTGGCCAGCGCTGATGGCTGTCAGCGGTATCGTGTCGGATATTTTGCGTGAAGGATGTCCAGGAAAACGCGAGGTTCCTGGCTGTGGAGATGTTGTGTGCCAAACACAACAAGACAGAGAAGAACAACCACGAAAACGAACCCGCAATATATACCACTCCAAATGTATGTACACTGCCGTTTCTTTCTCCTAACAGCACAAAACTAAGGAACACACCAGAGCGGTCTGTAACCTACTTCAGAAGCCCTAAACAAACCCTTGAATCGCAACCTTAGCCTGAAATCGCCAAAGCGTAGCTCAAAACAAGAGAAACTTCTCTTTGCTAACAACCAGAGCCACAACAATATCACGCGATCCAAACCCAAGTCCAAACCACATCCACACACTAGCTCTTGGCTAAAGCTAGCTACCACAAGCCATACACAACCAACTAAGTCCTTAACGAACTCAAAAGGACGAAACCTGTAGCGAAGGAACCGAAAAAGACCTATCTGGGAACTTTCTCTTTTCGCCAAACGATCTTCAAATGTTGATAGGGTCTCCTTCCCTGACTCCGTTGGCTCAAGAAACCTTCAGATCCGACTCCCGATAGTCGAGATATCGCTGATTTTCGGTCGCAGGTGACCGAACCTTCAAAAACTCCTCCCTGCGACTTAAAACCGCTCACACCGCACAAACGGATCGTCCAAACTGATATCTGTCTTCTCTGGTAGGTAGATCTAGCTACCCTGAACCCAACAAGACTCCAAACAAGTCGTTCGGAGTTCCCCTTGCAAAACCACTCGAGAAATTTGATCGCAGATTACAAAAAACTGACGTAAATCGGCTCCATGCGGCTCAACCTCGCTCACCACACCTAAACCAACAATCCAATCCACACACGGTCTTCTCTTATGAGTAGATGAAGACTCCCTGATCGCGTAGGCACCAAGAACGAAGAGCTTGACTCACCGATCGCGAAGAACAATCCAATCTCAGGTCGAGGCGATGAAAACTTGACGCAAGCGCTTCCCTGCGAGCCAATTCTCTCACAACTCCCAAACCGCCCGATGAAACTTTGTATCGTCTTCAATTTCCTGAAGAACTCGTTGTTCTGATCCCGATGGATCCAAGGACAGCAAGTTTGGACTCCGGAACGGTCTGAACGGTCCAACTCTCCTTCACAGGTAACTGAAAATCTCAAATCTGCTTCTTGTGTCTCAATTTCTCCCAGAACACAACCCCCGATCCGTCTCTTCAAGAACCGTCTTAACATGTGCATAGCCTGCACAGATCTGAACCCGATGACACCTTGCGCGCGTGTATTGGACTTCCCAATTCTCCAAAACGTCCACCGACAGGTCGCAGGAACAAGCAAGCCCCTTAAGCAGCCCCCTTGCAACAGTCTCTGTACGTACAGTTCTCTCCTGAATAATAAGAAGCAGAACTCTTGCGTCTTTGATATAATGCCTGAAGTCCTAAATACCCAGTCAGCAAGTAACTAGGGGCCTAGCTTGATTTTACCTTCTTTCGAATCGCATAACTTCTTCTCTGGATGTCCAATCGCATCCTCTGAATCTCGCCTTCTCTTCTCTTCCAACAACGCTTCGTGTTGGTTCTTGGCGATGTACGCATGCACCGATAGAGCTTCTATCGGATCCTCCCATCCAGTATCCCTTCTGATCGTAGCAGCTGTCCTCATCAATGTTTCATGTGTCATCTTCCCTTTCTGTTTCATGGAGATGGTAGATGACCACAATCCACTTGGCTCAACCTCCTTGTTGAAACTCCTCTCAGCTTGATCCTCAATCCTTGTGCCATAAGTTCCAGCTTCCACGATTGCAATTGCTTGCGCTGATAGGTGGTCCTCAACCAACTTCTTCATCCCTCCTCTACCAAAATTGGTCTGAAGAAGTGCACCAGTATCCCTCAACGCTACCTTTCCATCTTTCCAGAAGATCACCCCTTGCTGCAAGGTATCACTGAACTCCTTGCAATCTCTGCGCGGATGATCGGTACCATCGCACCAGATACACCGCTGGATCCAGCCTTGCTTCTCAACAGGTTTCGCTCCGCTTGTAGACCCTTTCTCTTCCAATCTTGTGAGCTTAATCTGCAGATCTCGCATTCCACGCAAAATCTCCTCAAAGTTTGAATCAGCCTTCTTCGGAGGTACCATAGGTGCCTGAACAACTGGAACAGCTGGAACAACTCCCCTGCAATTGGTACTACCTGTCTAGCAACAGGAACCACTGGTCGGACTATAGGAACAGGTGTTACAGCTGTAGGTGTTGGCGCCAGTCTCCTAACAGGAACCTTCTCTCGCCTCCGCTCCCTCTTGGTGAGCAGACCAACAGCTTCTTCAACCTTCTTCCAGCTGCTAGTCAATCCATCGTCCTCCTCCCGGTCTTCCAGAAGTACCTCTAGCTTCTCCTACAACTTCTCATCTGCAGCCCGAAGAAATAGCTATGTCTTGTTGGACTGCAACGTCAACTTCTCCATCCTGGTTAGCCGTGAAAACTGCTTCTCAAACTCCCTGAGCAACTCTGTAGCTTGTAAACCTTTCCTCGGTTGCTCAACCCACTCCAAGAATGACTTCTTGGTGACTCGATCAGAGTCCTCCAAGAAGTACTCATCCATCAAAGCACGAGCAAACGTCTCCCAGTCCTTGTTAAAATGCTTCGTTAGCATTTTAACATGATCTCTAATCTCTGGAGCTGCTGCTAACTCAAACATCTCAATCATCTCATCTTCTGAGACCCGGTTCAGCTCCATCTCCTTCACATAATGCCTCAAATATCTTGAGACATCTCTCCCATCAAACTGGTCAATCCTGCTGATCACCGCTTGTAGCGCCTTTGTTGCCAAAGTTTCCTTCCGCTCATCAGACTGTTGCTGCCGTAAGAACATAGTGAAAGTTTGGAACATCGATGCAGTCGCCGGATCCAACTGCACCCTTGGTAACCCACCTGAACCACTAGCTCCATCTCCATCACCTTTCCCATCCCCACTCATGACTGCCAATCTCTTCTTCAAAGTTCACACACAGAAGAATCTTCACCCCAGACCTTCACGTCGAGTTCATCACCGTATCGTGTCGGATATTTTGCGTGAAGGATGTCCAGGAAAACGCGAGGTTCCTGGCTGTGGAGATGTTGTGTGCCAAACAGAGACAAGACACAGAAGAACAATCACAAAAACGAACGCGCAATATATACCACTCCAAATGTATGTACACTGCCGTTTCTTTCTCCTAACAGCACAAAACTGAGGAACAGACCAGAGCGGTCTGTAACCTACTTCAGAAGCCCTAAACAAACCCCTGAATCGCAACCCTAGCCTGAAATCGCCAAAGCGTAGCTCAAAACAAGAGAAACTTCTCTTTGCTAACAACCAGAGCCACAACAATATCACGCGATCCAAACCCAAGTCCAAACCACATCCACACACTAGCTCTTGGCTAAAGCTAGCTACCACAAGCCATACACAACCAACTAAGTCCTTAACGAACTCAAAAGGACGAAACCTGTAGCGAAGGAACCGAAAAAGACCTATCTGGGAACTTTCTCCTTTCGCCAAACGATCTTCAAATGTTGATAAGGTCTCCTTCCCTGACTCCGTTGGCTCAAGAAACCTTCAGATCCGACTCTCGATAGTCGAGATATCGTCGATTTTTGGTCGCAGGTGACCGAACTTTCAAAAACTCCTCCCTGCGGCTTAAAACCGCTCACACCGCACAAACGGATCGTCCAAACTGATATCTGTTTTCTCTGGTAGGTAGATCTAGCTACCCTGAACCCAACAAGACTCCAAACAAGCCGTTCGGAGTTCCCCTTGCAAAACCACTCGAGAAATTTGATCGCAGATTACAAAAAACTAACGTAAATCGGCTCCATGCGACTCAACCTCGCTCACCACACCTAAACCAACAATCCAATCCACACACGGTCTTCTCCTATGAGTAGATGAAGACTCCCTGATCGCGTAGGCACCAAGAACGAAGAGCTTGACTCACCGATCGCGAAGAACAATCCAATCTCAGGTCGCAGGCGATGAAAACTTGACGCAAGCGCTTCCCTGCGAGCCAATTTCTCTCACAACTCCCAAACCGCCCGATGAAACTTTGTATCGTCTTCAATTTCCTGAAGAACTAGTTGTTCTGATCCCGATGGACAAGGACAGCAAGTTTGGACTCCAGAATGGTACGAACGGTCCAACTCTCCTTCACAGATAATTGAAAACTCCAAATCTGCTTCCTGCGTCTCAATTTCTCCCAGAACACAACCCCCCCATCCGTCTCTTCAAGAACTGTCTTAACTTGTGCATAGCCTGCACAGATCTGAACCCGATGACACCTTGCGCGCGTGTATTGGACTTCCCAATTCTCCAAAACGTCCACCGACAGGTCGCAGGAACAAGCAAGTCCCTTAAGCAGCCCCTTTGCAACAGTCTCTGTACGTACAGTTCTCTCTTGAATAATAAGAAGCAGGCCCCTTGCGTCTTTGATATAACGCTTGAAGTCCTAAATACCCAGTCAGCAAGTAACTAGGAGCCTAGCTTGATTTTACCTTCTTTCGAATCGCATAACTTCTTCTCTGGATGTCCAAACGAAGTAAACAAGATGCCCCTGGAAAGCTGACAATGAGCTCTACCCATCTATGTGATGAAAGTGAAGATCCGAAGTTGCGCCAAAAACCTGTAAGCTGAGGCCTAGCTTGTTTTTCTCCATCTTTCGAGTCTTGTAACTTCTCCACTAGGCGTCCAAACGAAGTAGATGAAGTGCATATGGAAAGCTGACAAGGAGGTCTATCCACTAGTGCGATAAAAACGAAGATCCGAAGTTGTGCCAAAAATCCGTAAGCTGGGGCCTAGCTTGTTTTCTCCATCTTTCGAGTCTTGTAACTTCTCCACTAGGCGTCCAAACGAAGTAGATGAAGTGCTTATGGAAAGCTGACAAGGAGCTCTACCCATCTATGCGATGAAAATGGAGATCCGAAATGAAGCCAAAAGCTCGTAAGCTAGGGCCTAGCTTGTCTTTCTCATGAGTGTCTTTTGAGCGACAAGCATCGAAGTCTGAATTTCAGATAGGAGTCGGTCCACGACACGACAGCGAGACGGGACGTCCACTGCATCTTTCGTTGTTTATTTTTTTTTTTTGCTGCTGCTGTGTTAGTCGAGGATTTGGCGAGCGATTTGGTGTTGCAGGTGCGAGCCGGGACCCATTTCTTGGTGTCTGGTTATCGTCAGCGCTGATGGCTGTCAGCGGAAACGGGACGTGTAGTGTCGCATGATTACTCCTTTGTCCATTTAGTATACAAGATATCGTTCCCACAGAAGATTTGCACAAGTAACGTTGTTCTAAGTTCTAAGATCTGTTCAAACACACAAACACACGGGTTTTGTCTAGAAATCTCGTTTTCTCACAAAACCATACGGCTTTTAGGCCCTTCAGAAGGTGCTCTAGACCTAAACAAACAACTACTAACTAGAATATCACACAACTATCTATCGAGAAGCTCGAGAAGACGCTTCCTTCTTCCAAGTTACTTCTTCCGGTCTTCTCAATATCGTCTTCCCGAAGCAATTCTCGGCTTCTAGGGGTTCAACTCGGCTTCTCACACCTCCAGAAGATTACTCCTGCTTCGTAGAAGTCGACCAGCAACAACTGTTACACCTTACTCTCCCACATTCCAACGGGTTAGATTAATCACAGGATGTATGCCCCTTGTAGCCTTCCCATGCTTCTGCCTATGGAAACGATCTTCCTGCAGCACTATAACGACATTCACCTTCACGGAAGCTCAATAGAAGTCTCGGAAGCTCACTAGAAGAAGGTAAGAAGATGGGGAAGATGGGGAAGAAGAGAAAATCCAAACGAGAGAGAAACAAAATGAAAAAGAGAAATTAAGATTCCGATAGGCTTCTAGTCCGGATCCTGACTAACAAGCCATCCCTGCTTGTAATAGTTTGGAGAGGAGACAACAAACGTGCGTACAGTTGCACCGTCTTCTACTTGAGGATGTCGTCTTCTGCTGTGGGAAGAATGCTTCTTTCTTCTTCTCTCGCTGCTCCGACTATTCTGTCTTCTGGGATCCCTTATCCATAAGACCGTCCGTACGTGCTCCACTGGATCGAGCCAAACTGCAAATCTGCACAACTGCTGACAGTCATCGCCACTCAAGAAGAATGCTTCCCATACACAATCGGGAGGAATTCAAGAAAACCCACTACCTCCAAGATACAGGCAAAGCTTCTGCACTCAAATCAGCAATCCATTCCCCGAGAAGAAGACACATTAGCGTTGGGAAGCTCACTCTCTCTACTTTCTGCTCCTACTCCTCGACACACCAGTCTAGCCAGCAGGACTACACGAGGATGCTGTTCCCTGCTCCTAAATTGTCCACTACCTCCATCTACATCTTCGAACCACTACTGACAACGAGCATGCAGACCCCTCCGGTGTAATCCCAATCTATTTGTATGTCTCTAACATCGGGTGTAGTGTGCACTGTGCGAAATGTGTATATTGTGCAGTGTGTCCCTAGTGTGCTTGAAATCTTACTCTTCGATCCTACTTATGCATCTGCCTTGAGGCGCAGAGGGAATCCTCTCCAATCCTCGACTACAACCAGGGAGAGATGGGCACTGTTAGAAGGCTGCCACCCCACATACAAGCGGTTCCCCTTCCTAATTAGCCATCCACCTTACTACTCTTGCGCTGCCTACTCTGCCACATGGTCACCTGTCTAATATTACACTAAAACTGCCACCTCCTAAGATAGCATGTTCGGTTCCTACTAAGTTTGGATAAGTCAACTTGTCTTCTGCGCTTTGTTGCCTACTCTAATTGCTCAGATGCAATCTCCATTGGATCTACTCCTACATGAACTCCTAACTCAGCTTCTGATAAGCTGGGAAGCCCTACAAATACCTCGGATGTCACAGAGGTGGCTTCCTCCTCAACATTCGTCGCTGGCTCTGCTGCTTCTGCTTCTCCTTCGGAAGACAGAAGCGTCTTCCGGAAAGCTGGGTCAACTTGTGCTTCCTCGCTCTTCTGAGGCACTAGTTTGACACGGGGAGCCATGGTGACCTCATAGGGGTCCGGGGAAGTCGCTTCCTCCACTTGGAATACCTGGGAAAACAGCTCTTCTTCCTATCTTCCAGGGCTTCTTCCGGGGTCTTCTCGGCTTCCAACGATGTCACTACCAAGTGGACAGCGAGGTCGAACTCCTCCTTCTCCAAGTCTGATCCGGTCGATGGTGCTGGGGCTTGGGAAGATGCAGTTGCGGGTGGCGGAATCAAAAGAAGACTGTAGAGTGTCTTCATTCTCTCTATCTGCCGATCCAAGAACCTGAACATGCTCTCCTTGCACTCTACCAACATCGCTCTGGACTCGTCGTCCCATTCTCTAGCTAAGGTAAGAAGCTTCCTACCCGCGGTGAAGTTAAACTTCTTCCGAAGCGCTTCCACCGACTGAGCTAGCATCCCTTGCGCACGAGCTTCCGTTGCTTCCCGCTGCGTCTTCTCGGCTGCAGTTTGCGCTTCTACGGCTTCCCGCAGTGTCTTCCATGTCGTCTTCTTCTCTGCAAGGACGGTGATCTTACCCCGCCGCAGAACCTCTTGGTCACGCTGCTGTAAACGCTCCTGCAACTCCTGGTTGCTCTTCTTCAGCTGCGCTAACTCCTTGGCAGAAGCGGCTGCTTGCGCCTTGTACTTTGCTGCGAGCTTCTTCGTGGTGCGGAGGTTGACTTCCAACGCTTCTACCTTCTCCTGGTCTTCTTCCTGCCGCATCAGGATGCGTAGACCGAATCCAGGCTGTAATGACTTCTCCTGAGCCTTTGCTCTCTTCTCGATCAACTCCATAGCTGGCTGGATCTTTGAGTGGAAGAAGACACTGAACTCCTCCCGTCTTCTTCCCCCGGAAGACAGGTTCATCCACCTCCACGATTCGGTCTGAGGTGCCTTCCTTGTCTTCCACCACTATGGTCTTCTGTTTCTACGCACGGGAAGATGCTACTCCTCTCATCTTCCGGGGTGGGCGAGATATGGACCAGCGAGGCATCACGAGGCGAAGGAGGAGACATCGGGAGAAGACGACCGAGCAGCAGCATGACTCCCCCTCCCACTCTGATGCCGCAGATGAGGTCAAGTACTCATCAGAAGACGCTTCTGGTGAGAAAAAATGACTCCAGTGGGTCGGAAGACGCGACACCATCAAGGAAGATGGGTCCTAAGAGTGTACCTAGAAAGACCACCTCCTTCCTGATCATTCATTCTGGATCGGAGTCTGACTCACAAGAGGAGCCACTGAGTACCCGAGCTGCGCAGAAGACCGCTTCTGCAACATCAGGGAGTCTTCCGAAGACACCAGAAGAAGGTTGGATGGATACTCCTACTGCGATGCGAGGAAGCGCAGTAAAGAGGACCGCTTCTGCCATGAGAATGTCCTCCTGCCGGGGTGCCTAAGTACACCAGCTCTGCCTGCACATATGCGTGGAAGAACGCGCCCCATTTGATGGGCAACCCTTCCCAAATAGCTTCCAGGAATTCCACATCTTGATCTCCAAGGTACCTCGTCTTCTGCGCTTTTCTCTTGAGAAAGAGGTGAAGGAACAGTTTCGTCAGAAGAGCTTCTGTGGCTCCCGGTAAGCTTCGACCTTCCAGCCATTTCTTCCTTGTCTGTCCTCCAGGAAGAGACAAGTTGTGCTTCCAGGCACATGTCACTTCCCTGAGATCATGGGTAGGATCTTCTTCTCCAGTTCGTACCCCTTGTTCTCTGCTTTTGACATGTGGAAAGCCTTATGCCACCAATCTGCTGTCCAGGAAGATGGTCTTCCTCAAACTACTCCTGCCTTCGCAGGTACACGTGTGGTTGCGAGGCGGTAAGGCTGCCCAAACCTCCTCCAGAAGACCTTGGTCGGCGAGGTTCCAATCCCACAGGAAGAAGTCGAGTCCCAACTCCTTGATGAAGGGTTTGGCCTCAGCTAGTTCTGCTGCCGGATAACACCAACCCTCGAGGATGCATCGACATACTTGAAACTCTGTTGCACTGAACCACACGTACTTATTGTGAGCCGAAGGCTCAGTCCTTCTCAAGTTCTCACAGTCTAGCTTCCACTCTCAGAAGACGAATCTAGTCTCCCAGAAGACAGCTACTCCGTCTTCCGGATCCTAATAGTGCTTCCTAAGTAGCTCTCGTCTTCCGAGCTATATCTAAACAATCCTAACTGAGCAAGGCCTCGCATGGATTCCTAAGAAGACAACACACCTTGCATTACATCCTACTTCCTAACAGAAGATACAAGATATGCAAGAAGTAGAGTGTCTGACAAGTTCAGAAGATGGTCGCGAGCTCCTGCGGTGATAGTGGTCTCTGAGAAGACTCTCGGGACAACTTCTGATTCAATACCATTCTCGGAAGACTTCCCGAAGCCAGGCTTCCCTTCACTGGTCTCACTTGTTATCTGCTTCCTAAACGCAATCTAACCTCACAACAAACAAAAGACATTCGCACTCTGTTCTTCTTTGACTTCTCATCTCTCATACACACTCAGAAGAAGCTTGCTCCATGATGAGAAGACATGACCCTCGACCATTCTCTCCAGATTCTGCCAGCAAGACTTCTCACAACTCTCATCTAAGTTCGGGAAGAAGAAGGAATAGGCTGCTATGGGTCGGACAGAAGAGACCCGTAACGGACCCTCACGTCTTCTCGTGCATTCTGCCAGCCTTTCCAGTCTTCTAGTCTCTCTAGGAAGATGTGGATTTGAGAAGCTTGGAAGATCGGGAGGCACAGGCCTAGTTCTCGACTTTCAGCTTCTCGAAATAACAAAAAACTCACCAAGCCACTCGAGATTCGTACCAAGCCTCTCTTAACACAAAAGCAAATCCAATCCACCCTTGATACGAATTGCACACATTCGTCTTCCGAAGACAATCAAGCTTCCGAAGCGTCTTCCGAAGATGTTCAGATCTTCCGAAGCGTCTTCTGTTCAAGGTTTCGGGAATAGAGGGATGGTAGGGTAGGGAAATTGATAGCTGTGATCTCGAATTTGAGGACGATGGACAGGGAAGCTCGAATTACAACTTGGGAAGAAGCAAGAAGATGGCTGTCAAAAATTGGACAGCGCTTCCGCGCTCAATGTCACAGAAGAAAAAATGTAGAGAGGGAATCAATCGATCGGTTTGCCTGCAAACAACCGGGGAAGCGCGGGGGATACCAAACAAAAGACGAGAAGCAGTGGGAAGGGAAGAGAACATGGGAAGAATCTCAAATAGTCTTCTGTCTTTTTCCCGAGCTGTCTTCAATCTTCTGCGCGCTTCCGGCTTCGACTCGAGCTCCAATGCGACTCCACAGAGCTGCTTCCGCTGTCAATTTCTTGCTAGACCTCAATCGAACAAGACTCCACCTTCGATTCTTCTCAGCCGTCCTTCAATGTCTGTTTCCGGGAGTCTCCATTCTGGACTCCTTCAGCTCGATATGCTTCCTACTCTCAGCGATTTGCTCTCGCCTTCTTCCTAGATGTGAATCGATCTTGGCTCTACTCAATTTCACTCTGCTGGCCCTCCTCGCTCAAGTTGATCACCTTCCAACTCGATCTTCTAGCCAAAAACGAGCTCGATGCAGAAAGCGGTAGTGTTTCTGTGCTAATGCGCTTCCTGCGCATCTTCTCGTGCAGTTTAGGGATCCTCGACTTACCCGACTTACTTAACCTACTCGGTGCTACTTGATAGGTACACCTACTTCTTACGTGGTTAAGCTTCCACGATTGCCGTCTTCCGGAAGATACGTGTCTTTCGTCTTCCACCGCATTCCGTCATCATCTGTCATTGAAAGACACAACCGAGAAGACGCTTCCCGGAAGACGGCCGTCTTTCGAAGAAGTCAACTTCTTATTACAAAAAGATCGTAAGATCATCTTCCTTCTAAGGAAGCCGTAGTCTTAAGTAACAAAGCTTCTTCAGTTATACAAACTAGTTATTAACCTTAACAATTTCAAAAATTTGTGAATCCTGTAAATTGTGGGCACCACATACGCCCACCCTCACATGTTTGCGTCCCCGCAAACATCAGCATTTCAGCACTTCTGTTCACGTCCAGTGCCTCTTGACACGCCACCCATTTACACGAGTGGTCATCAACGTACCATCTAACTCTTCCAACTGCAAGGAGCCATTGGTGAAGACTTCCAAGACTCGGTAAGGACCCATACCGCGACGATGAAGCTTCCCAGGAAACTTGAGATGTCGATTGTCATAGAGAAGAACCAAGTCCCCATCTGCGACGGTTACCTTCTTCAGCTTGCCATCATAGTTCACCTTACGTTGCGCTTGTACTTCATATGTCTTCTCCAAAGCTGCATTCCTATCTTCTTCGAACTCTACAAAGTTCAGAAGACGCTGCTCCTGGCTTTCCTCTTCTTTCATGCGTTCGGTTACGGCTAACCTGTAAGTTGGGACCTCTAACTCGATGGACACAACAGATGTCATGCCATAAGTTAGGTAGAAGGGTGTCTTCAGGGTTGTGACCTTGGGTGAAATCCTGAAAGCTCATAACACAGATGGCAATTTCGTGTCCCAATCATACGCATGGTTAACTGTTATCTTATTCAGGATATTACAAAGAAGATCATTTGACTTCTCTGTCAGTCCGTTAGCTTCCGGTTGTACGGCGTCGTCTTCCGATGCTTTATCCTGAAGTACTGGGTCAGGAGGAAAATAGTCTCATTTAAAAAATGAGTACCCCTATCTGATACTAGTTCCAGCGGACATCCGTATTGAGTGATAATGTTGTGCCAGAGGTACCTGGCTACCACTGCGGCGTCGTTCTTCCTTGTGGCTTCGTCCTCCACCATCTTGGTAGCATAGTCGATAGCTATCAAAATGGACCATGTTCGCGTTCGTCTAGCCACCGAGGCGATAGGTCCAACAAAGTCGATTCTCCACTTTTCAAAAGGAGCAAGCGGAAGAATGGGAGTAAGAAGCCACCTAGTAGTAGCTGTTGGTCTTCCCACCCTCTGGCACGCATCACATTTCTTGATCTCTCCTGAAAAGTGTCTCTGTACATGGTTGACCACCAGTAACCGACGTCCAACATCTTCTTCACTGTGATCTTCAGTCCGTAGTGACCCCAGCATCTTCATAGTGAAGACCCATGATCACTGGCTTAATCTCTGAAGGCTCAAGGCATCTCCTTAGCTTTTCATCATGTCCTTTCTTAAACAGGATACCCCGGAAGATGGCGTAGGGACCTGCCTTGTGTAAGAAGACAATCCTTTGCTCCGCATCCAATCTCTCGGGGTACTGTTGGTCTTCCAAGAACTTTCTTAAGTCCTTGAAGATCGATTCTTCTGTGGAAGTCGCAAAGACTGGATCAAAGATCTAGTCTCGTCTTCTGGGAAGCAGACGGTACGCCCCCCCTCAGATGAAAGTGTCTATGCGAAAATTGAAAACAGCTTCTCGTCAGGGAACTCGTCTTCCACTTCATCTTCTCGTCGTTCCGTCTCCAATCTAGATAGGTAGTCAGCATTAACATGCTGTCTTCCAGGCCTGTACTCAACTGTGTAAGTAAATTCCTGGAGTAGAAGAATCCACCTAGCTATCCTACCAGACAAATCTGCTTTCTTCACGAGATGTTTCAAAGAAAAATGATCCACATAGAAGACAAACGGATTGGCGAGAAGATAGTGCCTAAACTTCCTACAGGAGTAAATCATGCCAAGACACTCCCTTTCAGTTGTAGAGTACTTCTTCTCTGCATCACTCAGTTGTCTTCCCGCATAGTAGATGGGATAATCCTTCTTCTTCTCATCTTTCTGACTCAATACCACCCCTATGGCGAAAGCAGAAACATCCACATAAAAATGGAAGACTCTCTCCCAATCAGGTGGTCTTAGGACCGGGGATTCCGACAGAAGCCTTTTCATTTCTTCGAATGCTTCTTGCTGCTCAGAAGACCAAATGTAAGGTTCGTCCTTCTTCAGCAACTTGGTAAGTCTTCCTGCTACCTCTGCATACCTATCAATAAACCTCCTGTAGTATCCTACGTTGCCCAGGAAGCTTCTCAACTGAGTCAGGTTAGCAGGTGGGTGAAGCTTCATGATGACTTCTACCTTAGCACAGTGGACTTCTATACCTCTTCCAGAAATCCTATGTCCTAGCAACATTCTCTCTGACATACCAAAGAAGCACTTCTCAAGATGAAGAGCCAAACGATGCTCTCTACACTTCAAAAAACACTTCCTTAGAAATATCAGGTGGTCTTCTTTCGATCAAAACACACAAAAATCATCCAAGAAGATCTCCATGAAAGTGCGAAGATACTCCTTGAAGATTGTAATCATCAATCTCTGGAATGTGACGGACGCGTTGCATAAACCAAAAGGCATTTGATTATAGGCGTACGTGCCCCAATCAGTAGTGAAAGTGGTTCTCGACTTGTCTTCTTCTCTGATTGAAACTTGGTTGTACCCAGAATACTCATCCAAGAAGCTGTAGAACTCATGTCCTGCTACCTGGTCTAACACAGAATCGGTGAACGGTAAAGGATGATGATCCTTTTTCGTGGTCAAGTTCAGCTTCCAGAAGTCCTGACACACTCAGATCTTCCCTGTCTGCTTCTTGGGTATGATGACAATAGGAGCTACCCACTCACTACTGAGTAATGGGAAGATGACTCCCGCCTTCAGGTATTGGTCGATTTGGTCCTTCACCAGAAGCGAGTACTTGGGGTTGAGCCGATACTGCCTCTGCCGTGCAGGAACAACGCCTTCCAACAAGTCAATGCGATGTTCTCCCAACTCTCGAGGTATGCCCTTCATGTCTTCTATGGTCCAAGCGAAGACATCCTAGAACTCCGTCAAAAGTTCTCGAAAGTCTTCCAACTGCTGACCCTCGATCACCTTGGAAAGCTTCAGCTTCTTCCCAGGAGCAACCTCCATTTCTTGAAGATCATCCAGATTTACTACTCCTTCAGTGTGACTGTATTCACTGGCACCAAATTATTCCGATGTCGTGATGTGAATCATTTCATATAGTAAATGATTCACTTCTCTGTCAGGCATTAGTCTCTCTGAGTGAAGTTAAGACCTCAGAGAAGTCCGTTTTTGGAAGATGTTATATATTTTGAGTCTTAGTAGGTTGATTACCATGTTGATAGGGCTTAAGCTCATGGGTTGTATTTGCGTGTCGCCCATGCACGCTTTCTAGCTGATTTAAGTTAATTTTCGGGGCTGCGTGTCGTTTTAGGTAGTTTAAGTTTTACGCTGGCACTCTAGGGGGCTTGACGTGGTAGCCTATGAGTGTAGATAAGTTACCACATGGTTTAAGGCACAAAATGACAACCAAATGGAGCTATGAATTCTCATTGGTTCATTTTTGTCTTTTGTGTAACTCTAAATTTAGAAACAGAGGTCTAAAGGGGATTTCGAGCAATTGGTAAGGACACTTTGAAATCTGAGAGCATAGGGAGATAGAGCTCATTGTGCCAAGCACTGTCAGCGAAAAGTTTGATCGATTTGAAGCAATAAAGAAGGAGTTATGGTTGATTGAAGTTCGATTTGGGTCAGAATTGCAGCACTTCTGATCAATTTGGGGTTTTGAGTGTCATTTGCAGCAGAATCGAGGAAATCGCTTCAAAACTTCGTGGCTGTGTTCACTGTCAGCAGGACTACGACTGTCTCCAAATTTTCATGTCAATTGAGTCAGTGAGTAATTCAAGGCGACCGCTGAAGTAGAGGGGGTCCAAAAAGCTCTCAATCTGGAGCAGCAACTTCAGAGAGCGAGATCTGGAGTTCTGTGTGGAATCAGGAGGCCCAACTTCACAGGAGTGTTCATCAAGCTGTGTACTGCAAATCCTGTAAGAATTTCCCAAAGTGATCGAGCCAATTCTTTGTTATAGGTCGAAATAGCTGTCTGGGTACCAGAAACTGCCTTAATTTCTCTACTCAGAAAGTTTCTGCTCATATCTTAGTGCTCTGAATTGATCTGAAGCTGAAATTTCGTATGTGTATCCAGTAGAACCTCGTTTACATGTAGGAGGAGTTCTGAAGTCTGAACCTTCACATATTTCTCAATCCTGAGTGTCAAAGTTCGCCATCTGATCTTATCATTGCTAGTTAAGCCTGAACTTTGCTTCCTGAACTTATCAGAAGAGCCTGGAGACTTATATGAGTGTTTTCAGTATCACCTTGACACCTGAAGCCTATCATGTGAGTAAACCAGCCATAGTCTGAAGCTCAACGCTTTCCTGAGTAGATTGAACACAGCCTTCAAGCTCATATCACAGCCAGAAGGTTCGCCCTTCCCAGGAAGACTCTCAACCCGACACCGGTTTGGAGCTTCTTCTGGTTCAGATTCGTCTTCTGGAAGACCAGCTGTCGGATCTTCCGAAGAGAAGACGGTATCTTCGTCTTCTGGAAGACCAACTGTCGAATCTTCCGAAGGGAAGACGATACTTTCGTCTTTTGGAAGCTCTTCTTCCGTAACTTCGTAGCACTCAATGTATCCACATATCACTTCCTCTGCTATCTCTGTTACTTCTGTAGTACATAAGTTATTCACCACAAACTCATTGTATCGTTCATCCATGTCAGAAGACGCAGTTGAGTCTTCTGAAGTGTACCCCTCTGTCGTAGAAGGAGTTTCACCTTGGTGTCCAATCTTGATCTAAGGAAGCGAGACCTTAGTCTTCTCACCTGGCTTGGGTGTAGGATTGGGAAATCTCAAACGATGTCTTCTCCAATCGGTATTTACATTTGCAGCATACAGCCATGGTCTTCCTATCAACACCTGATATCCAACCCTAGCTACAGGTCGCAAAATGATGTAAGTGAGGTAAAAAGATACTCCCCCAATTACCGTCAAGACATCTTTCAGTTGCCCCAAAGGTCGTCTTCTGGTCTGGTCCGTCATTCTGAGGATTCTCGGAGTAGGCTGGAACTCAGTGAAGCCTAGGGCATGCGTCGTTTCTTCAGTCATGATGTTAACTCCGGAGCCGGAATCAATGGGTACCTTCTTCAGAAGACAGCCATGGATCTCCATATCAAGTTCTGGCGCTCCCAAGTCCTCATGCTCTATCCTTAGGATCGGGGTGCTCTGAGGGAGTTTAGCTGCTCTCCTCTTACTCGATCCTCGAAGAACATATTGTAACAGCTTCCTGTAACCAGCGTTGTCATCCAAAGGTTACATCTGCCTTCTGATTCCACAAGTCTCGCAAGAAGTCGTAAGGGGATCGCTTCAGAAAAGTGACGGGTGTTTCCAACAGAGAAGATGTAGTAGCTGCTTCCTTGGGTGGAAGACCAGGATGGGGTTGTAACAACCCAGCGAAACACAAAATATCGGAAATAGTAAATAAAGGATCGTTCCCACGAAGATACAGTTAACAATTACATAAAACACAGTACTACAACGTCACAATGATAATTCAGACAGTTTTCTGTTATTCTCACGGAATGGAATAATATCCGGATGAGAGTTCAAGTCTGATAAGAAACCAAACCCGAGCACAAACCTGATAAATCGAATACAAACAACAATGAAATAGTTCTTTGATCAGGGACCCTTCCGACAAACATACAAAAGATTGAGAAGACAAATGTGAATGTATGAATAAGGTAAAATACTACTGAAATGTTACTAGTCTTCTTCTGAAAAGACAGAAGAATTCTGATTTCACATCAAGGTTCCAAGAATAAGTCCCTACTCTTCCTAAGGAATGTTCTTCCAACTAAATCCTCGTACTTAAGAATCCCACTTATTTGAAGAAGACAAACTTAAGACGAAGCCACCATCATCCAAACTCTCCTTACAATTTAACTTATGCTCTTCCACTTCACAGTAACTGATTTATTCTCAGATCTTCGTTCAAAAGCTCTTCACGAAGATTACAGGTTCAACTTCGGCCGAAGGCTCTTCAAAGTTTCTTCACCGAAGTGTCTTCTTTCAAGTCTAAGGGCGAAGATCTTCGTCAATCAGAAAATTACACCTGCGACAGTAAACACCGAATATTCGGAGGAAAATATCTTCGTCCAAAACATTCACAACATCGCTCCGCACTTTTGGGAAATAGAAATAAATTAATAAAGAACTGAAAACATGAAAAAGGCACGAGGGCTGTGGATCGTGCTGCTTATATACTACTTCGTCCTAACCTAACTGTTTATCTAACTGCACTAACTGTCTAACTTCCTACGAAGGCGGAAGACCTTCGCTACCCTACGATCATCTTCATCTTCATAGTAACTAACTTCCTAAGCGTAACTGCGCTCTGAACTCCTCTAACTGAACTTCCACGTTCGCTCGCATCTCGTCAATCTCCCTATCTACCTTCTGTCTAAGTCTAGAAAGGCGCGCTTTCACACCGTCAGGGTTCGTCTCCGCTTGCACTACCTCCGCCTTCAACGCCCGAAGAAGACCAAGCTCGTCCACATCTAGCCCCGAAGTCACGTACGCGGACAACACCGGCATCAACTTCTTCCGAAGGTCTTCGGAGTCAGCCACCTTCGTCTTCAAATCTTCATTCTCTTTTGTGAGTTCTGCAACTGTAGCCTGGAATTCGCCTCGGCTTCGCTGCAACTCGGCTACTTGGTCAGATAACTCCTTTATGCGGTCGGCGAAGCTCTTCGTCGACACCTTCAACTCTTCGTCCTTACTGATCAAAGCAGTCCTCGCTTCTTCGCATTGGCGCCGAAGATCTTCTAGCTCCTTCTCCGACTCCAACCTCATCTTCGTCGCATTCCGGGCCTCTTCGCGAAGATTGTTTTTCTCCTGCTGCCAAGTTCCCCTACTGAAATGTAACTCCGCCAGCATCTCTGGAAATGTCACCTTCCGCTGCACTTCCTTCTCGTAATCCTCCTTGTTGTCTTCAAGAAGTCGGAGGATCGGGACGACTACCTCTTCGCCATAGTTCATCGCCTGCCTAAAGAGATCGACCTTGCTCAATGTTGTTCCGGCCGAAGTGCCTTCACCGCAGACAGCTTCACCTTCAATCTTTGCTCCTGAACTACTCAGGTCCACTGTTTCCTTCTTCGTGCTCTTTACCTTCTTTCGAGCCTTCGGTTTCTCCATGGGCGAAGTTGGAAGAGGCTTCTTCCTCTTGCTACGTCTCTTTCTCTTCGTCTTCGACCGTTGCTTGAACAGTCGCTGCTTGCTGCTCCTCTTGAGTATCTTCGGCCATTGCCTTCGATGAAGATCCCAGTTGCTGAATGTCTTCGGCTTGTCCCTCTTCGACCTGACGAGCGGGTGATGCAAAATCTTGTTCTTCGTCTTCACCGAAGCCCAACTGTTTAGCTTCGTTCTCCTTCAGCCATCCCATACCGAAGTAGAAGATGCTGACAAATCCTCCCAGATACACATAGTCCTGCTTCTTAAACAGGCGTTGGACTTCATCGTGGAATATCTTCGCCCAGTAAGCTCGTCTTCCGGCGAAGAGGTGTTCGAAGAAGCATACCTTCCAAGTCGACAAGTAAGTTGTTCTTCGGGGGCTCAAAATCAGCATGATGGCCTCCGCAATCTTCCTCTTCACGGGATCCTTGTACTCGGACAACTTGTAGCCATTCGTCTGGTGCATCGGACTCTCGAAGAGCTCGCCGTAGTTCTGGTCCTCCTTGACCAAGTGCTTCATCGACGCATTGTCGAAGAGCATGTCACCCTTCGTCCCAGCTTCATCCAGCAGAACCTTCTCCCAGTTCTCGACAGTCCAGTTGCCAGGTCGCGCATATAGTTCTTTGCCTCCATGGTCTTCACACATCCGAATCTGGCTAATGAACTTGCCAGACACCTTCGTCCAGCCTCCTAGGGTTAGGAAGCTAAGACCTATCTCCTTCAGCTTCGGCCGAAGGCGCACTAACTCCTCTTGGTCTAACTCAAAGGCTCTAATCCGTGGTAACTTCGTCGCAATAGACATCGTGATCAGACGAAGATTGCTGGCTGGCTGAGATGAACTTTGTCTAAAACTGCTAGTCTTCGCTCAAGGTAACCTTCGCCCAAACTGATTGTCTTCGTCTAATTTGATAATCTTCGCTCAAATCGATCGTGCGCAAGTGAGGATTAGGGTGAGCGCTAAGAGAGAATGTGAGAAATGAGTCAATTCTCCTAGTATATAGGTCGGTTCAAACTCTCACACGTGCCGAAGTCGCCTCTGATTGCTTGTCCTCTGACCTGACAAGGGCATGCGCAATGTCATCTTCGCCCACGCCGCTTATCGTTCCTGTCCCTTTCTGGGTAGGTAGTTCGTCTTCGCTCAGACCATTCGTGAAGAGAATGTACTGACGATATACGTTCTCTGGTCTTTCCTGGAAAGGTCTTCTCCCGAAGATCTTCGTCGAAGGTTCTCCTCTTCTTCAGAAGTCTCTTTTTTACTAAAACTAAGCTATTTCTTCTTCTAACTTCATTATTTCTTCTACAAACTCCTATATTTCAAGCTTCTTCTATCAAAAATTGAAAAAGTGGGCTCTACATACTTCTCCCCCCAGATGTGAGCGACCCCGCGAACACGTCAAGAATAGTATCGCTTGATTCTTCCACCGTTTACTCGAGTAGCGAAAAGATTTCCTTCAAGGTCTTTAAGTTGGACTGAACCATTACCATAACATTGTGCGACTATGTATGGTCCCATCCATCGTAGCTATAACTTACCTGGAAACTTAATATGTCTGCTATCATATAGCAAGACCAAGTCTCCATCGTTCACTTCTACTTTTCTTAACCTCTTATCATATACTTCCTTCCGCTTCTCTTGTATGTCCTTAGTTAACTCCAGAGATGCTTCGCGATCTTCTTCCAGTGCCATCAAACTTTGCAACCTGATGAGCTGACTATCTTCTGCAGACAGTCTATCCTCTGACAGAATCCTGTAAGTAGGGGTTTCAAACTCAATAGGCATAATGGGATGCATTCCATACGCCAAGAAGAACGGTGTCTGGCGTGTTGTTATCTTCTCTGTATTTCTGAACGCCCACAGCGCTGCATCCAACTTGGTGTCCCAATCATAAGCATGATTGACAGTTACTTTGTTCAGAATTTTGCACAGTAATCCATTGCTCTTCTCAGTAAGTCCATTCGCCTTAGGGTTATACGGAGTAGTCTTTCGATGCTTGATCTGAAAGTACTCTGTCAATGCCTCTATGGTATTGTTCAAAAAGTGTGTGCCCCTATCACTCACCAGTTCCAATGGACATCTAAACCTGGTGATGATATTCTTGTGTAGAAACGCTGCCACTGTTATCGCATCATCTTTCTTTGTCGTTTCAGCTTCCACCCACTTGGTTGCATAATCTGTAGCCACCAAGATGTATCTCCTGCGTGTCTTCTTCGTTGCTGGTTGAATAGGTCCCACAAAGTCAATTCCCCATTTCTCGAATGGTGCAAGAGGTAGGATAGGATGAAGTGGCCATTGAGTAGTTCGAGTAGGCTTACCCACTCGCTGGCAACTGTCACATCTCTTAATGATCGCATGCACATCTTTGTACATGGTGGGCCACCAGTATCCTGCATCCAAGGTTTTCTTCACTGTGTTGCGAAGAGCATAGTGTCCTCCTACTGGTTCCGAATGCATGGCATCTACCACTCTCCCTACTTCTTCCTCTTCCAGACATCTTCGTAGTTCATCATCGGCCCCTCTTTTGAACAGAATGCCGCTCTTCAGCTCGTACGGTCCAACCTTGTGTATGAACACCGTACGCTGTTCCACATCCATTCCTTCAGGACATTGCAACGTATACAACTATCTGTATATCTCATGGTACCTACTTGTGGGAGTGACTGTGAGCTGGAAAAGTTCTTCGTCTGGAAAGTCATCTGCTACATTGTCTTGACGCTCTCCCGTCCTCAACCGAGACAAGTAGTCTGCATTCTCGTGATGTTTTCTTGCTCGAGTTTGAACTGTGAATTTGAATTCCTGCAATAACAACATCCATCTCGCTATTCTTCCCGATAAATCAGATTTTTGTACCAGATGTTTTAAAGCATAATGGTCCACATAGAAAACGAACTCGCATCCCAACAAGTAGTGTCGAAATTTTCTGACAGAATACACCATCCCTAGTGCTTCCCGCTCTGTAGTGGAGTAGTTCTTCTCTGCAGCGGAAAGTTGTCTACTCGCATAGTAGATCGGATGGTCCCTCTTTTGACTGTCTTTCTGACTCAACACCACTCCAATAGCGAATGCTGAAGTATCCACATACACTTGAAAAGGTAGATTCCAATCTGGTGCCTTCATGACGGGAGCTTCAATCAACTTCGTCTTCAGCGTTTCAAAGGCCTTCTGCCTCCGTTCCTGCTAGATGTACTCAGTGGTCTTCTTCAACAATTCGGTTAGTGGTGCTGCCAAGGTTGCATAGTCTTTGATGAACCTCCGATAGTAACCCACATGTCCTAAAAATCCTCGCAACTCACTAACATTTGAGGGAGGTTCCAAAGCTACTATAACTTGCACTTTGTCTATGTCTACTTCAATGCCTCGCTGCGAGACTCTATGTCCTAATAAAAGTCCTTCTGACATGGCGAAGAAACACTTTTCTGGATGCAATGCCAACTGAGCATCTCTACAACGCTGAAAAACTACTGCCAAGGAATTTATGTGTTCTTCCCTTGGACCAAAAACGCAAAAATCATCTATAAAAATTTCTAAGAACTTCCTAAGATACTCCTGAAAAATGTTCGTCATCATTCTTTGGAATGTGGCAGGAGCATTACATAAACCAAAGGGCATCTTATGATAAGCAAAAGTACCCCAATCAGTGGTAAAAGTAGTTTTGTCTTTATCTTCTTCTCTGATGGATACATGATTATACCCTGAAAATCCATCGAGAAAACTGTAGCACTCATGACCAGCTACCCTATCCAGAATAGAATCTGTAAAAGGTAAGGGATGGTGGTCCTTCCTAGTTGCTGCATTCAGTTTTCGAAAATCTTGACATACTCTTATTTTACCAGTTTTCTTCTTAGGAACTATCACTATAGGTGATACCCATTCACTGCTAAGGACAGGGAAAATAATGCCAGCACTTAAGTACTTGTCAATTTCATCCTTGACTAAAAGAGAGTACTTTGGGTTCAGTCTATACTGTCTTTGCCTTACGGGTACAGAGTTTTCCAGTAGGTCAATTCGATGTTGACCCCACTTCGCAGGAATACCCTTCATGTCTTCTATCTTCCAGGCGAAGACATCCTGGTAGTAAGTTAACATGTCATGGTACACTTCCAATTCGGCCCCCTGTAACTTCGCTGTGATCTTCAAGATTTTCCCTTCGTCGAGAACCAAATCCACTGTCGCTGACTTCAGTACCATTCCTTCTGTGTGGCTTACCTCTGAACTTCCTTGTCCCAACTGTGATTGCTATTCTTCCTCAGGTCCTTCGTACTCTTCTTCCTCTTCCATCTCATAGCATTGCAAATAGTTCACAACTATGTAGGGTCCTGATCTTTCATTCTCCGAACTATTGCTTGAAGACGAAGAGTCTTCTTCCGAAGTGTATCCTGAATCTGTTGAAGATGTTTCGCCTTGGTGTGTCATCTTCTTCCAACTTACAGAGACACTCTTATCTGTTGGTTTCATAGGATCATTAAAGGACAACTTTTGTTTATACCAATCAGTAATCACCTTAGCACCATACAACCAAGGTCGTCCTATGAGCACTCCATAGCCAGACTTTACCAAGGGTCTTAGTACGATATAGGTAAGTTTGAAGATTATCCCACCAATAGTTGTAGGGATATCTCGCAGTACTCCCAAGGGTCTTCTTCTACTCTGATCCGCCATCCTCAACACTCGTGGTGTCGATTCGAACTTATGGTAACCCAAACCATGTGCCGTCTCTTCTGTAATAATGTTCACACTAGAACCAGAATCTATAGGCACATGTTTTATTAAGCATCCATCTATCTCGATGTCTACTTCTGGGGATCCCAAGTCCTCCAGTCCAACTTGAAACAATGAAGGCAGATTCTTCGACTTAGCCTTCGCTGGTTTTCTCAAGGCTGCCAATAACAGTTTCCTGTACAGCCTATTGTCCTCGACCAACTGCTTAATGGTTATATTGGCTTGTTGGTTCAGCAAGTCTTCTACTACGTTGTAATGAGGACTCACCACTGGAACAACCCTCTTAGTTTGTTCTGCCGCCATCTTGCGCAGTTCGGATGGTCGTTCAACTTCGGGCGAAGAGACTTCGGCCCGCACCTTCCCGAGCCCTTCTTGGCTAGGTTCCACCTCCTTGGCTTGCTTACTCAGTTCCTTACTGAGCAGTACCCTTACTTCTTCGGAGATGTCTGCAGGTAATGTTCCTGGGGTCTTCTTCTTTCTCTGCTCTTCTTGACGATCATCTGTCCGTGCCGATATCGTCTGTTTCTCTACAACTTCACGCACTTGTTCCTTCAAAGTTTTGTGCGCTTTCTTCTCTTTCTTCTGTTGCTTCCGCTCAGTCTTTTTAAGGTCCTTCGCCTCCTGAGCTGCAGCTTCTGCTAGAGTCTCTCCCTTTCGAAGTAGTCTCTTCCCACTTCGAATCTCCACTTTGTTCACCAGAATCTCCTCGTCTTCTGGCCAACCATTTCCATCTTCGTTTGACCGAGTGCAAGTCTTCAGATCATCGACCAGTTCGACCATATTTACTCCTGCATCTGATCGTTGTTGGTTGGGTGGCGGTTGAAATCTGACTCCGGTCTTCTGAACGGGTTCATTCGTACAGTCCGTAGCTCCATGACCGGGTTTTCCACACTTTCCACATAATGGCATATATCCCACTTGTTTCTTTGGATGAGGACAAGAAGGAGCCCAATGACTAGTAGCGCCACAATTAAAACATGATGTACCCAGGGACGGTGGTCTTTCCTGGTAGCCTGCAGGGGCAAACTTTCGTTGGGTAACGTTAGTTGCCATTTGTCTAGGTACAAAGCGTTGGATATGTACCGGAGGAATGGGCGTGAATTGCTGAGGCTGACTGGGTATCATGGCTCCATCTTGAGCTTGTACTCCATAGACCCCATCTTCACACTCTACAAAGTAATTGGGTTCGTATAATGGCGCCCACTCCACTGCATGGGTGTTATAAGATGTTTTATCGTTAAAACATTCCGTGTTGGCATGTCCAGGTTTACCACAGTTAGTACACCACAAATTTGGACGTGAAGTAGTTGGCGATTTTCGCCTCTCGGGCGTTCTGACCAATTGCACCTTGAGGTCTTCGAACTTCTTAAGAAGATCATCAAGTGCAGTATCCTTAGATGGCTGTGTCCTCCTCACCATCGGAAGTCTGGACTTCGTCATTCTTTTCCGCTTCTTATGCTTTTCCTCTTCGTCCGAAGATGAGGTATCTTCGTCTTCTGATGTTGAGCTTTCGTCTGAAGACTCGTCTGAGGATTCTTCCGAAGATGAGAATTTTCGGTGTTTCTTTTTTGACTTCTTCTTCTTCTTCTTCTCATCCTTTGCACTCTTCTTTGATTTTCTGAAATCCTTCTTCTTTCTCGACTCTGAAGCTTTTTCACGATCTCTGCTGAGGATGTTGGAGGATTCGTAATTCTCAGCAGAATCAATGGCTCGTTCTAATGTTGACGTATCAAACCGTCTTACCCACGTTTGTTGCTTTGAGGGTAACCCCTTCACAAACCATTCTACTGCCTGTGCCGGAGTGTAGGCTGGGTGTGTTCCATTGGTAGGTAATCTATCCAAAATTCCATAGAATCTTTGGACGTAGCTTTTCAAGGACTCTTTTCTCTTACGTTTGACGCATTTACTTTATGTAACACATGCTTGTTATAATTTAGTTCCCGGAATCTCTTTAGGAATTCGTTCTTCATTAGATCCCAAGTAGATAAGATCGCGGGAGTTAGATTGGCATGACTGTACCATTTTCCGGCTGCATGTTTCAACAAGCTGGGAAAAATCCTCGTACGATCCGGATCATTATCTTCTTTATTTGCGTGAGATACCGCTTCAAATTGCTTGACAAATGAGTCGGCACTCTCTCCATCTCCATCACTGTCCGAATCGTCACCGCCGAATTTTGGATAATTTTGGCGAGTGAAAGGTGGTGCCCCTGACGGAAGTGGTACTCCTGTCATTGTATGCGATAGTGTGGAAGGTGGAACTGTTGTCTGATGTACTTGTCCTTGTCTTGTTGGTACCGTCAAGTTTGAAATCCTCACTGATCCTGCGTTCGACAAATTGCTTAATGGTCGAAGTGTCAGCTTGGCAAGAGCATTCTCAACAGCTGTTCCCACTTGGATGTTTGAGGAGTTCACTTCGGGTAAAGTCACTACGGCCGAAGGCTCTTCAACTGAGTGAACATTTCCTCGTCTTACTTCATGTTCATTCTTGGGTGAAGAGGACGTAGAGGCCTCCTGACTTCGTATCTTAAAGAGCGATACTCCTGGAGTACCCTGAGGTCTAAGATTTGGAATTCGAAGAGCAGGTGATCCCAATGGTAATAATTCTCGAATTAATTCTTGTCCTCTTTGTTTCTTCAAGAGGTCTACAAAGCTTGTGATCTCTAGCCCATGTCGGACGATCAGCTCCAAGGCCGCTTCCGCGTCTGGATTTGGATCTTCCGCAAGAGTTGTCAAAATATTGGGTTCTGACTGTGCTGATCCTGAAGATGAAGACGAAGATGAAGATTGAAACAACTCCACTCTTCGAAGTGAAGGTGATTCTTCTCTATCTGTCTCCTCTTCTTTAGCTCGGACAACCTCTTCTTTTCTTGTTGATTCAAACAGAGATTCATGCAAATTTGTGGTCCTTGAAGGAAATGGTAACCATGATGCGTCTTTAGGTGAACTCTCTCCACTCCGTACGCTCGAGAATGGAGATTCGATATCCCCCTTCTTCTTCCAGTATGTACGCTCGTCTTTCTCGTAACGCGTTCGTGGTGAAATCGGTACTGAACTCTTTTCAAGCGAAGATGAAGTTCATTCAGAGAGATTTTTCACTTCTTGCCACTTCTGAGCTGCTTGACGTCTTCGCTCCCTCGTTGCCTCCTTCTGGCGTTGGACTTCTTCCAACAATTGTTCGCGAACCAATCTTCTTTTCAGCGCTCACCTGGTCCTTCCCGTCCTCTGATCTTCTTCAGAAGGCGCTCGTGCTCCCCCCGACATACATGTCGACGGTTACAACTTACTGGATTCAAAGTAAAAGTTAAATCTGTATCCCCGGCAGCGGCGCCAAACGTTTTAGTGCTTCTCTATGTAACAACCCAGCGAAACACAAAATATCGGAAATAGTAAATAAAGGATCGTTCCCACGAAGATACAGTTAACAATTACATAAAACACAGTACTACAACGTCACAATGATAATTCAGACAGTTTTCTGTTATTCTCACGGAATGGAATAATATCCGGATGAGAGTTCAAGTCTGATAAGAAACCAAACCCGAGCACAAACCTGATAAATCGAATACAAACAACAATGAAATAGTTCTTTGATCAGGGACCCTTCCGACAAACATACAAAAGATTGAGAAGACAAATGTGAATGTATGAATAAGGTAAAATACTACTGAAATGTTACTAGTCTTCTTCTGAAAAGACAGAAGAATTCTGATTTCACATCAAGGTTCCAAGAATAAGTCCCTACTCTTCCTAAGGAATGTTCTTCCAACTAAATCCTCGTACTTAAGAATCCCACTTATTTGAAGAAGACAAACTTAAGACGAAGCCACCATCATCCAAACTCTCCTTACAATTTAACTTATGCTCTTCCACTTCACAATAACTGATTTATTCTCAGATCTTCGTTCAAAAGCTCTTCACGAAGATTACAGGTTCAACTTCGGCCGAAGGCTCTTCAAAGTTTCTTCACCGAAGTGTCTTCTTTCAAGTCTAAGGGCGAAGATCTTCGTCAATCAGAAAATTACACCTGCGACAGTAAACACCGAATATTCGGAGGAAAATATCTTCGTCCAAAACATTCACAACATCGCTCCGCACTTTTGGGAAATAGAAATAAATTAATAAAGAACTGAAAACATGGAAAAGGCACGAGGACTGTGGATCGCGCTGCTTATATACTACTTCGTCCTAACCTAACTGTTTATCTAACTGCACTAACTGTCTAACTTCCTACGAAGGCGGAAGACCTTCGCTACCCTACGATCATCTTCATCTTCACAGTAACTAACTTCCTAAGCCTAACTGCGCTCTGAACTCCTCTAACTGAACTTCCACGTTCGCTCGCACCTCGCCAATCTCCCTATCTACCTTCTGTCTAAGTCTAGAAAGGCGCGCTTTCACACCGTCGGGGTTCGTCTCCGCTTGCACTACCTCCGCCTTCAACGCCCGAAGAAGACCAAGCTCGTCCACATCTAGCCCCGAAGTCACGTACGCGGACAACACCGGCATCAACTTCTTCCGAAGGTCTTCGGAGTCAGCCACCTTCGTCTTCAAATCTTCATTCTCTTTTGTGAGTTCTGCAACTGTAGCCTGGAATTCGCCTCGGCTTCGCTGCAACTCGGCTACTTGGTCAGATAACTCCTTTATGCGGTCGGCGAAGCTCTTCGTCGACACCTTCAACTCTTCGTCCTTACTGATCAAAGCAGTCCTCGCTTCTTCGCATTGGCGCCGAAGATCTTCTAGCTCCTTCTCCGACTCCAACCTCATCTTCGTCGCATTCCGGGTCTCTTCGCGAAGATTGTTTTTCTCCTGCTGCCAAGTTCCCCTACTGAAATGTAACTCCGTCAGCATCTCTGGAAATGTCACCTTCCGCTGCACTTCCTTCTCGTAATCCTCCTTGTTGTCTTCAAGAAGTCGGAGGATCGGGACGACTACCTCTTCGCCATAGTTCATCGCCTGCCTAAAGAGATCGACCTTGCTCAATGTTGTTCCGGCCGAAGTGCCTTCACCGCAGACAGCTTCACCTTCAATCTTTGCTCCTGAACTACTCAGGTCCACTGTTTCCTTCTTCGTGCTCTTTACCTTCTTTCGAGCCTTCGGTTTCTCCATGGGCGAAGTTGGAAGAGGCTTCTTCCTCTTGCTACGTCTCTTCTCTTCGTCTTCGACCGTTGCTTGAACAGTCGCTGCCTGCTGCTCCTCTTGAGTATCTTCGGCCATTGCCTTCGATGAAGATCCCAGTTGCTGAATGTCTTCGGCTTGTCCCTCTTCGACCTGACGAGCGGGTGATGCAAAATCTTGTTCTTCGTCTTCACCGAAGCCCAACTGTTTAGCTTCGTTCTCCTTCAGCCATCCCACACCGAAGTAGAAGATGCTGACAAATCCTCCCAGATACACATAGTCCTGCTTCTTAAACAGGCGTTGGACTTCATCGTGGAATATCTTCGCCCAGTAAGCTCGTCTTCCGGCAAAGAGGTGTTCGAAGAAGCATACCTTCCAAGTCGACAAGTAAGTTGTTCTTCGGGGGCTCAAAATCAGCATGATGGCCTCCGCAATCTTCCTCTTCACGGGATCCTTGTACTCGGACAACTTGTAGCCATTCGTCTGGTGCATCGGACTCTCGAAGAGCTCGCCGTAGTTCTGGTCCTCCTTGACCAAGTGCTTCATCGACGCATTGTCGAAGAGCATGTCACCCTTCGTCCCAGCTTCATCCAGCAGAACCTTCTCCCAGTTCTCGACAGTCCAGTTGCCAGGTCGCGCATATAGTTCTTTGCCTCCATGGTCTTCACACATCCGAATCTGGCTAATGAACTTGCCAGACACCTTCGTCCAGCCTCCCAGGGTTAGGAAGCTAAGACCTATCTCCTTCAGCTTCGGCCGAAGGCGCACTAACTCCTCTTGGTCTAACTCAAAGGCTCTAATCCGTGGTAACTTCGTCGCGATAGACATCGTGATCACACGAAGATTGCTAGCTGGCTGAGATGAACTTTGTCTAAAACTGCTAGTCTTCGCTCAAGTTAACCTTCGCCCAAACTGATTGTCTTCGCCTAATTTGATAATCTTCGCTCAAATCGATCGTGCGCAAGTGAGGATTATGGTGAGCGCTAAGAGAGAATGTGAGAAATGAGTCAATTCTCCTAGTATATAGGTCGGTTCAAACTCTCACACGTGCCGAAGTCGCCTCTGATTGCTTGTCCTCTGACCTGACAAGGGCATGCGCAATGTCATCTTCGCCCACGCCGTTTATCGTTCCTGTCCCTTTCTGGGTAGGTAGTTCGTCTTCGCTCAGACCATTCGTGAAGAGAATGTACTGACGATATACGTTCTCTGGTCTTTCCTGGAAAGGTCTTCTCCTGAAGATCTTCGTCGAAGGTTCTCCTCTTCTTCAGAAGTCTCTTTTTTACTAAAACTAAGCTATTTCTTCTTCTAACTTCATTATTTCTTCTACAAACTCCTATATTTCAAGCTTCTTCTATCAAAAATTGAAAAAGTGGGCTCTACAAGGGTCTTCCCTCGACTGGGGGTTGTTTCCGTGCGACAGGGGCTACCGTAGTCGGTGGAGGAAGCTGCTGTACTATCTTCCGTCGCTTCTCCAGCTCTTCTTGCATGATCGCTTCAACTTCTTGCCTAATGTCAGGAGCAAAGTACTTCGGATCTTCTCGGTCGTAAGTAGGAGAAGAAGGCCGCTCAAGGGAAGATGACCTCTCCTTTCGCTGCTTCTTCTTCTTGATCTCCTTCGGACGGGATTCTCACTTCCCTTTGCTTCTGGTACTTACTTTGAACACCGCTTCATCCAAGACTTCTTCTGGAGGCCAGCTGTCTGAATCCGAGCAAGGGTTCCAAACAGTGCCATCCGCCAAAGTGAAAGAGGAAGCTGCCTCAAGTGACTTCGTCTTCTGAGCTGCAGTCGTCTTCTGCAGTTGAGGTTCCTTTCCTCGCGCTTCTCGGGGTCTGGTTCGTCTTCCTCGATATGGAGACAATCCGTACAATCCCCAGGATCTTCTTCTTCTATCGTGATGTGCTGTACCACTGCTAGCTCGAGTTTAGAAGCTGATGCAACTTCTGCAGGAGGCGTGGTCTCTGCAAATCTAACCATTTGTCGTGGACGTAACGTCTGAGGACAATTTCCCGTGAAATGACTTGCTTCCTTACAGTTTCTACACAAGGGCACGTGCCCAATCTGTCTTCTCGGATGAGGACAAGTGGACCACCAGTGTCTTGTTTCTCCATAATTATTGCACGCTCCAGGAAGAGGGTTTAGAGGTCGTTGTGATGAAGAAGGTTGCCAGGGCGTCCTCGTCTGTACATTACTAGCTCTATCCTTAGGTACATAATACGATTATATTGGGCAGGAGGAGTAGGAGTGAAGGGTTGTATCATCTCGATCTTAAAGCAGGTTTTCCCACTGGGATCGTGTAGATATCTCTCATCGTCTTCTTCCCAGCCTGCCCAATTGACAGCTTGGTCCTGCGTACACTGATCTCTGGTGTGCCCGGAAGAGTTACAAAGATTGCACCAAAGGTTTGGTCGGGAAGCCGTAGGTTGCTTCCGCTTGTCCTTCTGGTTCAGAAGATGAACTTTCAAGTCGGCAAACTGCTTCAGAACTTCATCGATACGGGGATCAGGTGCAGACTGAAGGATCTGAGTCTGAGGCATCTTTTGCACAAGTTCCTCCCTTGATCGTGTCTTCTCCTTCTTCTTCTTCCGTGTCTTCTTCTCTTGTTCAGATTCGGATTCTGAACTTTCGACAGTAGACTCTTCAGAAGTAGAGGATACTTTCGAATCACTGTTATCAGTTTCAGTGGACTTGGACTTCCTCTTGGACTTCCTAGAAGACTTCTTTGACTTCTTGGACTTCTTCGAGGTCTTCCTTCTGTCTTTCGTCATATTCTGAGTGATGCTCGAGGTTTCATACTGCTCGGCATGCTTCTGTACTTCTACTAAATCATCACCTCCTCCTCTTCTGCAGTACAACTGCATATCCTGAGACAATCCTCACAAGTATCAGTCCACGACTTGCTGGGCACAATAACCGGGTCTTCCTTGGTTCTGAGGGATGTGATCCAGGAGGTCTTCAAACCTCTTGGTGTAATCCCGCAGTGTCTCTTTCTTCTTCAGTTCGAGCCTCTGAAGTTCTATGAGGGTCATCCGATCGTAGCCCACTCCTCTGAACCTCTTCAGAAAAGCTGCCTTCAGAGTAGCCCAAGCGGCCATTACTAACCCATCATCCAACATTTTACTCATCCATTTCCTTCCCTTCCTTACGATCAGACTGAGAAATACACGGAGTCTGTCGACATCCGAGTCTTCCCTGTTGGATCGAGAGATGGTCTCGAACATCGTGATGAAGTCATCCGCGTCAGCATCATCGTCGTACAGATGGTACTTCTGCCGAGTGTGGGAAGCCATGTCGATTGCCGGCTGGTGCGACTGTCAACTTCTTCCTCCCTCAAGTCCAGGTGGTGGAGATGATCTTCTCGAAGGTCCAGGCCTGTCTGAATCACGAAGGTCGTCTTCTGAGTCAGAGCTACTGTCGCTGTCGTCTTCTGAGACGTCTGGAACAATCTCCTCTAGCTGTTCTTCACCTTGAGAAGAGTCTTCTGTACTTGGGAAGACGTCTTCCGAGTAACCAGTACCAAAATCTACTTTATACACGTGATCACCCGGTTGGCTTCTGTCTTTTCCAAAGATTATGCTCGAGATGGAAGGTTCTTCCAACTCTATTGATCGGATCTTCCTGAGCTTCTTCTTTCCTTTGATGTCTCAAGGATATCCGCTGCTCTCTAGAAGCGGTTTGCTGGGATGAATGTACCCACTCAGGATCTTTACCCGTGCGTCTTCTGCTTCTTCCTCTGGTCGGAGGCATCCACCAGAGTGCTGAGAAGAGATGTCCTTCTTCTTCTAATACAAGATCCGACAGACTGAATGTCTGAACAACTGATCACAGGTTCGGAACGTCTTCTTTTCTTGCTTCCTGTTGTACTCACTGCAATCTTCCAAGATCGAGTCTTCCAAGAAGCTCTTGGAAGCGGAGAAGCGGCTTCTTCCAGTTCCCCCTGATGTATCTTATCAGCTTCTGGTTGCGGTTCCTGTCTTCTAGCAAGATAGAGTCCCACAACACATTCAACTACGATCAAAGTTAGTTCTAAATGAAACTAACTACTGGCACACAGATCCAAGAAGCTTAGAACAGAAGTTACTAAGATGAAATCTCCGGTAGCGGCGCCAAAAGTGGTGCTCACTATATGTAGTGTCGCAGGATTACTCCTTTTGCCCATTTAGTATACAAGATATCATTCCCACAGAGGATTTGCACAAGTAACGCTGCTCTAAGTTCTAAGATCTGTTCAAACACACAAACACACGGGTTTTGTCTAGAAATCCCGTCTTCTCACAAAACCACTCGTCTTCCAGACTCGCCAAAAGGTGCTCTGGACCTAAACAAACAACTACTAACTAAAATATCACACAACTATTCACAGAGAAGCTCGAGAAGACGCTTCCTGCTTCCAGGTCACCTCTTCCGCTTCCCAGTACCGTCTTCCCGAAGCAATTCTCGGCTTCTGAGGGTTCAACTCGGCTTCTCACACCTCCAGAAGACTGTTCTTGTTTCGCAGAAGTCGACTAGCAACGGCTGTTTCACTTACTCTCCCACTCACATTCCAACGGGTTAGATTAATCACAGGGTGTATGCCTCCTGTAGCCTTCCCAGGCTTCTGCCTACGGAAATGATCTTCCTGCAGCACTACAACGACATTCACCTTCACGGAAGCTCAATAGAAGTCTCGGAAGCTCACTAGAAGAAGGTAAGAAGATGGGGAAGATGGGGAAGAAGGGAAAATCCAAACAAGAGAAAATAAGATGAAAAGGAGAAATTAAGATTCCAAAAGACTTCTAGTCCGGATCCTGACTAACAAGCCATCCCTGCTTGTAATAGTTTGGGGAGGAAGACAACAAACGTGCATACAGTTGCACCGTCTTCTACTTGAGGATGTCGTCTTCTGCTGTGGGAAGAAGGCTTCTTTCTTCTTCTCTCGCTGCTCCGACTACTCTGTCTTCTGGGATCCCTTATCCATAAGACCGTCCGTACGTAGATCCGAAGTGCTCTACTGGACGAGCCAAGCTGCGAATCTGCACAACTGCTGACAGTCACCGCCACTCAAGAAGAACGCTTCTCATGCACAATCGGGAATGAATCCAAGAAAACCCACCACCCAAAAGACATGGACAAAGCTTCTGCACTGAAATCAGCTATCCATTCCCCGAGAAGAAGTCACATTGGCATTGGGAAGCTCACTCCCTCTACTTCCTGCGCTTACTCCTCGACACACCAGTCTAGTCAATAGGACTGCACAAGGATACCGTTCCCTATTCCTAAACTGTCCACTACCTCTATCTACATCTTCGAACCACTACGGGTAACGAGCATGCAGACCTCTCCGATATAATCCCAGTCTATTCGTATGTCTCAAACATCGGGTGTAGTGTGTGTGCGCACAGTACACAACAACGTACTTAGTGCGTCCCTCAAATGTGTACACTCTGTCTAATGTGCATAGTGTGTGATGTGTGTGTACAGCAAGAGTAATGTGTGTCTGTGTGTACCGAAAAATGTGTATGGATGTGCAGCAGCCCGAATTCCTACTCTCCGATCCTACTTATGCCTCTGCCACGAGGAAACAAAGGGAACCACCACCAGGGAGAGAAAAGCTGCCCCTCCACATGCAAGCGGTTTCCCTTTCTTGTTCTTGCGCTTCCTACTCTGCCACATGGCTACTTAACTAAATTTACACTAAAATTGCCATCCCTAAGATAGCATGTTCGGTTCCTACTAAGTTTAGAAATGTCAACTTGTCTCCTACGTTTACTACCTACTCTGATTGCTCGAAGGCAATCTCTACCTGATCTGCTCCTATCAAAACTACTAGCTCGGCTTCTGATAAGTAGGAAAGCCCTGCAATTACCTCGGGTGTCACTGAGGTGACTTCCTCAATAATCGTCGCTGGCTCTGCTGCTGCTTCGGCTTCAGCTTCAGCTTCTGTTTCTGCTTTGGAAGACGGAAGCGTCTTCTGGGAAGCTGGGTCGACTTGTGCTTCCTCGCTCTTCTGAGGTACTAGTCCGACACTGGGAGTCATGGTGAACTCATAAGGGTTCGGAGAAGTCGCTTCCTCCACTCGGAATACCTTGGAAGACATCTCTTCTTCCTGTCTTCTGGGCTTCTTCCGGGATCTTCTCGGCTTCCAACGCTGTCACTACCAAGTGGACAGCGAGGTCGAACTTCTCCTTCTCCAATTCGGATCCAGTCGATGGTGCTGGAGCTTAGGAAGATGCAGTTGCAGGTGACAGAATCAAGGGAAGACCATAGAGTGTCTTCACTCCCTCTATCTACCGATCCAAATACCTGAACATACTCTCCTTGCACTCTACCAACATCATCTTGGACTCGTCGTCCCATTCTCTAGCCAAGGTAAGAAGCTTCCTACCTGCGGTGAAGTTGAACTTCTTCCGAAGCGCTTCCACCGACTGAACTAACATCTCCTGCGCACGAGCTTCCGCTGCTTCCCGCTGCGTCTTCTCGGATGCAGTCTGTACTTTTGCGGCTTCCCGCAGTGTCCTCCATGTCGTCTTCTCCTCTGCAAGGGCGGTGATCTTATCCCGCACTCGCAAAACCTCTTGGTCACGCTGCTGTAAACGCGCTTGCAACTCCTGGTTGCTCTTCTTCAGCTGTGTTAACTCCTTGGCAGAAGCGGCTGCTTCCGTCTTGTACTTCGCTGCGAGCTTCTCCGTGGTGCGGAGGTTGGCTTCCATCGCTTCTACCTTCTTCTGGCCTTCTTCCTGCCGCATCAGGGTGCGCAGATCGAATCCAGGCTGTAGTGACTTCTCTTGAGCCTTCGCTCTCTTCTCGAGCAACTCCATAGCTGGCTGGATCTCTGAGCGGAAGAAGGCATTGAACTCCTCCAGTCTTCTTCCAGCGGAAGACAGACTCATCTCCACAATCCGATCGGAGGTGTCGACCTTGTCTTCCAGAGGCAAGGGTGCTTCTTCCACCACTATGATCTTCTGCTTCTGCGCACGTGAAGAAGCTACTCTTCTCATCTTCTGGGGTGAAAGATCTCTCCCCATGGTAGAAACGGTCTCTTTACTGCGCTTCCTCGCATCGCAGTAGGAGTATCCATCCATCCTTTGTCTTTTGGAGTCTTCGGAAGACTCCCTGGTGTTGCAGAAGCGGTCTT
Organism: Asterella californica; assembly: GCA_036924285.1. Taxonomy (NCBI): domain Eukaryota; kingdom Viridiplantae; phylum Streptophyta; class Marchantiopsida; order Marchantiales; family Aytoniaceae; genus Asterella; species Asterella californica. Next base: position 46,916,009 of record JAYKYS010000003.1, on the reverse strand, counting down.
CTGCGCAGCTTGGGTACTCAAGAACTCCTCCGGTGAGTCGAACTCCGACCCAGAGTGAATGATCGGGAAGGAGGTGGTCTTCCTAGGCACGCTCCTAGGACCCATCTTCCTTGGTGGAGTCGTGTCTTCTGATCCACTGGAATCGTCTTCTCTCATCAGAAGCGTCTTCTGATGAGTACCAGATCTCATCTGCGGCATCAGAGTGAGAGAGGGAGTCATCGTTGCTGCTCGGTTGTCTTCTTCCGAGGTCTCCTCCTTCGTCTTATTCTGCCCTGTTGGCTCATATCTCGCCAACTGATCTTCCGTGAGATCTCCCATGGCTACGTACAAGTAACAGAAGAATGGAGTAAGATGTCCTCCTGCCGGGGTACTTAAGTACACCAGCTCTGCTTGTACATATACGTGGAAGAACGCACCCCAGTTGACGGACACTCCTTCCACGCATATTGCTTCCATGAACTCCACGTCCTGATCTCCAAGGTACTTCGTCTTCTGCACCTTCCCCTTAGGAAAGAGGTGAAGGAACAGCTTCGCCAGAAGACGCTTCTGCGGCTCCCGGTAAGATTCGACCTTCCAGCCGTTTCTTCCCTGCTTGTCCTCCAGAAGAGGCAAGTTGTGCTTCCAAGCACATGCCACTCACTCGAGATCTTGGGTAAGATCTTCTTCTCGAGCCAATAACCTCGGTCCTCGGATTCTGGCCTGGGGAAGACCCTACGCCACCAATCTTTGGTCCAGGAAGATGGTCTTCCTCGAGCTACTCCTACCTTCGCAGGTACACGGTTGCGAGGTGGTAAGGCTGCCCAAACCTCCTCCAGAAGACCCTGGTCGGCGAGGTTCCAATCCCACAGGAAGAAGTCGAGACCCAACTCCTTAAGGAAGGGTTTGGCCTCGGCCAACTCTGCTGCTGGTAACACCAACCCTCGAGGATGCATCGACATACTTGAAAATCTGTTGTACTAAGTCACACGTACTTACTGTGAGCCGAAGGCTCGGTCCTTCCCAAGCTCTCACAGTCTAGCTTCCACTCTCAGAAGACGAATCTAGTCTTCCAGAAGACAGCTACTCCGTCTTCCGGGATTCTAACAGTGCTTCCTAAATAGCTCTCGTCTTCCGAGCTATATCTAAACAAACCTAGCTAAGCAAGACCTCGCATGGATTCCTAAGAAGACAACCCACCTTGCATTACATCTTACTTCCTAACAGAAGATACAAGATTTGCGAGAAGTAGAGTGCATAACAGGTTCAGAAGATGGTTGCGGGCTCCTGTGATGACAGTGTCCTTTGAGAAGACTCCAGGGACAGCTTCCGATTCAATGTCTTTCTCGGAAGATCTCCCGAAGCCAGGCTTCCCTTCAATGGTCTCGCCTGTCTTCTGCTTCCTACGCGCAATCTATCCTCACAACGGACTCAAGACATTTGCACTCTGTTCTTCTGACTTCTCACCTCTCATACACACTCAGAAGAAGCTTATTGCATGATGAGAAGACATGACCCTCGACCATTCTCTCCAGATTCTGCCAGCAAGACTTCTCACAACTTTCTTCTAAGTTCGGGAAGAAGAAGGAATAGGCTACTATGGGTCGGACCAAAGAGACCATAACGCTGATCCTCACGTCTTCTCACGCATTCTGCCAGCCTTTCCAGTCTTCTAGTCACTCTAGGAAGATGTAGATTTGAGAAGCTTGGAAGACCGGGAGGCACATGCCTAGTTCCTGACTTCCAACTTCTCGAATTAACAAACAACTCAGGATTTGTACCAAGCCTCTCTTAACACCAAGGCAAGCAAATCCACTCTTGATACGAACTGTATACAGTCGGCTTCCGAAGCGTCTTCCGAAGATGTTCCAATCTTCCGAAGCGCCTTCTGTTCACGGTTTCGGGGGTAGAGGGATGGTAGGATAGGGAAATTGATAGCTGAGATCTCTAATTTGAGGACGATGGGTGAGGAAGCTCGAATTGCACTCGGGAAGAAACAAGAAGATGGCTGTCAAAAATTGGGCAGCGCTTCCGCACCCAATGTCTTAGAAGGAAAAACGTGAGGAGGGAATTGATCGATCGGGTTGCTTGCAAACAATTGGGAAAGCGCGGGGGTTATCAAACAAAGGGCGAGAAGCAGTGGGAAGGAAAGAGAACATGGGAAGAACCTCTACAGTCTTTTGTCTTCTTCCCGGTCTTTCTCCAGTCTTCTGCGCACTTACGATTCGACCCCAGCTCCAATGCGATCCCACCGAGCTGCTTCCTCATTCAAGGCTCCTTACTATACCGTAATTGATCAAGCCTTCCACCTTCGATTCCACTCAGCCGTCCTCCAATGTCAGCTTCCGAGAGTTCACAGAAAACTCCTTCAGCTCGATACGCTTATGCTCTTAGTAATTCGACCTTGCCTCCCTTCTGGCTTCGAATCGAACATGACTTCACTCAATTTCACCCCGCTGCTTCTTCACTCAAGACTCACCTCGAATCAATCCTCTAACCAAAACATGCTTTTGCTGCGGGAAGCTGAAATGTGCTAATGTGCTTCTTGCGCATCTTCCCCGCAGTTTAGGAGTTTCGACCCTCCAGACCTACCTAACCTACTCAGTGCTACCTAGTAGGTGCACCTACTCCTTACGTGGTGAAGCTTCCGCGGTTGCCGTCTTCCGGAAGATACGTGTCTTCCGTCTTCGGAAGACACATCCGAGAAGACACTTCCCAGAAGACGGTCGTCTTTCGAAGAAGTCAACTTCTTATTACAAAAAGCTCGTAAGATCATCTTCTTTCTAAGGAAGCCGTAATCTTAAGTAACAACGCTTCTTCAGTTATACAAACAAGTTATTATTCTTAAAAATTTCAAAAATTCGTGAATCCTGTAATTTGTGAGCACCACATGTAGATAGAGATAATGGACAGGTTAGATCAGGGAACGATATCATCGTGTAGTCCTGTTGCTAAGCTAGTGTGCCGAGGAGTAGGAGCAGGAAGTAGAGAGAGTGAGCTTCCCAACACTAATGTGTCTTCTTCTCGGGGAACGGATTTTGGATTTGAGTGCAGAAGCTTTGTATGTGTCTTCTGGGCAGTGGATTTTCTTGAAATCACACCCAATTGTGCATGGGAAGCATTCTTCTTGAGTGGCGGTGATTGTTAGAAGTTGTGTAGAGTCGAAGCTTGTCTCATCCAGTGGAGCACTTAGGATCCACGTACGGACGGTCCTATGGGTAAGCGATCTCAGAAGATGGAGTAGTCGAAGCAACGACAAAAGAAGAAAGAAGCCTTCTTTCCTTAGCAGAAGACGACATCCTCAAGTAGAAGACTGTGTAATTGTAAACGAATTTGTTGTCTTCCTCCCCAAATTACTATTAGCAGGGATGGCTTGTTAGTCAGGATCCGGACTAGGAGCCTGTCGGAGTCTTAATTTCTCATTCTTATCTTGTTTTCTCTTGTTTGGATTTTCTCTTCTTCCTCATCTTCTCTCATCTTCCCATCTTCTTATATTCTTCTAGTGAGCTTCCGAGACTTCTATTGAGCTTCCGTGAAAGTGAATGTCGTTGTAGTGCTGCAAGAAGACCGTTCTGTAGGCAGAAGCCTGGGAAGGCTACAGGGGCATACACCCTGTGACTGATCTAACCCGTTGGGACTTGGAAGAGCAATGTGCGAAAGACGTTGCTAGTTCGACTTCTACGAAGCAGGAGCAGTCTTCTGGAGGTGTGAGAAGCCGAGTTGAACCTCCAGAAGCCGAGAATTGCTTCGGGAAGACTGTGTTGAGAAGACAGGAAGAAGTGACCTAGAAGCAAGACACGTCTTCCCGAGCTTCCTTGTAGATATTTGTGTGATATTTTAGGTGGTAGTTGTTTGTTTAGGTCCAGTGCACCTCTTGAAGGGTCTAGAAGCCGTGTGGTTTTGTGAGAAGACGGGATTTCTAGGTAAAACCCGTGTGTTTGTGTGTTTGAACAGATCTTAGAACTTAGAGCAACGATACTTGTGCAAATCCTCTATGAGAACGATATCTTGTATACTAAATGGGCAAAAGGAGCAATCCTGCGTCACTACAGAACTTTCTCTTTTCGTCAAACGATCTTCAGATGTCGATAAGGTCTTCTTCCTTGACTTCGTTGGTCCAAGAAACCTTCAGATCCAACTCTCGACAGCCAAGATATCGCCAATGTTTGGTCGCATGTGACCGCACTCTCTGAAATTCCTCTCTACGGCTTAACATCACCTACACCGTCCAAACGGATCGCTTGATCTGATATTTGTCTTCTCTGGTAAGTAGATCTTGCTAACCTGAACCCAACGAGACTCCAAACAAACCGTTTGAAGTTCTTCTCACAAAATCACGCAACAAATTTGATCGCAGGATGCAAAAAACTGACGTAAATCGACTCCTTACTGCTCAAACTCGCCCACCACACCCAAACCAACAATCCAATCCACATACCGTCTTCTCTTGTACGTCGGTGAAGACTCTCTGATCGCGTAGGCACCAAGAATAAAGAGCTTGGCTCATCGATCACGAAGAACAATCCAATCTCAGATCGCGTGCAACAAAAAATTGACGTAAGCGCTTCTCCAAGCTTCTTCCTACAAGTCAATTTCCTTCACATCTCCCAAATCATCCAATGAAACTTCGTATCGTCTTCAATTTCATGAAGAACTCGGTATTCTGATCTCGATGGATCCAAGGACAACAAGTTTGGACTCCAAAACGGTCCAACTCTCCTTCATAGGTCACTGAAGCACTCGAAAAGCCTTCCTTGTGTCTCAATTTTCCCTAGAACACACTCCGATCCACCTCTTCATGAACCGTCTTAACCAACGCATAGCCTGCACAAATATGACCCAATGACACCTTGCGCGCATGCATTGGACTTCTCAATTCTCCAAACCGTCTATCGACAGATCGTAGAAACAAGCTAACTCCTTAAGCTGCCCCTTTACGTCAGTCGCTGTACATGAAAGTTTTCTCAGATAATGAGCAAGCATGTCCCTTGCATCTTTAGTATAGCACCAAGAGCCACAAAAACCCAGTAAGCTAGGGCTTAGCTTGATTTTCTCTCCTTTTGAATCTCGTAACTTCACCACTAGACGTCCAAATGAAGTAGACGAAGTGCCCATGGAAAGCTGACAATGAGCTCTAGTCATTGATGTAATGGAAGTGAAGTTCCGAAGTTGTGTAAAAAGCCCGTAAGCTAGGATCTAGCTTGTTTTTTCCATCTTTCGCGTCTTGTAACTTCACCATTAGGCATCTAAATGAAGTAGATGAAGTGCTTATGGAAAGCTGACAACGAGCTCTACCCGTTGATGTAATGAAAGTGAAGATCCCAAGTTGTGTAAAAAGACTCAATTTTTGTTTATGAGCGTCTTTGGAGCGATAATGATAAGTATCGAAAATAGATTTTCAGATAGGAGTTGATCCACGACACGACAATGTCATTATCTCAATGATTATCTTCATAGTATCGCATGTGTTGTGGAACTTTAGATCAATTTCAGTACCATGAGCTCACTTGTCTAAATTAGTGGAGTTGTTGAAGGAGAAGATGTTGTCGCGACCCTCAGTCTGAAGGTTGACGAACAATAGAATCCTAGTGGACTTGCGCTAGGTTGTGAACGCTAAGAGTAGGACTTAACGGCTTGACCAAGAAGTCAGGATCAGATGAACTCTAAGTGGTTCTCTGAACCAAAGTTGGAACATTGGGTTAGGACCTAAGGACATATCTTAAGACAACCCCATACGAACGCTGATCTAAGAGGGCAAGTCTAGAAACGGATCAAAACATAGATCTGAGACGTGGGTTCGAGACACAGACGGACCATGGTTCGGACACTGGTCCGGACCACAGGGCTCGAGTCTCACAGATTTCTGAAAAACGGCTAAGTGTTGGAGCTCCAATGACGCGTTAGGTCGTGGACAAAGCTCCACGTAAGACCTCGAGATGAATAAGGTATCATTGGAAAGATCTCGACGAGTGCTTTCCAATGATATGTAGAACTCCTCGAACTGACCTCCGAGCTGAGAATTATGGTCGATCCCGTGATTGGGTTGTGGTATAATTTTCAGAGACCAAAGAAGAGAGCGGGCCCGCGGATCCCCCGAAGTATATATGAAGAGGGCTCAATGTCTAGGTGAGCCAGGACGTGTCACCCGACCCCAAAGTTCGACAAGCAGACTCTAGAGACATGAGGTGATGGCTGGATCGGTTCCAAGACACGTTCCGATCCAGACATGAACGTCTAGACTTAGAAACGATGTAAGGACTGGAGCAAGACTAGGCAAGGAATTGACGGGTTAGACCACCGTTCAAGAGCCTAGACCCAGACGGACATCACGGGCGGTTGGACCGCTAGGTGTGTTGGAGGTACCGTTTAGGACCTTGGATTTTATGAGAAGTCCATCCCAAGTCATCTTGTGACTTGCTCATCTTTGGGACCAACCTAAGCGGATCTAGGTCGGGACTTAGGGAAGGCTGAGCTTGATGATTAGGAAGACGTTCCTACTCCGGTCCGGACCAAACAGAGTTAAGGTAAGTGATGCATGAACGCTAACGTGTGATTGTGATTTGCAGGTTAGCGTTGTGAGTTTCGTGACCTACTGAGCAAGAGCTTCCGCTAATGCAAAAAGGCGGTAGGTGCACGAAAGATGCGGATGAAGATATTCCAGTCGTCGTTTGCACTGTATTCAAGCAGATGATTTACGGTGCCAAAGAAAAATGAGTTCGCTGCGATTCATCCAAGACATGCAATCGGTGAACGTAATAATAATAAAAGTGTTGAGATAAGATCGATTGTGGATGAGTTTGCTTGAGGCATTTGCAAGAAGAGCGATTTACTCAATGAGAGATATTTACTCAAGTTGTGATCAGTTGCAACTAGCAGAGGAGAGCAGAAGCTTCATGACGATGAGGACAACTTTGGAGTTAATTAGGATGTGTATCTTATCACAGAGAATTACCAACTCGATAGCACACATGATGAACGAGATGAATAGAGTTCTAAGAGACTTCATTCTTGAGAAGACGAGGCCGTTCTTGGATGACATTCTCATCAAAAGATATATGGAGGATGAGAAGGATGAAGCATTAGATCAGAGAGGATGTCAGCGATACGTCATCGATCACATCACAGATTGTGAGAAGATCTTATCTCGACTTGAGGAAGTTCATTTCATGTTGTCCGTGTGACATGTTCATTTGAGACTACAGAAGTTCTAATCATTCATCATTTATGTGAATCGTTTGGTCGGAAGCCAGACCCAAGCAAAGTGGATGCAATTGAGAAGATGAAGGAGGTTTGCAACTCCTTGACAGAAGTACGAAGATTCTTGGGTGCATGTGTATTCTATCACATTTAGATTCCGCATTATGCACATGTTGCGCAAGTCACAAATTCAAATGGAAGGAAGAGCATACCGAAGCAATATGGAAGCTGAAGTTCTTATTGTCATCTCCTCTAGTTTTAAGAGGATTGACTAGAAGGGTCAATCCTCTCAAAAGGTGTGGTGGTTCTTATAGTATATACAAGTCCAGTTGCAATTGGATGGGCAGTAGGACATGATGAAGAGGATAGATACAAATTTAGAGTTAAGTTTGGAGTGAAAGAGTTAAGTCTTTGGGTTGGATATCGAGGGATTTGGGTCATTTTTACAAAGCTGAAGGAGCGGTATTGGTGGAAGAACATGTACATGGATGTCGTATCTTTTGTGGAGTCTTGTTTGACATGTTAGATGTATTCGAACATCCGACATCGAGATAAATTACACGCAATTTACTCGTTGGCAATCCACTTCAAGTAAGGTGACTATGTTGGTTGGATTGTGGCAGATGAGGTATATGGTACTTGCTCCAGAAGATCTTTCAAATCAGGTTGAGGGTAGGACGCTTCGGACAAAGACAACGGAAGACGTATATGAAAAGATCTCTTGGAAGAGATTGTTTGTCAATATGGATGTGTGAGGAAGATCATTGCAGATCGAGGAGAGCTAGATGTACGTGAGGCTCATGAGTTCTTGCAAGGTATGGGGTGAAGTTGTCATTGACAATTGTCTACAACCTCGAAGGCAATGCTAAGAGCAAACGTAGTCATGAAGGCTTTGATGAAGGCTTGCAACGGAAGGACGCGTGAGTGACCTCGACCTCGATCTTATTAAGAAATGAGATCCGTCATCTTCGAGCGAAGTTGTATATAAGCGTTGTGTTGTTCGTTCTTGGGACCTCTATGTGTTTGTTATTTTGACTTTCTATTTTCTAGAGTTTACTGAGCCATTGTATATTTGTCTTCTTCAGAGTTTCATCTATGAAGTTCCGTAGTTTGTTGTGATAGGAGTGAGACTGAACCTTCTACATATCCATCATCCCAGGTCTGCAACATCCTCCCCAACAACCGTATCCATCTTCATCCCCGTTCATGATTGTTGATCTTCTCTTCCAAGTTCCAACATAAAATAATATCTCCACCTCGGACCTTCAAGTCGAGTTCACCATCGGTATCGTATCAGTTTTTTGCGTGAAGGTGTCGAGGAAAATGCAGGGTTCATGATTGTGGAGATATCGTGTGTTGAACAGAGACAAGAAAGAGAAAAACAACCACGAGAACAAACTTCACAAGATATACCAATTTTCACTTTATGTACACTCTCTTTCTTTCTCTCTAAGAAACAGAACTGAGAAACGAACTTGAATGATCTATAATCTGCACCAACCTCCTAAAACAAAGATTTGGATCTCAACTCTAACGAATCCAAAAAGGACAAAAATCGTAGCAAGAGAATCGAAGAAGACCTATCTGAGAACTTTATTCTTTTGCCAAACGTTCTTTAGATGTCAATAGGGTCTTCCTTCTTGACTCTGTTGGCTCCAACAACTTTCAGATCAGACTCTCTACATCCGGGATATCTCCAATTTTTGGTTGCAGGTGACCGATCCTCCAGAACTCCTCCTTGCGGCTTAAAACCACGTACATCTGCAAAACGGACCGCCTGATCTAAGATCCATCTTCTCCGGTAGATAGATTTGACTACCTTGAACTCAATGAAACATCAAAAGCCGTTTGGAGTTCCCTTTGTGAAAAATTTGGTCCTAAGAAGCAAAAAATTGACGTAAATCATTCCCTTACGGCTCAACTTCACTCACCACGTACAACACAACAGTCTGATTTCTCCTATGCGAAGATAAGGACTCATTGATCACGTGTGCATCAAGAACGAAGAGCTTGGTTCATCGATCGTGAAAAACAACCCAACTTCAGATCGCAGGTGAACACAAATCTGATGTAAGCGTCTCCTTGTGAGTTAATTTTCATCACATATCTCAAATCGCCAGATGAAACTTCATATCATCTGTAATTTCTTGAAGAACTCGGTGCTCTGATCTCTCGGTGGATCCAAGGATAGCAAGTTTGGATTCCAGAACGGTTCGAACAGTCCAACTCTCCTTCGCATGTCACTGAAGTACTTCCAGTCTCCTTCTTTACGTCCCAATTTCTCCTAGAACACATCTCACGATCTATCTCTTCACGAATAGTCTTAACCAACGCGTAGCCTACATAGATCTGATCTCAATGACACCTTGGTGCATGCATTGGACCTCTCATACCGTTCGTCGACTTGTCGTAGATACAAGCTAACCCCTTAAGCTGCCCCCTTATTTCTGTTTACAATACGTGAGTTTTGCTCAGATTAAAGCCAAGTAGCTCCTTGCACCTTTAGTATAGCGTCGAGAACCACAAATATCCAGTCAACATCGGTAAGCTATGACTTAACTTGATTTCTCCATCTTTCTACTATTTGGTGCAATGAAAGTCGAGATCCGAAATAGATAAAAAATGTCGTTACTTCTCTCCATGAGCATATTTGGAACAAAAATATAAAACTCCAAAATATGATTTTCAAGTAAGAGCCAGTCCATGACGCAACAACGTGCTCATTAAAACGGTGATAGGACATCCATGAAGTTCATGTATGTCCTAGTCTACTTTCCACAAACTTTCTTCTATGGATGTACAATCTTAATAAAGCATGAAATTTTCTGTCATCTTCATTTAGTCGCGTATGGCCCATATTTGGACTTAGAAGTCATAAATTCAGTTGAATTTCTTACAACTTTTTGTACGAACATGTAAAAGTTTCGATAGTCGTTTATTTTTTGCTTATAAAAAAATGCCACCATCAACATGTTACGTCCATTTAATCCTCACTTTAAAATTTCAGCTGAAGATGAGATTTTGAATTTCTCTAGTTGTCAAAATTCACTCTTTTTTGCGTTAATATGGAAAATGAATTCTGTGAATACTGGAAATGGACACAGAGTTCTTGTTTGCATTAGCAATTATCGGTTTGTTATTAGCGGTATCTAAGTTTATTCAAGGTGTAGTTGGACAACTCGGCAGCTGAAGAGAACGAGAGATTGAAAAAGCAGAACGATAATGTCTATGCTGGAATTCTGACTGGAGATATAGAAGGAGAAACTACTACAAATAATAGCTATTCTCCTTCTTCTATATCAAGCAACGTGGTTGACATTTGAGAGTGACGACATGTGATGCGTTGCAAGTGTCAAATTGGAGGATAGTGTGTGTCTCTCAGCTGAAGTCAAGTAACTTGGATAGAGATACAGATGGATGTCTTGATAATGTTTACGAAAGACAAGACGATTCGCAAGATCACGAAGAAGAACTGCACAGTGATTAACACGGCGAAGAAGATGAAGCCACAAAAGATGAAACATGTAGACCTGGAGGTGATAACGAACCAGACCTTTCGAATACCGATGGTGACAAAAACGTGCATGACAAAGATATCACCTCTCTAGCAGTGCTCCAAGTACCATCTCCGCAGATATCAGTTTATGATCATTCGTTGGATGCTGCTTCACAAGCTCTTGGAACCTACTGAGACACGCGACTTACCACACGGTTTCGAATTTGGCTGCTCGTTTCTATAAATCACATAAGTTGTTCATCGGCACCAAAGCAGAGAAACAAGTTCTTCACAAGTACAAATACATTAAAGTCCATGAATTGTAAAATAGATGTATACTGAATTTCTTGTCGTTAGCAGAAGATGACAATTGTCATCTTCTGACATGTCATAATCAACATGTCTTCTGTAATCTTCAACATGTCATAATCTTTGATGAAGACTATTGTTTAAGCGAAACTAGACATAATACTCTAGATAGACCAGATACAAATAATGATAAATTTTGTCATATATGAATGATACGTTGAAATTAAATGTTTTTCCACATAACATATATTCTGATATATAGAGAGTTGAAAATAGAGACTTTGATCTTATTCTTCATGTATTTCAGACTTTCGAGTCTCAGATCGCGCAGAGTACATCGTCCCAAGAATTACTCTTCCAAAATACCATGAGGTTCATAAACAATATATTGAGAGTTATCAATTCTTAGAGAAGGATGAACAAGAGAAGATCCAGAATTTTATGTCTGGTCCAATAATCTCCTTTACTCTCTTCTTCTTCATATTCTTCGACTTGTAATTCAAGAAGACTCAAATATATTTGTATTTCGCATGCAGGTATCTTATACTTGGCTAAGTGATAATAAACTATTTAGTATCGAGTTTTCATATGCTGTCACCAACGTTGATAATATGGATTCGCTCATATTTACAAGCACTACATTTAATGTAAATAGATTTTAACGTGAATTTTTAATTTAAATTTCTTGATATATATTACTGAATAATTATTTTTTGTACATAAATTTCAATTTCTCTGAGAGTTCAAAATATCACACGTCCAAGAATACATGTAAAACGTAACGCACATTGACATAATTAGGTGTAAATTTGGTCTTTGTTGATTTTCATTTTGTGCCACTTTATCTATGCATTTGAATATCTAACTGCGGATTTTGCAAGACGGAAACAAAGTGGAAGTATTATCGTTTTCTTCCTTAACTTTATGTGCATTTGCAGTATTTACTACAGCGCCCCTTACTTTCACTGCCATACTAAATAGTAACGATGTCGTGCGCATACACATCGCTACACAACATACATCGCTGTCAGAGATACACCGCACATACACATAACACATGGACGATGTCATACACATACACAAGTGTACCACAATAATCTGAATAGAGAAATTACCATCTCCAACACCACAACAAGGATTACTCACAAATGGTCAAGCCAAACCCACTCTAAGCACGAAGAGAATCCGAGTTACACTCAACTAGACTATCCACCATAGCCTGGAGCTTGAAGGCTCAACTCAAAGAACTAAGGCCTCCAAGCCCTACTTGCGAAGTTTACCCCTAGTGGGCTCTCCCATCAAATCGCCCTAACGGCACTAACGGCCTGACCGAGATGCGCCACTTCGCACTCGGTCAACCTAGCCGAGGTGCCCAAACTGACGTGACAGCTGTCGTGCACATACACATCGCTACACAACATACATCGCTGTCAGAGATACACCACACATACACATAACACATGGACGATGTCATACACATACACAAGTGTACCACAATCGCCCCCCTAACTGGCGGTTAGGTCCCTCTAACTCCAGATAGCTCCATATCCCAACTACGTGATACACACCTTCATGGGTGCAAGGATCAGGAGGCCGGGTGCTACATCGTCCCATCGTTAGTCGCCTGTCTGCAATCCATACCACGCACAGATCTAATCGACTATCTCCGCTATATACATCGAGGACAAACCCACCGTCCAGTAGGAACTACACTGAGAGGTGGAGTCAAACATGACATGTGTCAACCTCTCGAACAACCATCACACACCAACATACGGGCTGCTCCGCCAGCAGACCCACACAACATACACCTCAAGCCCGCGCGTACAACTGCTAAGCTTGGGTCAACGGTATCATCAATGTTGGGAAGATGACATGGTGCGCAATTACGCACATGGTCCTTCCACACAACACCATCACGGCCCTCTAACATGAGTACTCCATAAGGTAACACCTCACGCACTCGTAAAATAGTGCGCCCTACGGTCACATCCAACGTCGTCGGTGCAGTCTGCTGTAGATAGATATAATCGCCAGGATGAAACTTGCGAATCAACGGTCGATAACCTCCTCCTCGGATAGTCGCATATCGCAACGTGTCTCTATGCTGAGCAATCGCTATATTCTCAAAAGCCATAGGCATAACTCTCCGAAATGTCTCTGCTCGTTGAGAACATGCTCTCACCCACATATCCGGGTCATCAAGGTCCAGCACCTCAACAGAATCACGACGAATGGCCGAAGGTAGATATGGATCTCGGCCATACAATAGAAAATACGGTGAGAAGGAAGCCAAAGACGCTTGTCGGCTGAAACGGTAGCCCATAGCCAACCATGGTAACTGCACATCTCAGTCTCCCAAGTGGCCCTTTTGCAAGCCATACTTGCGCAATCCTCTCTTCACCGTCTGAACTACCCTCTCCGCCAAACCATCCGCCTCAGGATGATCTCGAGATGTAGTCCGATGATCAATCAGCGCTTGATCACACAAGGCCTGAAACTCACCAAGGAACTCTGTACCTTGGTCTGTCAGCACTTCAGCTGGTGCTCCAAAACGACTCAGCACTCGATCTAAGAACGCATACGCTGTCCCTTCACTCGCCTTGTCTGGTAATGCCACCAACTCAATCCACTTGAAGAAGTGCTCCACCATCACCAACACATACCGGTGGTGACGTACGGTCAACGGTAAGGGTCCCGCAAAATCCAAACTCCAACGGTAACCCAACCCCATAATCGGTAAGGGGTGTAACTGTGGAGTAGGAGCATTAAACGATGCTCGTACTCGATCACAAACCACACATCGTGCGACAAACTGTTGCACATCGATGTGCATACCACGCCACCAATACTGTCCTTGGAGTAAGCTATGTGTACGCTTCACTCCAAAATGTCCCAACTCCTCATGGGCATGTCGTACTAACTGTGCCCTCTGGAATGGATGTGGCACTATCCGTACTCTCCCATCACCCCACACTCGAAGTACATGTCGTCCTTCTCGCTGAAATCTCTTCGCTTGTTGAAGGACACGATCTCGCTCCTTGGCACTTATTGTGCCTACTACCACACCAGTACGTAGATACTCCATCACGGTCACATCATCATGGATATCTTGCTGATCTGGAACACCATCTCCACCCTCAGGATCTGGAGACTCATCATCTACTCTCTGACTAGAGAAAGATACGACTTGGCCCTCCATACTAGAGTTCATGGCCAACACACAAAGAAAGGCAGATGCATGCCACCCTGGCACTATCTCCTCATCAACCTCGTCATGCCATCGAGCCCCAGTATGATCCTGCTGACTCGTGCACGGGTTGCGACTCAACCCATCGGCATCTAGGTTTGCAACTCCAGGTCTATGTACTACCTGTAAGTCATACTCCTGTAAGATCAGAGCCCATCGTGCAAGCTTCCCTATAAGCTTATCGGACTCCATCAACCACTTGAGCGGCTGGTGATCAGTGATGAGAGTAAAGAGGTTCCCAAACAGATAACATCGAAAGTGTGCAACAGCCCACACTGCCGCCAAACACTCTCCCTCATACGAACTATACCTCGCCTCCGCTGAATTGTTGGAGCGACTGGCATACGTCACCACGAACTCCTTTTTTTCATCATCATGCTGAGTCAGCACTGCTCCAAGTCCCAACATACTCCAATCGGTGTGCAGTTGGAAAGGACGCCCCCTAACGAGTCTCCTCAAGATAGGAGCAGATGTCAACCTATCCCTGAGCTCTACAAAAGCTCGCTCCTGCTCATCTCCCCATTGCCACTCCTGGTCCACCTTCATCAGCTTGGTCAACGGCTTCGCAATTGCACTAAATCCCTTCACGTACCGACGATAAAAGTTCGCCAAACCAACAAATGTCCGAACTCGACTCACATTTGTGGGACGCGAGATACGTGCAATAGCCTCAACCTTCGTCTGTTGAACACCCAATCCACCTGGATAGATGATGTGGTCCAGATACTCTACCAACTCCTAGAAGAACTTACACTTCCCAGGGTGTAACTTCAACCCATGAGCTCTCAACCGCTCAAACACATCCCGTAAGTGTCTCTCGTGCTCCTCTACTGTAGCACTGTAGACTAAGATGTCGTCAATATAACATCAGACAAAATCCAATCCTACTAGGATTCTGTCCATCACCCTTTGGAACTCAGCAAGGGCGTTCTTCAACCCAAATGGTAAGAACCGCCACTGATACAAACAATCCTTGCCATGAGAGTCAATTCCCCAGAATGATGTCTTGGACTTATCTTCTTCTCTCACTGGCAACTGATGATACCCTGCTCGAAGATCCAAAGTACTGAAGACCTTCACATGCCCCACTGCATCAAAGATCTCCTCAGGTGTCGGCATGGCATACTTATCGGACTTCGTCTGCCGATTGATAGGACGGTAGTCCCCACACATCCGTCTATCCGTATAGTTGCCATACATATCCTTCTTGGCTGGCATAACTGTGGCAGATGCATACTCTCCATGCGACATCTCCACCAACCCAGCCTCCAACAAGTCTTGAGTCCGACTCTGGATCAAGGCTCTCTCCATGTCACTGTACCTGTAAGGACGTCGAAAGATTGGCGTGTCATTAGTCAAGTCGATCCGTATACCAAGTCCCTTCAAGGTACCCAAATCCTTCATACTGAAGGCAAAACAATTCCTGTAGCTCTTCAGGAGTCTTTGGACTCTTCGTCTCTCCTCTCCTATAAGCTTGGGTCCAATCTCTAGCTCCCAAGTATCCTCTGTCACCATGCTAGAGGTAGAAGACGAAGTCGTTGACTGCTATCTTGCAGCCTCCGGAGCAGTTTCCTTCTGCTCACCACCAACAACCTCCACCGCTACTGTGTGTAAAACTTCTGCAGTTCTAGCTGCAAGCTCCACACTCTCTCCTATGACATCCCATGATGTCCAAGGATGACGAACTCCACTTGCCTCGCCCCCAGTCTTTGTCTCCACCGATCCGGTAGGCAAAGAGCTCAAGAGTGCTCGAGTAGTAACACCCGTCGATCGCATCCGACGTTGCTCAACTAATCCAAGGCTAACAATCCATGTCAAGCAATTCAAGTCCATTGCTTGACCCAATACTTGACGACGTGAAGCCTCTGATACCGAAGCTACTACCGTCATACCCGTAGCGAAACCCATCGCTCGCTCTCTGTCATCGGCATTGGGCTCCACCAACTGCCGTAATTGAGCATCCCACACAAGCCCAGGTCCTCCATCTCTGTAAGCATGTGACGCTGGAAAGCTTACCAAAGTGGGTAACGCTACCATGGGCCGTCCCACTAGGTTCACCACTGTCATGGGTGACCTATCGACGACTCTCACCACTTGAGATCGTCGTCCTGCATCCAAGATGTTATCAACTGTGAGATGTGCTGGTCGTCTCACTCCATCGTGTGCTCGCTTAAGCACCTCTCTCGATAACAAGTTCGTCCACCACAACCGTGGACGATGTGCACGAGATCTTACTCTCGCTGCATCCAACAACACTGTTGGTCCAATCCAAGACCACACTTGGTGCACACTCGTCATCATCTGTGTACGAGCATCACCCAACAAAGGAACGTTCTCCAAGATGTACGCTGGAGAATCCATCTGATGCATCTGGAGATGTCGTAAGATCCGTAACATCTCCCAGAACATCTTAGATTGCGGGTCATGTAAACCCTGACCTCTCCCAGCACGCGTGTGACCTTGACATGACCATTCGACTATCACCAAGTGAATGGTGCCCACCAACGTAAGAACCTGCGCCCCCAGCAGCGAAATATCCGACGGTAATGCTTGCTGGTATCCTCTAACAGCTGATATGGGCAACAACTCAGGATATCTCTGCACCAAACGTGCCACATGTAGCAATGAGATGCGTCTTGCAATCTCATCTCTCTCCACATACAAGTATCGCTGTACTTGTATACCTGCTTGCAATATCGCAGCCAAACCTGTGCTGATCTCTCCAAACAGCTCCAGCACACATACACCCTCCTGGATACTGCCACACAATGGGAGTCGTATCCAACGGTGATAAGGTCACAGGGTCAGTAGCAGGAACAACCCTTTGTTCCTCTACTGGTGGTACAAAGGCTTCACTCCAAGCCTACTGCACCAACTGATCAGCATACTGCTGCAACTCTCCACTCGAACTCCAGAATGGAACATCCAAGGCAGATGGTACTAACGTAGACATGCTAGGCATGTCCTCCACCTCCTCAAAGACCGGAGTATCCTCCGCATGGGCATTGCCCTCCAACAACTCACCCGGCCAAGTGATGACCGAACTGAACCCTGCAACGGATGCCATCGTCCCTGGTGTAAGCTCCGTCGTCCCAACTCTCGCACTGAACCGCACTGGTAAGCGGCTCACTCGTCCCTCACCGGACTGCCAACCTGGTCTGTAAGATGCTGTCTCCGCCCAATAGTCGATCACGAACCCCATAGGGTACAACACAGCACCTCCCACCAATACATCATAAGACTCTGCGGCTGTAACGATGACCTTGGCCCTCACCATAGAGCCATCCGTGGGGTGATCTGACCGAACTCTAACCGTCAACATCTCACGTGTCATGTGTAGAGCCGTACCTCCTGATCCCCCTAGAGATGTCTGCAACTGGAATGGACATCTCTCTATCTCGGACTTCTTCAGACCCAAACCAATACACGCCGCCTTTTCCAACATCAACGGTTGGGCTCCAGAGTCTAACAAGACCTTCTGGGGTCGATACACTTTCCCTGAAGGTGCCACCAAACAGAAGATACCACTTCTATTGTCCAACAACACCACACCTGGTGCCAAACTAGCACGGTCAATCGTCGACCTAGCTGGTAACTCATCTAACCTAGCAGCCGCTTGCCAAGTACCACTGGTAGCTGTCCTGATCCTCGACTCCATGGACACGTCTACCGCCTCTCGCTGAACTATTTCAGCACTAGAGGTAACTACATCCTCGCTCTCACTGAGCGTGGCCGCCAACTGGAACACTGGAGCCAAGTTGACTCCCAATGCCCTCATATCCGTGGCTGAGAATAGTGGGGCTCGCAAAACTGTTGTAGCCGCCCCCAATATCAGGTTCGACGTCGCATCCACAAACGTCGAAGATGGACTCACATCACACTCACTCCTGGATGTCGATGTCTCCAACTCTACTGCACCATCGGTAGGTCGTTTAGGAATCATAGATGTGGTCCTCAACGCCTCCGATAACGTGAACCATTGGGGAAGCCTGGCTTGTCTACCAGCCTCCCCGCGTTGTGGATCCAACTCCACTGACGCACCTCGTGGCTCAGAGGCACGTACTGCACCTCTAGTCATTACCGCAGATGCCTCAATCTGCGCCACACCAGCCATGAAGTCAAAGTCACCTCCTTCTCCTCCATAAGACGTGGAAGCCTCTGTTCCACCTGATCTCCGCTGAGCCATAGCCATACTAGCTATCCTCTGCTCCAACTACTCAATCCGAGCAGCCATACCTACTTCTGACGTCGTAGCAGACGGTGGACCGACCGGTCCTCTCCTAGGTGTTGGACCTCTACCTCCAGCTCGACCACCACGGCCTCCCTGAGCTCCTCCGCCTCGTCCACGATCAGCCTTCCCTTGTCGCAACTCGGGATGGAGATCAAAACAACGGTCGCTACTGTGACCAGGTCGTCCGCAATGCTCACATTGCCTAGGTACTGCTTGAGACGTCCCTGACGTCCCTGATGTCTCATAACCTCTCCTCTGTGGACAGTCCCTCTGCTGATGAGGACCATCACACGTCCAGCAAGGACTCGCTTGCTGCTGACTAGAGAAGGACGGCATGGGCTTCTGCCCACCAGATCCTCCAACACTTCCCTGAGATCGTGACTGCTCCGCACGATCCTTAACACCACCACCACCACGCTGTTGCGTAGCCTATGATCCTTGAGAAGAGGTGGTCGCTCCATGTGGTGTCTCCTTGCTGAACCTAGCAACCACCACCCTCTCCTCCACCATGTTGAGCTCAATCCGCTCAGCCAGACTAAAGACAATCGCCAACGTCGGAGCGGTATCTCTAAGGAGAGTAGCATCTCTAACTCTCCTACGCAGCTTCCGGTCTAGTATCCCATACCAGAACTGGACTGCCTGTGCTTCCGTCACCCCTTGGGTAACGCTGATCAACCGCCTCATGCGAGTAAACGCCTCGCGTAGGCTCTCTCCAGTCTTCCGCTGGAACTCCTGCAGACTCCTCAACTTGTTGGTCCGCACACCCTGATAGTTCTTCCTCAAACATTGGAAGATCTGAACCACAGGGTTAAACTCTGGTGGTATCCCACTCACACTACCACCTGCTCCACTACCTGTGGATGCACCGCTGGTAGTAGGTACTCCGCCACTTGCGACTGTACCACTACTACTGGCACCCGAACTCGCAGGTGCTACGCCTCCCGAAACTGCGCCTGTAGTGATAGAAACGTAGTTGGGAGACCAATGTTGTCTCCACAACTCGATCTCAACATTGTAATCTCGCCTGAACTCATGATAATCGTCCATCGGCGGTCCCTCCAAGTGCTGGAACAAACCCTTCCACGCCATGAAGGGTGTAAACAGCTGTGAGTTCCGCATCTGCTGCAGATCGCACCAACTGTCGAACTCCTGGATGAAGTCATCCAGCTCAATGATACCAACTGTACCCGAGTAACGTCGAGGCCCCTTCGTGGCTCCATAGATCTCGTCCATGTCCCACAACAACGGTGTGGCGACACTAGACTCACCACCAGAAAACGCACTGTCTGCGTCCGACTCGTCCTCTGGAACAACCGACGGCAATGGTGTAGGTAGTCGATACCTCACCCCACTCCGTGTATATCCACTGTCCGAGAAGTCCCCACCAGAACCTCCCGAGAACTCCGTGATGAGAGAATCCCGCTAACACACTCCCCAACTGGAATGTTGCAATCTCCGTCACCACCGCAACCACCACTTGCCTAACCCCGTTCCTACTGAGCTCACCTATCCCCTACTAGGACGGTCAAGGTAAGGGCAACCTGTACCTGCCATCACCACAGGCAGCCTCTCACTGTCTGTTGGTCGTCACTCCAACCGCACCATGAGAGAGACAAAGATAGTCTGACTGGTCCGCAACTCCAGCCTCACTATCGACAGCACACTGGAGTGAACTCACTCCAGAAATCAAGCAAACGCGGCGCACAAACAGGAAGCAGAATATGGAGGGGTTCCAACCACAAGAAGTCCAAACGATAACCCTCCACACTCAAACATTCACATAAAGAGAAACCCAACCCCACCCGGACTGACGTCTCCTCGTCGGTGACCACATGCACAATATATGATCACCAACTGTCGTAACTGACACTAGAGGTCACTAACTAGATGTCCACACCTCTAGTAGCTCCAAAAACATCCACGTGGTAGCTCTACTAGCTCACCCCAAGACAACTGCCACCAATTGTCTCTATACACGTCTCTACGGTATAGACAAGCACTACCACAACTATAGCTTACCCCTAATACTATGGGGTCGTCCTACCACTCCTCTAGGAACGTGCGAGAAGGTCTCCTACTACCTTAAACAAGTCCATAAGTACTTGCACGCATCCCTGTAGGACACCAAGAGCTATTGGTCTAGTGGTAAAGCCAAACCTAAGACTACAGAGTTAGGAGTCCAGGTCCAGGAATAGTGTTGGGATGGGTGACCAGTTGGTTTTACCCTTCCCACACAACTGAAGCTTGGATACCTCTCTCACGCACGCCAGCAAGCTGGCTTGCGGCGAGCTCGGGCTCAGGCTCAGCTCCGCTCCACCTCCGCACTCTCGCACTCCGCTCTCACACCTCCGCACTCACGCACCTCTGCTCCTCGAAGCCTCGAAGCCTCTAAACGCCTCCTAACACGCACTCCACACCTCGACACTCCCGCTCACTCTCCGCTCCGCTCCGCTTGCAGTAGAGTAGAACAGGTACAACACACCACAAGAGACTCGGCTTCACCTCGAATTGCAGAAGATTGCACCAAAACAACCTCCACAACAGCGAAAACAGCTTGCGGGTGCACACGGGTAATCCAAAATCTGACGTAAAATAGCAAGAACACCCAAAGCCAACCCGAAAACCACCACAACAGATTCGCAAATGCACCACACACACTTCGCGAATGCACACACACACAAAACAACTCCTAAATTCGAGTTTCCACACGAAATTGAGCCAAAATATGACGTAACTAGCCTTTTTGTGCTTTCGGGTGACACGGCAGGGAACTTCGACATGCCATAACTTCTTCAATCCTTGGCCAAACTCCACGAGACTTAGTGCACTAGAATCATCTCTCCAATGCGCTTCCAAAGAGTCCACTTCGGCCCGACATTGACAAGTATTCCATCTGTCATGCCCAAACGCGCAATCCGGCTCCAACAACACACTTCAAGAACATTCTGCAAAATTTCTGCAGCGCTTCCGCATGACAGAAATCTCCACTCGATCCCAACGACAGCAAATTGATCTGCGACCAGCAATGTAGCATGCGCTCACACACCTCGATCGCAACTCCAACAATCAAGCACGAACGACAACGCCCGAAGATACCAGCGGACGATTTCAGATCAGCGGGTTCCTACTGAACTCCATCTGCACTGCACTCAGTTCTTTGAGTAATCTGAATAGAGAAATTACCATCTCCAACACCAAAACAAGGATTACTCACAAACGGTCAAGCCAAACCCACTCTAAGCACGAAGAGAATCCGGGTTACACTCAACTAGACTATCCACCATAGCCTGGAGCTTGAAGGCTCAACTCAAAGAACTAAGGCCTCCAAGCCCTACCTGCGAAGTTTACCCCTAGTGGGCTCTCCTATCAACTCGCCTTAACGGCACTAATGGCCTTACCGGGATGCGCCACTTCGCACTCGGTCAACCTAGCCGAGGTGCCCAAACTGACGTGACAACGAACTGGATATTTAATTTAGGTGCATTCTCTTTTAGAAAGTTCAAGTAGCACTGTTTAAATAAAAGAGTTTGAAGTTAGATTAAATTTTTAGAATCTAATTAGGAAACATAATGCAAAGTGTTTATTTAGAAAAAAAATTTATCATGAGACACTTCAGAGGTAAACCAGTTTTTTGATCTTGCGAGTCTCCTTGTTAACATTAAATTTTTATGTATTAAGCTCTAGTACCCATTTACTAAAAACATATAAAAAAATTTCTATAATACATACTTTAAACTAAAACTACCTAAAGTTTGTGTATTTTAATGAAACTTAATATTAAATTAAACAGAAATGGATGTACGAATTTTTCATCCCCAAGGAAGTCATGAAAACTTACATTCAATGAGATGTGGATAAGGCAAAATTTATTACTAAGTTAAACTCCAATGTGTCCCTCCTCATGTTTAATGCCAAATTAATTATGGGGGTGCTCTACGTACTCAGAGTTACCGCAACAGAAGCAAATTAAAACCACAGCAACTTGTGTTGTAAATAACGTATTCACGTCTTATATTTGTGTTATGCTTTTCGGTCCATGTCACTGTTTCGTTGGGTTAATTTCGTTCCTTCCCTTGATTAAACTGGAATGGATTTTCCGACTGCATAGCCTCTCTTACCAAGGAACCACACATGTGACAACCCGCGGGTATCCCACACCAGACACTTGTGAATGGCAATACAGCTTTTGAGGTATGATGAACATTCATTCCAGTTCTTGGCAGCAAAGCTGAATCTAAAAGACCAACAGCGAAAATATTATCAACCCACAATGAGTGAGTACCATGATGAAGTTATGCAAGTTCGATGAGGTTAAGAGTTTCAAGCTTTAGCTTTTACTCTTCCTCCTAAATTCGGTGAATAAGTTTTGGATCGTCCTGGTTCATTTCCTCTTTATAGTTTCTGGTATTTCCTTATCAGCTTCTCACATTAAATTTTAATCTGATTTCTTTTTGTAATATTCTGCGAGGAAAAGACTGGTTCACTTAGTTGATAATCTCAAGGAGACAAACTCCATTCCTGCTTCTATCTCAGTCGTAGAAGTGCCTAGGAGTCGTCAAGCAAAGATTTGCTTTGGACAGTTTGTCCGTCCGGTTCTAAAGGCACCCTTATGTATTAATGACAACTTTACATTAAGTGCCCGAGACTTCGTCTTTTCTTTAAAGAATAGACTTGTACCAAAGTTCTTCCCCCGGCAATCTCCATTTTCTTTTCTTGGGGTGTCCTAGTCTCTTGGTTTTAATTACGGTTTGAGAAGACAAGAAAGGTATTAAATACTTGTGCAAACTCCGCACATAAATAATTTCATATAATATCTGTTCGTCACTGGAGTTTAAGATGCGTCTGAGAGTGGTTTTCACCAATTTGTTTTCCATTTAAAAAGTTAGAAATGGTCATATTAATCAGAAAGATGCCTGGGCGTATATATGCCTCGGAGGAATATTCCTCCAATCTAGATCTGTTCCTCGTTAGCTTAGCACAGCAAAAACTTGGAAATATAAAAATATCTGGCAATTGGTATCGGCCCCTGATACTAACAGTACTGCCGAGCTTATCATCAAATTAAGCAGCAGGATCTCCGTCTAAAGGGAAATTTACACTAACTATCGAAGTTTTATAAGTATTATAAGGGCCAGTTTCGATGAAGGATATTTCCGACCGTGGCCTATCGAAGTTGTTATTCTGTAGATTCCAAATGGCATAAGTTGGGACGTTTCGTCTCCATCTGAACCTAGATTTCACAAGACATCATTAATATGTAAGGGCAACAGTTCGTCAGCTTTTTATTACTGTAACAAATTAAGGCCATCACCCCCAATACTATTATTTGTTGTGTCTCTTTCGAAAAGGTTCGAGTCTCCACGAAAAAGTACGCCTACTGAAAACAGACTTACAGTCGATCGACCCAATGGCATGGAGTCATGTACTATACGAGCTTAGACTCCCGGCCAGCCCAAACATAAAATGGAAATGTACTTGCACTGTACTTGCAATCATGGTCAGGTGGAGTCAGCGTTGAGCTGAGTGAGTGAAGGTGACATGAGCTCAACAGGAAGGAGACTGACGCATCAATTTCTGGATCTAAAGCACCGAGTCAACGTTAACATGAAGAGAATATGAGTGGGTTGGCCCACAAAGCTTCCGGCTTCATTGAACAGCGACACCAACTTGCTGACAGCAGGATGGACCTGGAGAGAAAGCTGGCTGAAGTAGTCCAGTGACAAGCTTGCATACGCTTAGCGTTAAGCTTACAGATAGCTAGCAACTGTGCGCTAGCTAGCTATCATATGTACTCAACAAGTTTCTCGGCCCTTTTAATTAAAGACTGCATGCTGCCCCTTGCGAGATATATAGAACGAGGTGTGACCCATGGTCGAGGTTCGCCTCTCTGCGTCATGCTCCTCCATATCTAGAGCGCTAGCTCGAGCTCCAGAGGGAGGTTCTTGCCTGGCAAAAGCATCTGGATATAGCAGTTCCGAGTCGCCCGGGTCTAAGACGCTCCGGTCATAGATCTCATGATATTTACATATGGACATGAGTCGGACTTTTATATGTTGAAAGTACTTTCGTCCTCGTGAGCTGGGGAGCTTCTCGGACTCCAAGGAGGATCAGTCTTTCCCAGTTTGAACCTGTGATTGGGGATATCTTCTTTATCGTTTAAGATCCGGCCGGCTGGACGCGTATCAATTGCTGAAGAGATTTTCAGGAGGTTCGAGGTTCGAGGTCCGAGATTCGTATGCAATTGTCACATATATACAGATCAAGAGATACTTCCACTGGACTGCAGGAGTTGTCAACAGATTCTTCGAATTCATTCATATGCAGTCTTCCATCCATCCATCGATGGTCGATGTCTTTCATTCGTTTCGTACGAATTCTACAGGATTGATCAATTGACCCTCAAGCGGGTCACGACTTCAGGTCTAGGCAGTCGGGACTGGCATTGACAACTTCCTGGGATCGGATATATATATGCTCGAGCTCGTGGAAAACTAGTTCCCTTGTGATAGCCAAATTAAATAGGCACACTACTATGCTATGTGCAAAGGATAGTACTACCTATAAGGACTTAGTTTCTCGGCAGGAGTTGTACTTTAGACGCGCACAGGTCTGCAGTGGAGTGGATGGGACCACCTTTGTACACCTGAAGGAGAAGTGCAACGCAGTGCACCAGCAAGTAACAGGAGAACAGCAAGCACGGTACGGGTCTCGCGTATTACAGACACTAGTTACGAAGGCATATACTGTGAACCACCGGGACACTTGTAAAGGACATTCTCGTTTCCAGGTGAGACTTGCAGTTCGACTTGTTTACAGACAGCCATTACGTTCAACTATGTCACTGCACATTAGAAGACCAGATGTACATGTAGCTAGAATTGCAGAATCTAGCGTGGATCAGTTAAGTTCAGTGTGCTCATGAACAGTTGAGGCTCATAAAAGTATACCTCTTTACAGGATTCACGAAGTGATCTAAGACCAGCGGTCATTTGCCATGCCATTCCAAAGTGAGGAACATACGCTCTTTCGGAAGATAGACCGTCCAGATTTTCTTGTTTGTACTTTAAACTGTATCCTTCGACACAAATATTTGTTTGAATTCCAAGGTCCAGTTGAATTCGTGACAGGCGTGGCCAGTGATCATCGGTTACATTGCAAAGCACGTACAATGCCTGCGTCGCCAACGTTATCGATGGTCACGAGCAGCGAGGAGCTTGTGGAAGTCATGCGAAAGGCGCCTGAGTCTGAATGGAGAAATGCTCAACGATCTAAGTGTGTAAGCTCGAACTTGGATATAATTTCAGCTGCGATAGCACAGCTTAGCTTTCTCAAGCTGGTGGAAAGCACACCAGCTCTTCAAAATGCGGAGGTTCTTGAGCGAGCAGTCGACAGGTGCGCACTGATCACATGCATGTCAAGATCGCTTCTGTGCGATTTTTCTTTTTTAAGCCTCTTTCGCCGTGGGGCTTTCTGCAACCGGAAGCTGCTGCGCATGCCCTTTCACAGATTAAGTGCCCCGACCCCACGCCACACATGTCACGATAATGATCGTGCGTTCTTCCAATTCTGTGTTCCTGAACGCCTGCCTCATTAAATATTGTAGTAAACAGTTGCTTGCTTTTAGTAATGAACTCGTGACCTGATTAGTCGCGAGAGTGCTGCACCCGATCACGATGGGTCCGTAGCTGGATTCCACTCGAAACGTTGTTTCATGATCAGTTCACGTGGACCGTGATCTAGAGTGCTGTATACTCATCATGTATTGGGAGAGAGCTTATCCCACATTCTCCGGCACAGTTCGAGTTGAGTTGACTCAGCTCTAGCCCAGAAAATTATTTGCTTTAGAACGTGGAATTTGATTGTTCAGTTACTTTGGAGATTATTATGTCTCCCTTTCATATTGCCGGCTTGACGGCTTGCCGTATATGAGCAGACTGAATCAAAAGGAAACACTTTTTACCAATTTACTCACGTATCACTGGTAATGAAGTTACCTTCTATATATGGCTACAAGTTCATGATCATATATATAGACAGAATCTGATGCAGAAGCCTGCAGTACAACTGAACCTCCGATCCTGTCGACCGATTTCATGACCTTGCTGCTGGTTGATATTATGCAGATATTTTGAGAACTGGTTGCCTTTGGTTAGCGAGTTCCTCAAAAGCCCTGATTTTAAGAATTCGCTCAACTGCTACTTGCAACCGCCACTAGATTGTGCATGGATTTGGCACTGCCACAAGCTTAATCCGGTGAGTTTCTTCTTCTCGATCGAGACGACGATCGAGCACCTTCAATGGGGTTTTCTTTACTGTTAAATTTAAAATGGTTGCCGGACAGATTGGAATTTGAATGTCCAGACGTTTCTTGTCAGTAACAATAGCTCGTCGACGTCAAGAATTGTGTTGGAAATCATGCCCGAAGAGCTAGCGCTCGAAGTAGCGATGACTCCTACTCGCTAATCCGAGAGTCTGTCGGATTTTTATACAGGTGCAGTATGCTAATGACTGTCAGCACATCTTCCAAAAACTGCTAGATGTAAAATCGCTGCCGGGTAAGGAGCCTCCCGACTCGAAACTCCGGGAGTGGTCAGACAATTTCTCGAGAAAAAAGTGGCAGACGACCTTTCCGGACGAGCCATACGACTTCGTCCAAGAGTTCGAGGACGGGAACAGCCTCGAATTCCAGGAGCTGCTGGAGAAAAAACGCTCAAATCGCATAAACCCAGGACGTTTACGGTATGACCTCGTAGAAGCAGCTGAGAGACAGGCTCCTTTCTTCCATCAGGTCAGCCTAACTGGCAAACGAACGCCTACATAAATATCTGTATGCTTGAATCATGCAGCGTATTTCCTTTAGAACCGATTGGAAACTAGCGAAGGCTTTGAATATTCATGCTTGAAGTTTGAGATAGTAGTAATTATAACGAATGTCGGGTAGGAGGTGCCAAACTCCGGTATAAGAAATTTTCCTGCTAAAGAATCGAACCAGATCTCGTATATCAATTCTACCATGCATGGAGATTTCGCACTTCTTCTCTTTAAAATTCCACTTGGGTGTTTGGAATTCGAATCTCCTTATTACTTGAAGTTACTTGATGTTTAGAATTCATGTAAGGTTTTTTAATATCCTCACTCGAAATTCGTGACCACTGTACTAATCAGTCTAGTCTCGGTAAGCCTCAATTAGGAGCTGAAAGTAGAACTGAACTTCATGTACATCTTTAGAATTCATATAACATTCTTGTATGTTATATGTTATCACTCGAAATTCGTGCTGGAATCAGTCTTGTCTCGGTACTTACGCCTCAGTTAGGAGCTGAAAGTAGAATTCAGTAGGTATAGAGTGATACAGGAAACTCTTGAGAGATTGTAAACATGGATGCATGAACGAGCTTACTCGAGTCACTGAAATGTAAACGCATGTACCCAATGAATATATACCATACCTGCAGGTGAGTTCGAGATGGTTCTGGGACCAGAGATTCTTGGAGACAGCACTTCGGAGGTACAAGGGCTTCCTATATCTGATCAAAAGGAGCCAAGAAAAGCCAGGCCGGAGACCTTTCTTCGTCCCGACATACGACATCGACCTGCTATGGCACAGCCATCAGCTGGCGCCATCGGCCTACTCCAGCGACATGAAGTCATTCCTCGGCAGAGTGCTGGACCATGACGATAAGGATAGCGACAGGAGCGCTGGGCAAAAGCTGAACACGGGCTTCGAGGAGACGTGCGACCTTTGGCTCAAGACCTACGGCAAGGTGTACGAGCAGGCCGGGGCAATGTACAAAGGGCCCGCTCCTCTAGCGGCTCCCCCGATCCCTGTACTGGCGGAAGAGGAGGAGAAGAGGCTGCTGTCCTTCACCAAGAAAGGGCATTGGAATCCTGCCCCTTTCAATACCAACTTAACTATCGAACGCATCACCCTCAAACTCGACGACGTGGATGCCAGGTCCATTATGCAGGTTCGTGAGTTCGAAATGTTCTCAAAACTGTACGCACCTTCTGGACTGACACTAGATACTGAAGAAAGGGCATGTTGCACTAATTGCATATAACAAGTTCTAACGATTTCCAGACACAAGTATTAGTCTTTCTTACCAAGACTAATCATATTAGAGTTGGTAATAAACTTTGAAGTTTGTAAACTAGATGAGTGTAAAGTGAAGAGGGAGGAGGGACTGATACTAAAAGATGGAGAATTCACTGAATCCTAGAGGCCACAGTAGATAAGCAAAGGAAAGCAACAGGCATGTGTAACACAAACTCAGGTGGAACACACTAATCTTCAGAGGCCATGCTCGATCATTATGATCATAAAGACAAGAAGGTTATTCAGTTCCCTAAAATTTGCAGATGATTCAATTATATAATCGTTACACTCGTAAATTCCAACAATGCAAAAGTATCTAAGCATATCTAGTTCTTTTTTAAAAGGTTCAGTCAAATATCAATTCTGAATCATTTATCTTGACTTAAAGCCCAAGGGCAGATCTTGCGCCACTCCACCCGGTCGTATGTACTGGCTGCGTGTTAAAGTGTACTGTTTTTATTATTACTGGGATCCTTGATTACTATTTGTTTTGATCTTTTGATTTGTGTACTCACGAATATGAATGTTCGTAGTTAATACTAACTTTTTACCAATACTAATTGCACTATTAGTAGTGTTAAATATGTAGTTAGTGTTGGTCAGTATCTGAGTGATTCTGAGCATTCTGATGTAGATGTCGGGGTATTATAACTAACTAGTTGGTCTGTTTGTTGTATGTTTTCGAACCTGATGCTGTTGGAAGAATCCAGCTGCATGCTTTTGTTTGATGGGGTTGTTGGTTTCTAAGAACCTTCTGTGAATTGCCAGGACTTGCTCCGAAGAAGCCCTAACTCATAGAATTCGAAGCGGAGTTCAGATTTGGTAATATCTGAGGGGCAAGTGTGGATGATTCGCAGGTTAACTTGGTCATATTGGGCGCAAAGAGCGTTCCCAAGTCGTCTGATCCGACGACCATCAATCAGAGTTACGTCCGTGTGACAGCCCTTGCGAAGTGCCCAATTCTGGATGTCAGAACAGGCATGAAGCAGCTGGAGAAGCAGTACGACGAGGTAGAATGGAACGAGGGATTAAGTCTGGAAGTGGAGTCGGCAACTCAAGGATTACGGCTGCAACTGATGCGCTCGAAATTCCGGCTTCGACGTCCGGAGAAGAAGGCAAGTGGCCGTGGAATGGGTTGTTTCGGTGGGTCGAAGTCGAAGAGGAAAAACGAGCTCGCCGAAGAAGCAGTTCTAGATCCCTTCGGTACTGACGAGGTCATCGGCCAGTTAGACATTTTGTGGTCTGAAATATTGAGGGCGAACTCGAAATCTGGGCTCGCTCTCACCAGATGGTCCCCGGTTTACTACGCACGTTATGGTCCCCAAAGCTCTGCGCCTGTACCCCAACTACACTATAGCGTGTCGATGACCCCTCCTGTGGCTGCGCCCAAGCTCTTCCGCTTCGTGCAATCTCCCGTCACTGATGACAACTGCCAGACTGTTGCTCTGAGGCTCAGAGATGCTCCTGGGACGAGGCCGAAGGTGCCTCAAGCCGGGAGATGGATCACTAAAATCGTCGTGAATCATCTCGGATCAGAGAAGTTCGTTGTGAGAACGAGGTGAGTTCCACCACCTCATGGTCGATCATGCTTTTCGAATCTCAATAACAGCTCTGCGGAAATTGTGTGTGAGATTAAAGAATACGAATTCTAAATCTCATTCGCTAGCTAGATCCAGTCTGACGGCCTTGACTACAGCTCAGGATTCAGCTTCAGAGGCACTAGAATTTGGTCTAACAATCTTAGGCCAGCCTGAGGGTCGGTACGGTTGTGCTATCTTGCGAGGACTAGTACTCATACGAGCGTTGGTTATGATCAAATTCCTGACAGGAGCGAGGAGAAGTTTAAAGTTTCAGGAACAGCCACCCCTGTGCCCAAAGAAAGCCTCGACAACCAGGATTCCGATACGGTGATCCAGGTGCATAACGGAGGATACAAGGAATTCAAGCAAGGTATTCACATCCATATCTAGAACGATTTCTTTCAATGTTCGGCGCCGGCTCGTGCTATATATGTAAGCCTGTTTACATCTTCAAGAAGCGACAGGCCTCTAGAGGCATGGAGAGGTCTTGCAAGTGTACATCTATTAACAGTAGAGCCTTTTATACTGACGAGACTCTTGAGTACTTCGAATTCTTACTTTTCGTACATGGAAATTAACTGTGACTTCGAATCTTGAGTCCAGTTCTTGAGAAGTTCTCGTACTGCATTTTGACAGGGAAGATTCTGGGCTCTGCTCGGCAGCTCATGAAGTCAGACTTTCATGTCCAGAACAAGGATAACGTCCGGCATTGGTCGCTCTTTAACGACGGAGCCATTCTTGCTGTCCATAGACCCACGCCTAACAAGGGAATCAAAGTCAAAATATACGGGGAGTTAGGATTATATCGGGTACGAACGGAGCCAGAATTCTCATTTGCAACGAGCATCGAGCATCTGCGTGCAAAGTAGTAAATAACTGCGAAAGTATTGATGACACAGTTTCCAATGGCGTTGTGCTTTGCTTTGAGTCAATTGATCCAGAGCTTCCTCTGACCCGAACTGGGTAACATCCCTAGGCTAGGGTTCAGTACTTAAGCAGATACACAAGTATGCATGAATTCGAATGGACTGGTAAATCGTTAACACTGATTGAATTGGGTGGATGACTGACTTTCCAGATGAGGTTGATACCTGGAGCGAGATTGCAGTTTGAAGAGCCGAACGACAGGCTCATGACTTCGTCTGTTACCCTGGTCCGCTACACTTCAGACTTCCCGCTCGGGGTAGCTACCGCTCTCATCAACTTGAAAACAGCCGCCATAGCTGTAAGTACTTACTTTCCGTTCTTGCAATTGAATGGTGCCCTTTCCCCAACTTACTCCCTACAGCTCTAAGAGTTTGTAGAACCAATTGCAAACGCGTGAATGATTAATGAAACATCAGAAACTGTCTTCCTGCAGGGTTTTGCGGTTTCTAAGTAAATACCTCTTCGTGTACCTATTGCTCTTCAGGTCATGCCAAGAGAAAGTGTGGTGCTCGTGCTATTAATCAGCGGTGCCATATACAGATCTTACTACGACTTCGATGCTAAGCTCGCAGTCGTCCCGACTATCAGTTGGCGTGTCAGCAACACTACTCTGCCCAAGCTCGGGACATCCACATCGTCGGACGACGGCGCCAGTCTGGGTAAACCTCAAGCATTCGCATCAAGTGGGAAGATCTGCACTGAACTCGTTAGCTGCAGGAGCGGAATACAGGTCTAACGAATTAATACCGAGTACTTAGTAAAAAACCAAAGAAATGTTACATTCTGAATCCTGATTAGATTTCGAACAAAATGCACCTGCATATATATAATGCCATCGATATAACCACGAGGCGAAAGCCTTCCTTTTACTGGTCTGCCATGCATCATCTCGTCGTTAAAAGTTTCAGTACCGGTTTCAGCATACTAAATATCGGCAAGTTGCAATTGGCAAGTTGTGAGATATCTAATCGGCTTTGGAACGTAACGAAATTTAATCACAATCTGCCAGTTACTGCAGAGGCTGAATTCTGCTCTGATTAATCGTGCAGGTTCTGTAGTTCTGCATAACAGGGGACTGTCAAGTCGATGGAGTATGATTTACCCACGAGAAGATAAGCCGAAACTTTTGTACGACCGGTGGCATCTCAACGGCGGGCACGAAATGACCGGCACTTTGTGCGCTGCTGCGGGTTGTTCTGGAGCTACTTGTGGTGGAAACACGTGTGGAGTTGTCAGCGGTTCTGCCTGTGGACCGAGTTATCCTTCCAGCCGGGTTGGTAGCCTTAGCCCTGGAGGTGATTACGGTGCTGACATTGGCGGGTATGAGATCGTGGGCGTTGGCTATAAAGGCCGTGGTTGAGTTCGAACGATCGGCCTTCCCTTTCTGCGAACGTAAGTCCTAAGTACGTCCTGGACATCTACCTTGTAGATATAGCTCGGCTAATATTCCCCATCTACTGATTGTTGCGAAGTTGCATCCAGTGTATGACACTAACCATGACAGTGTTAATTAAGGAATTCATATATCTGTGACTGACTTGACAAAATCACCGAGGGAGATCGAGACAAGATGCTAACATTTCTAGCTGGCTCCCAGGACATGAATTGACTCCTCCAGGTGGAATGTAGAAAGCTCAAGTTGAACCTTCGATTTCATGAGCACTATAACTCCACATTTAAGATCGACTAAACTGTTTATACATATATGGGGGAACGACAGAGCAGGTGCCAACACCCGGGACTGCCACTTAATGTAAGGAGCTAGATTCAACAACCCACGTGTGATATATACGTGTACAGAAGTCCTTCTGAATCACTGCTTTGTACAATCTAGATACTAGTCTTGAAAGTCAGATCGAATTAGTACTTATTAGCTAATCCCCTTGCAACTGCAAGTTGTTAAAACAGTAGCCGGTGTCGACCGACAGCAACTCTTGCATCATGATCAAATCACTCAAGATTTGCCCTACAGAGAATTGAGTTCACCCAACCTTTCATGATCAGACGGAGTATTTCATAGCGCTGAGAATCGTTCGAAGCCTTCGGGGGCCACAAATGCTTATGCTCACGTGCGTAGGAGCAGGATTTCCGTAGTGTTTCAGTAGTGGAAACGGATTAACATTCATCGTGACTGTAAATTGTAAAACCTAAATTATGAGTTTTATCATCCCAATGTCTAACCTCGTGGGAACGGGATCTTTAAACATTGATACGGATCGAGAGAGTGGTGCATTCCCCCATGGATTCACTTCAGAACCGTGAATGAGGCTAGCTGCTATTGTAACATGAATCAAGCAAGTGAGTATCCACACAGAGTCTAGTTTTCCGATGATTCCCGAAGGCCGATCGATTTGCATGGCAGAGTTTAGGGTATGGTTTAGGGTTAAACCCTAATTGATATAGCCATGGTCAGGAACACAAAACCTTAGTGAGACAGCAAGACGGAACATCTGGGGGATGCTTTGACTTAAAATGCTGACTGTGAGTTGGCCATCGATCAGCACCTTCACTTTTCCTAGACAGGAGATTGTCATTACTGTATAATTTTCCGGACTGTTATCAAATGCAAGATTCGGAAAGACAGACATGGCTTGGCATATTCTGCAGAGTCATTAGATTCTAGAAACTGTTAAAGACACTCTGTAGATGATTGGTGTGATGTGCATATGAGAGTCCATAAACGGTCTCTACTACATTGTGCAGTAGTAGAAGCATTTAGTCTTGAATCCTATGTGTACTGTAACACTTCTTTTAGACTCAACAGCTTGATCGGATGCTGGTGGTGGAAATTACGACTCGAAACATGGTTCAAGTTTTTTATCCAGCTCATAAAGCTTGGGGGCTTATTTTACATGATGGTGTTCGCACTCCCTGTTTGACAGCCACAAGAGACAGTACTGTTTGTCCTCTCCACTTGGAAGATGTAGAAACTGCAGGTTCGAAGAATCTTGTCTGCTATGTGTGAGTAGTAACTTAAGGAAAGAAATGACATAGCTAGCTAGGCAGCTTCAATCTGGAAGCTGAGGATGGTCGAAAGAGACGGGAACGATGAAAGGAGCAAAGAAATGCAGAACGGGTCCTCTTTACATTACTTGAGAGATTCGTGGGAGGCCCTTCAGCTTTGACATAAAATTAAACATTTTCCTCATAACCGCTTCAAGGCCTTATTCAAGCATGACATCAGTTGTTACTATCTTGGTCTTCTAAATTCTACTGTGGACTGGCTTTGTGTGTATATGCTGTCGTGTTGTAGTGAACCCGATTATAACCCTCAAACACTTTGGGCTTCGAAGGCCTGAGTCCGGACCTCTAGATCTAGTTATACTTTCAGATAATTAACAGTTTGCCGAGAGAGAACTATCTTAAGTCGACGGTACCTAATATAATAACTTTCACCCCTTCTTAATTCTAGTTCATGATCACTTGTAAGCATGTTCAGGAGTAGTAAGACCTTTTATCCGTATGATCAGGGAGTCCGACTCTGAATAATTTTCAGGGAGTGCTTCGAACATCTTACAGGATATTCCTGTCAAGTGATGGTTTGAGCGACAGTGGGTGGTTCGGCAACTCGAGGACTGATTCCTAGAGTCCAAAGACAATCTGCCAGTGGCGTGACAAACTGTGATCTACTGTACGTGCATGACTCTGCGCAATTCGTCGGACTACTGGAGCTACTCTTTTGAGCTGCTGACACTCGGAACCTCCCTTGCAGATCTGTGGATATATACTGTAGGAAAATATATAATACCCACTTTGAGTCGCTAAAAAGAATTCGAAGCTGTAGCGATCGATGCTTGAAAAGATCATTTTAAGGGAACAAGTGAAACTTTGAACACGGCCGGTAACCAGAGATTAAACAACCTTAAGCTTGAACAAGAGAATTTAAATTGGGGATTATAGTCAAAGGAGATGCTGAACTTGCAACTGGCATACTGATCTTTTCTTTGTCCGCTACATTTAACTGAAGATGTTGTCTCAGAAAACGTATGTGTATGTAACTGCAAATGTATATGAATCGATCTCCTTCAGAAAGTGAAGATATGACAAACAGGCACTTTTCAGCACGAGGAAGTTTACGTTCGAACCTGTAGAGGTAGAGTCTGATCATGATATCACATCAAAATTTATTTCTTCCGTCTCTAGATAATATTAATTAAGCGATCATGAGACAAGTATGAACTTGACTGTGATATCTATCGCTCATGAATGATGGTGGGGAAGTGAGTTCTCAGCCGTACAACGAAAATTCATGCACTAGGAATAGCAAGCTAGTAAACGTACGCGCACAACGAGGTTTTAGATGATTCAGAGATCTGGATTGCACACTGAGGTTTATTAGAGTAATTTACAAGGATGTGTACGTTCCATGCATTCGGTGCTGCGCGTGCTCTTATGATCTCCAGGCTGATATTGACTGTACATGTCCGCGATGTTATATATAACTTTGACATACACGAACAAATATGAGTACTACCTTCCTCGGTTGCTCCTTGCGTTGTTGTTAGAAGTTTCGGTGCTCCCGTTGATACCCCTATAACGAGTCCGACTCTTTAGCATATATATGACAAATGATCCGAAACTTGGAACCATT
This sequence comes from Asterella californica, assembly GCA_036924285.1. Lineage (NCBI taxonomy): Eukaryota > Viridiplantae > Streptophyta > Marchantiopsida > Marchantiales > Aytoniaceae > Asterella > Asterella californica. The sequence goes on along the minus strand of JAYKYS010000003.1, from coordinate 46,880,356 downwards.
CTTTGATAAAATCTTGGAAGACACTTTGAACATCAACTGAACGCCTCAGAACAGAAAGTTACAATGCCTTAAGCTTCAACCGCGACCAGAGCTCGGCACCCAAATGACATTGGGAGTCCTGTACTTGAGAAGCGACGCCAAAAGAACCCGGTTGAGTAGTAGAGTGTGCACAAGGTGGAATTTCTCTCTAAACTGATCAGTGCTTCATTCCTGCGTCATATATACATTCGAGCTCTCGAGCTAGTACCTCGCTGAAACAACATTTTCACGTAAACTCCAGTCATTGACAATTCCATTCAAGTAAGTTTGAGTTGTCATCGACATTCATATATCGTTCCAAAATCCCAAAATCTAGACCATCAGACTGCAGCCAGATGCATGCACATTCATCGAAGAGAGAAAAGTATGTACGCGTACGTATGAAGAGCTTCTTAACTGATGAGTCATCTTTAGAAGGCCAAATAAGGGCAGATACTTGTGGTGATCTCACAAGTTCGGACTGTACATAGCCATAGGGTCGATGCGGTTGATGGACCTACATGATACTCGACAATCTCTACAGTAACCATAATATGAATGTTGCATGGTATAGATGTAACTAAAGCTCAACATCTAGATCAGTTGGTTCAAATAGTTTCAATGCAAGAGTAATCTTGAAGAATCAATGGAGATGCAGAACGGGATCTTCCAGTCTCGACACTTTCGAATTTTAATCCCGGAGCCTCGATCGGCAAAGAAATAGTCTGTGACTCGCACTTTAAATTGTCAAACGTTAACTACTCGACGTTGAAACGGATGCAATCATCCTGTGGTCCACGCTGAGCAATGGGCATCACCACAGCTTGGTGGCTGAACGATGAGGACATGGTGCACAGTCTGTACGTTCCAGGAGGCAAGCCGCTGTCCACACTCTGTGTGAGGACACCATTATCATTGGCTGGACCATCCAGGCCCTTGAAGAAGGCAAAATTTCTGGCGTCAGGGGGCGAGCTGTTCCCGTCGAGTCTCTGGATGACGACATGGGTATGGCCCTTGATCAATCCCTCGTTGTTCAGCTGCTGGGAGAAAGAGTAGTACTGAAGGTTGGGGTCGCTGAAGAAACCAGTTGCTAGATTCTGGATCTTGAGCTTGATGTTGAACTGCTTGTCCGCCTGGATGGTATCGCCAAATCTCGGCCTGAGGATGAGAGTCGTGGTCATCTTGTCAGAGGTCGGGATTTCTCCCAGCTGTATGGAGCTGCAAGTTTGCTGGTTGGCTTGCTGAGTTCCATCTGCAGCCCTGGTCCGGGATGCACTACTGCACACCTGCGCATTGGGACCTCCTGAAGGGGAGTCGTCCTGAAACGCGCCGTTGATCACAGCAGCTACTGACAGGATGAATACAGTCACATTGATTGACGAAAGCCTGCTCTTGCAAGTCATCTTTACTCGTATGCACTTGAAGCGCTTGAAGTCTTAGTCGACTAGTTTAAAGACCAATTGCAAGCTGATGCTTGAAAGACTTGATCAAATACACGACAATTTTTATGTTGAAATCTCGCTGTGGAGTTGATTGGAAATGCTCTATATTTATATAATACGTGAGGCATGCATGAGTAGGCTGTGGATGTTGTCTCACACTTGGGCAGGTATACGAGGAGACGACGCCGGCAATATTCAGGTTTCAACTAGTGATTGTCCAGAAGCAGATAACGGTACACAACGTCTTCAAGTTTCCCCCGAGCAAAGACAAGCGGAGATTCCCTCTAAGTAACGAACCGGATATTTGCCTGACCGGGCTCTTGCTCCGTTACTATTGATTGACTGGAACCGTGACAGGAAAGAGACTGTGCTGGTTGTCCCCAGGTTGGCATATCGAACGTGGTCACCGCCTTCGTCACGTTGGAAGGGTCGATACTAAGGCTGCCGATCTAGTTGTACGTCGGGACTCGGATAGCGGATAGCGATTGCGTGCATGCATTCATCTCTTCCACTGAATAGGCATGCTGGATGAACTCGGGGGAACTTCTGCTCGCTTATTGTTATCGGGAATATATATATCTAAGTAAGTAAAAAATAATTAAAAAATAATTTTTTAATCTATACTTAGAAACACGCACAGAGTAAGAGATAACCCATAAATCTTGAGCTGAGTGTCACGCTTCAAAAAGTACTAACTCGAGGCCACGTTTCAAAAAATATAAGTCTGAGAATCCGTACTCATTAATATATTAATATACACTAAAGTTAATTTAATACTTAACCCTTCTTTTCGAAAAGATTAAGTATTAAATTAAACTCCTGTATATTTGCAGTGAATAATATGCAGTTGCTCCTCAGGATCCAGAATGAATCTCTGGATCCGGAGAGAACTGGTAGCTAGTACCCCAGTGATATCTTAATAATTAATTTCCCAGTTGCTTGAACCAGGACTTTCGTCAATAATATATCACTCAGAGGTTTATGTAGTACGGATCATAGACATGTTGCGGTTTAGCAGATAAACCACGAGTCTGGATCTTCAAAGGTTTATGTAACATGAACAATGTGTGTAGTATTTTAATATTAACGTACCATGTATTATTCTCAATATAGGTTGGTGCCTAGACAGTGATATATATCAGTTTGTCATACGTAAACCGAACCTAAATAGTTGCATATTAATTTCTTGATTGTAAATTGGCCTAACAGTGACATAGTGTCCTTTCCGGATCTAAACCGGGCCTAAGCGTTTAGATCAGTTTCCTGACCCTAGACAGTGGGGTATGGAAGAAAAAAGATCGATTGCTTATCCAATATAAGCCACTAAAATACAAGGACAAAAAAGGCACCATGGTATATGAATGATATTTAATTACCTATATATTTGAGACATTAACCAAATTTATTCTTCTGATTAAGGTTAATAACTCGTATTCATGAATTCTTAGTGAAAACTTCATAAGTTATAATTAATTTAAAATTATAAACTATCCCATGAGAGAAAGAATTTATATATAAATGTAAAATATGAAAGGTATCTCGGGAATTCTCTACGGAGAAAACCAGACTGACTAGGTACCGCACATGAAACCCCGCTTCAAGAGAGATAAAACCGGCTACTGTCCGGTAAGAGAAAATATTTTATTACATCTTTAACAATGATGATGTTACACGTTACATGAATTAGGGTTAGGAGACGTGAGGAAACGTAGGGCGGAAATCAACGTATATTTTTCTTCTATTCGTATAATAGAACTTATCGAAGTTCATTAAACTTCTCGCGGATTGTGCTATAAGATGAAACTGGAACGACATGAAATGGAGTACATGTCACTATCTACAACTTATTCTATTTTAATTTGTTCTAATTTGGATTTCATTTCTCTACAACTGTTCAGCCATGCAGGTATGAAGCTCACTTACTTGTCACCATGTGAATATCCGTACTACGATATGAGTGCTTCACCGATATCTTATCTTATACTACTATCAAGTGACTGTCTGAAGTGCCAGTTGGCGGTTCAGCAACTCAAGGATTGATTCCCATCGACAATCCGGCTTGACAAACTGCCATCTACTGTACTTGATTCACCGCATTGCCGTTCCGTTTCTCCGACTATTGGAGCTACTCTTCTAATTATAAGCTTCTGAAAGTGTGAGAATTCCCTTGCAGATGCGGATATGATAGGGAGTACGATCTCGCTAAAACGAACACCATCCACTTTTGTGAATGGTGATGGTTCCCGGCGGCTTTAATTTATTACCTAACCCTTCCCAACGGAAGGGTTAGGTGATAAAATTGTAAAATTGAAATTAAAATCGTAGAGGAAATGTGATGGTGTTTGGATCAGGCTATGGATATGTAGTTTGGGCAGGGTGTTTCTCAATCTCTCCTTATGGGTTCTTTCTAGATGTCCCCTTCCTACATCTCCAGTCTAGCTATCATTTTCACATTTTAAATTAAGTTCTGATATTTCCTGTGAGCTTGGAATAGAATTTTCACTTAACAATTATATTGTTTTCGGATAATAACAAACGAGGGAAAATTCGCTGAAGCTGAGCTTGCATGCATATTTGTTCTGATCTGAATCGTAAGTTAGAGGTCCCATAAAGGAACGAATATTCATGCTTACTGACGTATCGACAAGAAGGAAGGAAGAGGACAAGCCCCACGCACGAGAGAAGGGCGAAAGTGCAAAACTAAAAGTTGTTACGGATACTAAATTACGATATGTATCTAAGATGAAGTTTTGATCCAAGCCGGAGAGTAAAAAACAAATTAAAATTTTATAAAATTTTGTATTTAGATTTGTCATCACTTGTACAGGGATAAAGGTAAAGGATAGAGACATGGAAAGAAATATTAGAGATTATTTAGATAATCCGTTCTGAAACATTACACGGGCATGAAGAATGTTTCAGAATCTGATGAACTATGTTGCTTTTACAACCACTAAAAATGTGGACAGTGCTTGGAAACACAGTGTGACCTATAAATCTAGATAGAAGAAGGAGGTCAAGAGATCTCCTTTGCATGTTTGGAACGGAGATGGAGAACATTATTATCATACGCAAGGCTCCCCAAAGATAAAATCGTATATCTACCGATCACGAAACAAAATAAAGTTAAAACAAACGTTTGAATGGTGTGGTCAAATATAACCCTCGTCAGCGTGGGGTTTTGACACTTGTTTAGACTGTACTTACTACTTAGCAGATATTCATATCATTTCTAATTTGAATTCCTGTGGACAGTTCATAGGACTCTGTTTAACTGCACCCATATTGACTTGCCTGTAAGAGAGACAAAACTCTGCAGTGCATGTGATATGCTCAAATTTTGTGTTATCTTACTCAAAGTCGTTATTTTTAGTTCTAGTTTTAGCCTTGACACTTTTCGTTTGCGCGACCGAACGTCTCTCAAGAAACACACTAATGTTACTGAATGGTTAATTTAGTGTTTATTGAGAAATTAGACTCTCCTCAAAACAAAATAGCTTGATACGGTAAACTTTATTAGCTTTCCTTTGGCGAGTACAGAGGGCGAGAATTCCTAAGATCCATATTAGATCTAACCGACTATCCCTGTCTTCGCGGATCATAGGACTGTCCATTGAGTCCACTACAGAGAGACTCGGACTAGAAGCTTTGTTAACAGTTTGTAACGCATGCAACTCCAGCCGTACTCGTAAGGAATTGAATTCACTACTTTTCTCTTAGATGACTGTAGGTTAAACCACTTGGGACAGTGATCTTCTATTATATAAGAGAATTTAGAATTCAAACTTGTTTAGAATTAGGCTGTATAGTATGAATATAAATACAGCAACTAGTTTAGGTCATTTGGGCACATTCTCTTTTGCATGCCTAGCATGCTCTTGTATCAAAATATAAATACCTGGTCTACGGATCTCCTACCTCATTATTATCATTCAGTAGACAAGCTTACACTTACTTGGTCTCTCTCTTACATTGATTCTCTCTGTTTTTTTTCTATATGATATCAGAGCTTCGGGTTGTTATTTTCTCAACACAATAACGTAAGCTTCAGGTAGACCCTAGGCATAGATGAAAGAGCAATCAGGGGACGCCTTGATTATTAAGCACAGAGGACGCTCCTCACTCAGCGATCTTAGCGTTCAACAGAACTTTAGTAGTTCAGTGACACATCTGCGATGACGAACATGTTCAGCACTAAAGACTGGACAAAGTTCGATGAGACGTACTTCACATACTGGAAGCACAAGATGAAGCTCTAGTTAGACAAGGAAGGAGTCTTTGGAATTATCAATGGTAGTGAACCTCGAACAGTTGTCACTCCCGGCAATCCTTTACCTACCACCGGAACAGGAAGCTTTGCGGAGTGAGATCGTCAGAGCAAGAGTGCTCTCACGGCGACAAACCAGTGTTGCGAGAACATTGTTATCGATCACATTATTTCTTACTGCACGGCAACCGACACGTGAAAACATATTGACTTTCAATTTTATCGCGCAAGACAAGATGACCCAGATGCATTTGAAAGAAAAGCTGCGAACCCTCAAGATGAAGACGAACGACACAGTCACATGCACGTGAACACTTTCAAGTCCATCGTCGAGCAGTTGGCATCTGCAAGCGTGCAAGTAGGCGCACAAGAGTAACTGCTTACACTTATGAGCAGCATGCTTGACAGCTATCAAATGTTTCTAGAAATGATGAGATGCAACACCAACTTGACGTTGCAAGACCTCATCTCATTTCTTCTTACCGAAGAAACTTTCCGTCGAAGGATGCAACACGAACTTTCGTGTTGCAGGAAAGAGGTATGCGATCTTAGGCTGATTTCATCCAAGAACGGCAACCGTTCTGGATGAAATCAGCCTAAGAACGACCACCAGATTTCAACATTTAGTGTTTTGGATGCAATTTAACTGGACATCGTGTCCAGAATTGTCCAAATCAAGCCTCAAGCAGCAGTGCTCCGCCCACTCAACCTCAATAGCAAGACAAAAATCAAAATCAAAATCAACGATCCTGCAACCAGAAAAACCACCAACGCAACAACAACAACACTAGGCGAGTACTGATGACCCAGCTCCACAATGAATTTGCACCTCGAATCGTGAACCGTCACTGATACATTGACACCGATGCCATCCACCACATGGTATTCGACCACGACCAATTCTGTAAGTACACTGAACAAGAAAATGCTCTTCAAGACCAGATTCTCTTAGGTGATGACACTACAGTACAAATCAAAGGTCATGACGGCGTTGAAGTTAAACTACTCAACGGCAAAACGTCTTAATTAAGTAGGTCTTGCACGTCTCTACATTACGAAAGAATCTGTTTTCAACTTGAATGTTTAATTCCAAGGGTGGATGGTGCATAATCGATAATGGTGCTTGCTATCTAGAGGATAAAAATAGACATCCAATTATCCCATGTCCGCTAAGCAACGATCTCTACTTATTGGGCTCGTCTATCATTCTCACGCACATCCCACACCTCTCGTAAGCACACCATGCACAGTTGAAGGCAGAGCACTCTCAATCCTTGCTTCCAACAATGTCTCTTGAAATCCACTCTCGGAAAAGACTGGGGTCTCGAAGGTGACCATGATGATCGATCGGTCAACCATGATCGACCACGGTTTATATTACCCTTGCTCTCTCCACGCAGCAAACTCAATTCGCAACTGCTCATCACACACAATCATACACAATCCAAAACCTCTCATTGGTCGTAGACACGGATCATCACATGGCAATCCATGGCAATCCATGATGATTGGCCACAATGATCAATCCTTCTCCAAGAAGGATACCTTTCTACGGGAGTGTCTTCCTCGGTTTGTGCCTGCTGTCGAACAACAGCCGCGTCTCCATGAAGACACGGATCGCCACGAGGACGATCGTTTCCTTAAGTCAAGAGTATGTCCTCCAACCTATGGTCGCCCTCCAACCGGCATGTCTCCCTATGGAGAGGTGACCCCTCCTCCTCTCACGGAGGGACTGAGTCCAGCCTCAGGGCCACATCCTCTCGATCTTTTGAGACGTCTCACGAGATCGGGACACTATCCTCGATCAGGTCAGACAAATCCTTTGGATGATGAGCTCCATCTCGTCCTCCGCGAGAGAGGAGACAGCGCCTATCTCTCCAATGCGCAAGGGGTTGACCTCTCGTGCATGAGAGTACTTCCTGAAGGAAGTACTCTCCATATAAACCTCCTCTTCGAAGGACTTTTCTCTCCAACCGACTCGTCTCTTGCAGGTCCCTCGAGCGGAGATTTTTCTCCTCCTGATTCAACACACGGCATGTCACTTTCAGCATGCCATGCATCTGATTCCGCCTCCGTCCGTCTTGCAACTATATCCTACATAATTGACGAGTCCAGCACACCTATCTCTACTCTCTATAAGTCTATCACTCGTCCGCACTTCACTTATCTCACATTTGTCATTCTCATTACCGACCTCTGGCACAGGTGATCCGTGCCCCTAGGCCATAGCACGCCTCCCTATGAGGAGATGACGCTCCCACCCCCTCGGACGAAGAGGTGCCCTGCCCCTCCTCCTTTCATGGAGGAGCTGGGCCTAGCCTCGGGAGCCATGTCCTCTCGGCTCTTGAGACGTCCCATGAGATCGGGACACTATCTCCGATCTCAGGAGACAAATTCTTCGGGCGGCGAGCTCCATCCCCGTCCTCCACAAAGAGAGGAAGCGGCGGCTCTCTCTTCAATGCATGAGAGGTTGACCTCTCGCGCATGAGAGGGACTATAAGTCCTTCCTCATGAGAGTACTTTCCGAAGGAAGTACGCTCCATATAAGCCCCTTCTTCGAGAGACTTCTCTCTCCAACCGACTATTCTCTTGCAGGTCCCTCGAGCGAAGATTTTTTACAAGATTTTTCTCCTCTTGTTTCAACGTACGGCATGTCACTTTCAGCACGCCATGCATCTGATTATGCCTCCGCCCACGCTGCAACTATATCCTACATAGTCAACGAGTCCAGCACACTTATCTCTACTCTCTTTAGGTCCATCACTCGTCCGCGCTTCGCTTACCTCACATTTGTCACCTCCAATGTCGACCTCTGACACAAACGGCTACCACATCAGTCATTCTCGGCTTGTCCAACTTCATCGCCATCAGTCAGTTCTTGGCTTAAATTTACCCCCACCATTCACGATTTTTTTGCATCCCGTGTTTGCATGACAAGCAAGCACGCACAAAATTCCACGTGCCGCTCCTATCCGCGTCACTGAGATTCTCGAACTTGTCCATTTCGACATCAGTGGTAGCATTTCACCTTGCACATTTTCTGGATATGAGTACTTCATGATCATGATCGATGACTACTCCGCTGTACCGTTGTTCGTCTGCTACACTACAAGACCGACTGCTTCATCATTCACGATTTCACTTGCACCTCATGTTTGCATGGCAAGCAAGCACGCACAAAATTTCCACGTGCCGCTACTACCCGCGTCATTGAGATTCTCGAACTTGTCCATTCTGACATCAGTGGTCGCATTTCATCTTGCACATTTTCTGAATATGAGTACTTCATGACCATGACCGATGACTACTCCCGCTGTATCATTGTTTGTCTGCTACACTACAAGACCGACTGCTTCACAACATTCAAGGAGTTTCACAAATTCGCCGAGCGTCAAACTGGAAAGAAACTCAAGACTCTACACTCCGAATTCGATGGTGAGTTCAGATCTACCCTCTTTGATACATATTGTCAAGAGCATGAGATTCAACGCCAGCTGACCGGCCCTGACACTCCTCAGCAAAACGGAGTAGCTGAGTGTAAAAACTGCACCCTCTTAAACTCTATCCGAGCTATGATGTTTTCAGCAGGTTTAGACAAACAGTTTTGGGGTGAGGTTATTAACTGCGCCACTTATGTTTTGAATCGTTGTCCCACCAAAGCCATCGATCCTGTCGCTACTCCCTTTGAGCTCTAGCATGGCCGCAAGCTCCTTGTTTCACATCTTCAAGTTTTTGGCTGCACAGCTTTTGCTAACATTCATGAGACTTACCGCTCCAAGCTAGATAGTCACTCTCACAATTGCTTCCTTCTTGGTTATAGTAGTCACAGCAAGGCATAACGTCTCCAGCACAAATCTTACGGTCATACTTTTGTTTCTCGTGATGTTATCTTTGTTGAGTCTTCCCTTGCATCGATTTCATCCATTCCTAACCCCACTCTCACTGCTATCACCGAGGATGCAACATAATGATGTGTACTTTTTTCATCACCATCCTCCTCCTTTAGGTCCAACCCCTATCCTTTCAATGGGAGCTACTCTTCCCCCTCTGAGTTCGTTTGTTCCGTCTTTTTTTGTTCCACCTCCCGCCTTCGGTCTTTTCGTTGGTCCTGGCTCCGGACATCCTTCAAGTAGCAGCCTTGGTCCGGGTCTCGTTCCTCCTCTCTCTTTGGCGGGATCTGAAGGAGGAGGAGTTGGCAGAAGTATACATCACACACCAACTCAATCTATGGTTAGCTCATCCACTAGTAGCCCATAATCACATAGTCGATATCTCTTTTCAACTGATTCTACTATGCATTTATCTTCCCCGTCCGCACCAGACATAGTACTGATGTAGAGAATATGAGCACGCTACACCCATACCTACATCGTTCACCACCGCAATCTCCACCACCATACTTAAGAGATACTGAGACTGAAGCATCATCATCATCATAATCGCGATCCAGCTGAAGGTTATAACACTACGACTTTGATCCTAGAGACACGCATAAATAAAAAACGTGTCCTTATGGTGATTCTGATCTCAATGGAGCCCAACTCCTACCAAGAGGCTCTATCATCTCCGGACGTTGCTCGATGATCTGGAGTCATCATCGAAGAGCTCAAGTTCCACGAGGAGAATGGTACGTGGACACTAACAGACTTACCACGCGGACGAAGGTCCATAATCAACAAGTGGACCTTCAAGTTAAAGCTGAATTCAGATGGGTCCATTGTCAAATATAAGATACGATTGGTGGCTCGAGGATTCACTCAAGTGTATGGGCTCGACTATATTGACGCTTTCTTCTCGGTGGTCTGTGTGCAATCAGTGAGAATGATACTATCAATTGCAGCTCAACACAACCTCCACGTCGATCAGATGGATGTGAAGATAGCATTCCTGATTGAGACATTGAACGAAGAGATCTACATGGCTGTCCCAGACGGCATCAACGCCCCAGGAACTAGTAAAGTGTGCAGGCTACTTCGTACACTAATTATATTTAATCATAGATAAGTTCTTACTTTCTCTTGGGTTCAGTAAGTCAGGAGCTGATGATAACGTATACTACATCCACAATAATCAGTTTGTCATCCTAGCACTTTATGTTGATGACACAATCATAGCAAGCAGCAGCGAAGGATTGCTGACATATATCAAAAATAACCTCAGCGTAAGGTTCAAGATGAGTGACATCTGTAATATCCACCATTGCTTGAGTATAGAGATTAACCGAAACCGAGCAGAAGGATGGATCAGGCTCAGTCAAACCCTTATATCTGAACCTAAGCTATTCCAGTTTGGCCTACAGAACTGCCAACGTGTACACCGTTGACCCCAGGAGAAAAGTTCTCAACTGAAGATTGTCCTACTTCTTCTGAAAAGAAGGCGCAATGTGCTTCTTATCCATATCAGAGTGCAACAGGCATCATCAACTGGACCGCCGTTTGCACTCGTCCTGATCTAGCCTTTAGCATTAGTGTATTATCTCAATACATAGCTAACCCAGACTAAAACACATCACCGTCATAAAGCGCACATTTCGCTATAAAAAGATACTTTAGACCAATACTTAGAATACAAACACTCACCTCAACCAATTTCTCTATTTGGCTATACTTATGCTGACTGGGGAGGTCACACCGAATCACGACATTCAACTTCTGGAAATTATCATCTATTCTCAAGGAGTAATCAGTTGGTCTTCGAAGAGATAGAAATCAGTCGCACTGTCAAGTACTGAAGCTGAGTATATGACACTTAGCACATGTTCATCAAAAGCAATATGGCTTCGACAACTCTTAGCTGATATAGGATTAGCTGAGAATGAGGCTAGACTTTGTATTGTGATAATCATAGTACAATAGCACTAGTAGAAACGTCCAAGTTTCATGACAAGACAAAACACATAGATATCATGAACCACTTCATTAAAGATCAAGTTACATCCAAGACAATTGAAATGAAGTATTGTCTTACTCAGGAGATGGTAGCGGATGTCTTAACTAAGGACCTACCGGCTCCTAAGTTGGACTATCTCTTACCAGACTAGGATTAAAAGTTTAGTCTACTACAACTAGTCGCTGAGTGAGAGTGTTTCTTGTATCAAAGTATAAATACCTGGCCTATAGACCTCTTACTTCATTATTATCATTCAGTAGACAAACTTACACATACTTGGTCTTTCTCTTACATCGATTCTCTCTTTCTCTTTTCCTATAAAACTAACATAATCTCTCACGAGTTGAGGTATGCCTATTATTAACAGGGGTCTAGAATCTCCTCTAGTAGTAGGATGTTTGAAACCCGTACAAGACGTACATTTTCGGAGGCCACTCATCCGTACTGGTTCTCCATTACCTTCTCGTGAAGTCAAAATTTTGCTGTAATTATCCCTCTTGAAAATCAGCAACTTCTCCTGTGTCGACCGTGGGTTATATCAGTTTTACTTACCAGGAATGGTATAGCTCTTTAGACCTTAATTCATGTTTATTAAGAAAATGGATATAACATATATATCCAAAGAGACCTTTGCAGTGAGGGAGCGAAAAAAGACAAACACAAAATCCAGACGAAAATCTATGCTCTGTTATTGGTGGCTGCTTAGGCCCAGCCGCACATAGTATATTTCCACCAGTTCTTTTTCTCAGAAGCTAGGTTTGGTAATAAAAATGATGGCACAAATCAGTTTAGGTTTCAATAAACTGGAGTGAGAAATATTCTAAAATTTAGTGAATTCATAGAGGGTTTTCTTCGGTAACTTCTTAAGGTTTTTAAAAAAGGAATTTGTCTTCTATGTTGATACTTGTCATATTATCTGTTGATTTTTCTTGAAGTAAAAATTAAATACAAGAAATCACTTATTTTTAAGAGCTGTTTGTTTTCTATATTGACACGTGTTATATTACTGTTAATTTTTATTAAAATATATCTAAAATACAGAGAATTATTTGTTTAGTCATAACATTTACTTCACGTTTTGTGGAATGAATACCTATGCGTTCCAAGCCGGCAAATCTGCTTTGGATTCCAAAAAAATACTAATAAACTAGTGATAAACTATGTACGACTGGCACTAAGGAAAAATAAAAATAAAGTTGTGATTAGAGGAAATGATTCAAACTGAATCAGCTTAGGATATCACTGCAGATATGCAGAGGAAATCTTATTCAATATTTATAAGAAGGTTTAAAAGAAGAAACTACCAGAAGAAAGTGAAATAAAACTACAAATGCAATCCAAAGACACGTTTCAACTCTAACTTATAGTCCCTATCTCCGAACGATTGATTATCTCTCTCTTGAGTTCGATTTAAGGTGGTGCAGTTTCAAGCTTTCAAAATTGTCTCGTGACACTAAGAATCGAACTCCATTTTCCAGTTTAATCTTTAAAATTCATTATCACTTTAAACGCTTGTTCTGCAAAATCCTACCGTCCTGAACCCCTAATAGTCGTGGTCGTCCTGCTGTACCCCGCATGTACCAAAACCATGATAATTTACCCTTTAACAGTCCGACTCGTTACGATCTGAACGAGGATTGAAATGACTTGGACCAATTCTTCTATAACATCTCTGAAGATCCATCAATGCTGAATGCCTCGGCCTTAAACTGCGACCAGAGCTCCACTGAGCGCTTCATTCCTGTGTCATATATTCGAGCTCGAGCTAGCTAGTACCTCGATGCCAAAACGTTTTCACGTAAACTGCAGCTAGCCATTGCACTTGCACTGCAGTAAGTTTGAGTTGGGATCCATTCCAAGATCTGATCCTCAACCATCGATATCAGACTGCAGACAGAGCCATGAAGACATCATCGAAGACAGCGAGAAGTACTAGTACGTACGTATGAAGAGCTTCTTAATTGATGAGTCATCTTTAGAAGGCCAAACAAGAGGCTCAGCATAAACTTGTTGTGTCTCACAAGTTCGGACTGTACATAGCTAGTATATAGGATCGGTGCATAAGCTAATTAGATAGACCTACTTGCTGTATACTCTACACTCTCTACTATAATAATCATTCGACATGATATCGATGTAACTAAAGCTTCAACACCGGTCTAGATCCAAATAGCTTCAATGCAAGATAAATCTTGAAGAATCAGTCGAGATGCAGAACGGGATCTTCCGATCCAGCGAAAACCGACACTTGCGAATTTAATCAGGACTGGAGCCACATCGGCATGGAAAGAGACTGTGACTCGCACTATACATTGTCAAACTACTCGACGTTGAAACGGATGCAATCATCCTGGGGACCACGCTGAGCAATGGGCATCACCACAGCTTGGTGGCTGAACGATGAGGACATGGTGCACAGTCTGTACGTTCCAGGAGGCAAGCCGCTGTCCACACTCTGTGTGAGGACACCATTATCATTGGCTGGACCATCCAGGCCCTTGAAGAAGGCAAAATTTCTGGCGTCAGGGGGAGAGCTGTTCCCGTCGAGTCTCTGGATGACGACATGGGTATGGCCCTTGATCAATCCCTCGTTGTTCAGCTGCTGGGAGAAAGAGTAGTACTGAAGGTTGGGGTCGCTGAAGAAACCAGTTGCTAGATTCTGGATCTTGAGCTTGATGTTGAACTGCTTGTCCGCCTGGATGGTATCACCAAATCTCGGCTTGAGGATGAGAGTCGTGGTCATCTTGTCAGAGGTCGGGATTTCTCCTAGCTGTATGGAGCTGCAAGTTTGCTGGTTGGCTTGCTGAGTTCCATCTGCAGCCCTGATCCGGGACGCACCACTGCACACCTGCGCATTGGGACCTTCTGAAGGGGAGTCGTCCTGAAACGCTCCGTTGATCACAGCAGCTACTGACAGGATGAATACAGTCACTATGATTAATAGTGAAAGCCTGCTATTGCAAGTCATCTTTATTCGTATGCACTTGAAGCACTTGAAGTCTTAGTCGACTAGTTTAAAGAAGTTCAACACGCGAGCTGAGTGCTTGAAAGACTTGATCGAATACAATACAATTCGTATGTCTGGCTGTGGAGTTGATTGCAAATGCTCTATATTTATATAGTAAGTGAGGCATGCATGAATTGGCTGTGGATATTGTCTCACTCTTAGGCAGGTATACGATGAGACGAAGCCGGCAATATTCAGGTTTCAACTGGTGAGTAACCAGAAGCAGGAATTCGAATCAGGTAACGGTACAGAATACGTTTTCAAGTTCCCCAAGCAAAGACAATTTCGAAGCGAAGATTCCCTTCAAGTAACGAACCGGATATTTGCTTGACTGGGCCCTTGCTCTATTACTGTTTCTTGACTGGACTCGTGACTGGACTCGTGACTGGAATGAGATAGTGTTGGATGATCACTACGTTGGCATAGCGAAAGTGACGTGTTTGTATACACATACAAACAGTATTGGTGCACAAAAGGAGGGACCGGGTCGACTCGAATTAAGATGGCTGCGGCTCTACTGTATTTGTATGTTGGGTACTATAGCGATTTAGCTCTTGGCGTGCATGCTTCCTCCTTTCTGCTGAATAAATATGCTTCCCAAGCGAGGTGTAGAAGTTCGGAGCGGAAAGGGACAAGCCGCAAGCAACAAGAAAGGGGAAAATTCTATGAGGTCACTAGTCCGTGTACTATCGCTCGATCTCTGGATCCAGGAAGAGCTACCATAGTAGCAATA